>CM064552.1:43070803-43100803 GCA_032716605.1 Paralithodes platypus | reverse complement strand
ACAGGGGCATAGTGCGCCCTTGTATTGAGTATTGTTCACATGTGTGGGGAGGTTCCTCTCACACCGCTCTCCTAGACAAAGTTGAAAGGAAGGCCTTTCGTATCATTAACTCCCGTCCACTCACCAACTCTCTGCAATCTCTCTCTCTCCGCCGCAATGTTGCATCTCTCTCGCTATTCTATCGCTACTATAATAATCAGTGTTCCTCAGAGCTATCCCAGTGCATACCACCTCCTTTACGTAGGGCACGTGGTACCCGTCTTGCAACTCAATCCCACCCCTACTCTGTGCAACTCTCCAACCCAAGAGTGAAACGTTACTCTCAAACTTTCTTCTACTCATCAGCTGAGCTCTGGAACTCTCTCCCAGAATCAGTCTTTCCCTCTTCCTATGACTTAAATTGCTTCAAACTCCGTGTGTCCAGGCATTTTGGCTCGAACGTCCCTTGATTTTGGCCCTGTCACTCTTTCAACTATGGGGGAGGCACTCGCTATAGGCAGTTATGCCTTTTGCCTCCCTCAATCACATAGAAAAAAAAAAAAAAAAAAAAAAAACTAAAAACCTCCCCTTAATGCTAATTCCAGATTATTGTACCTATGAGGAAGGTTCTGTAGGTTTCAAAGGGTTAATGACTATTTTAATTAACCCTTCAATATTTACAGGTTATTCCTAAATTTATTTAAATGCCTGGAGATAGCTGGAATAAAACAAATTGAATTCATCTGATAGAAAGGGTTAATACTTGTAGTTAAACCTGGCTACGGTTAACTGAGCTACCATGAATTATGCAATCTTATCCATTATCAGGTTTGTCAAAAATTCACTCGCTAAGGTTCTTAATAAGCTAATTCAATCTATGTTAAATTCGAACCCAAACACATATAATCACTCCCAACATCCCTTTCCTCTCTTACATTAGGGTTCGTCTCCCAGTACAATTGAATTACCTCCCCCTCCGGTCCATGGGGTGTCAAGGGGGAATTGGTATAGGGTTTGACGTTGAGGAGAGCACTACTGATGTTCCATAGGTTAAGGGAGCCCACCTCGCTTTTTTTATCTTTATCTTCCTCTCTCTTTGGCTTGTATCCAATCGGCCCCATTCATCCTACTGATTTAAGACGTTTACCCGCATCCAGGTGTCAATATTTTCCTGGCCAGCGGGAGCGAGCCAGCAGATATATATTTTTGTTTTGATAGCAAGCTAAATTTGTACATTTTTCGATAGAAAAATTTCTCCGGCGAAGCCGGATTTCTCCATACAATGCTGGCTCGCTATTGCTCGCCAGGAAGAAATCGACACCTGGATGGGGATAAACGTCTTAAAACAGTTGGCTGAATGGGGCCGAATGGATGGAAGCCAGAGAAAGAGAGAAAAGGAGAGAAAGATAAAAAAAAAAAAAAAAAACGGGTGACCCCCCAAAAAAGTTCTTTATCATATCATTGCACGGCCACGTTTTCACAGGTGGTTGAAGTGGCAGGACTTGGTAATCATAATTCGCGCCATACAGCACACAATATTGGTTATACAAGCATTCCCAATATCTTTTCATATTAGAGTTCGTCTCCCTGTACCATTGTCTAACCTTTACTTCAACCAACATTATATTACATGCTAGTGAAGGGCGAGCCTAGTGTTACTGCCCCCTCAACAGTCTGTTTAAGGGGATATATGGCGCTTTTCTAGACCACCTTCTCCCTCATCTTTAGCCCCATTATTTTGGCGATTTTATGAACTTTCGCCCCATTTCTGTCAATTTTAAGACCTTCCCTGCCATTTAGATGTCGATTTTTTCCTGGCGAGCGATAGCGAGCCTGTAATTTAAGAGGACCCGGCCTTTGGCCGGGACATTTTTCAACCGAAAAATTTACAAATTTGTCTTGAAAACAGGTCTAGGAGGGCGTCTTTTTAAGCTTGATGGAGGTCTAGCGAGGAAACTAGAAAAATAATAAATAAATGAAAAACTCAACCAAAAAGTGAAGGATCTGCCCTTAATATGTTTATTGAGCCATTTATAGGGTATATGTTTATTGAGCCATTTATAGGGTATATGTTTATTGAGCCATTTATAGGGTATATGTTTATTGAGCCATTTATAGGGTATATGTTTATTGAGCCATTTATAGGGTATATGTTTATTGAGCCATTTATAGGGTATATGTTTATTGAGCCATTTATAGGGTATATGTTTATTGAGCCATTTATAGGGTATATGTTTATTGAGCCATTTATAGGGTATATGTTTATTGAGCCATTTATAGGGTATGTGTTCTGCTTATATTCTGTGTTTACATTACATTAAGGGGAGATTTCCACTTGAGGGATTTGTCTTTACCTCTTTCTCCCTCATATTTAGCCCCATTGCTTTTGAGTTTTTTAGATGCTCACCCCAATAGTTTGGCGATTTTAAGAACGTTCGCCCGATTTCTGTCAATTTTAAGACCTTTCGTACCATTTAGGTGGCGATTTTTTCCTGGCGAGCGATAGCGAGCCTGTAATTTAGGAGGAACCGGCCTTAGGCCGGGAAATTTTTCTACCGAAAAATTTACAAATTTATCTTGAAAGGGGGTTAAGGGGGTTTAATTTTAAGCTTGATGGAGGTCTAGGGAATAAACTAAATACCTCCCCTTAACCCTCCGGCCCCTGAAGCTATCTAAAGCTATCTAAAGCTATCTAAAGGGTGAGTTAACATTGTATTTGATGTTAGTAGAGGTCGGACGCAGCATTAATGCGCCTCACCATGCTAATAGCGCTGTTAGGACTAGGGCATTAACTGTGTGTCTAGCTGAATCTGTAACACAAAGCATTCCATCCCCTCTCACATTACCTTACATTACCTTACCTTCCGCCTCCTGTGTGTATGTGTGTGTGGAGGGGGGGGGGGGTAACAGAATATTTGACGCTATTGAGGACGCCACTGCCATTTAGGAGGAATGGGCCGGTTTTCTGGCCCACTTCCTCCCTCATGTTTAGCCCCATTAGTTTTCAGATGTTAAGATATTTGCCCCATTAGTTAGTCGATTGTAAGACCTTTCGCCCCATTTCTTCGTCTATATTTAAACCTTTCGTGCTATTTAGGTGTCAATTTTTTCCCTGGCGAACGATAGTGAGCCTGTAATGTTGGAAGAACCGGCCTTCGGCCGGGAAATTTTTCTACCAAAAAATGTACAAATTAATCTAGAAGGGGGATCTAATGGATGTGTTTTTTTTATTTGATGGAGGGCTAGGGAGGAAACTAGACAAAATTATGAATACATGCCAAAATAATGAATACATGCCAAAATAATGAATACATGCCAAAATAATGAATACATGCCAAAATCGCCCAAATTTAACTTGGAGGTCTCGGGAGGAAATATACAAAATTATAAAAAATATATTTAAATGAGGAAATAAATACGCTCATCTCCCCTTGACATCCCCTTGAAACCAGATATCCAAGGGCAATTCCTAACCATAAAATTGAGCCCTAAAGCGATAATGTTGACTGTTAGCGCCCCCTTTTGACTCTCCCATTAAGTCCCCCTCCGGCCCCTGCAGCTAGATAAGGGGGCCTGAGCATTATAGTTGACGTTAAGGGGTTACTGCTTGGTTTTTGGTCTATATATATATATATATACATATATATATGCATCTATTTTGGAGTTTCCTCGCTAGACCTCCATCAAACTTAGAAAAACGCCTCCTAGACCCCCTTTCAAGATAAATTTGTACATTTTTCGGTAGAAAAATTTCCCGGCCGAAGGCCGGTTCCTTCTAAAATTAGCGGCTCGCTTTCGCTCGCCAGGAAAAGATTGACACCTAAAGGGCACGAAAGGTGTTAATATTGACCACAAAATGAGGCAAAATGTCTCAAAATCGCCAAACTAACTGAACGAACGTCTTGTAACCTCAAAACTAACTAATATGCTAAACATGAGGGAAAAGGGGGCCCAGAACAAGCGAGTACTACCCCCTTAAGGGAGGGTGGTGCGCGGCGTTAAGAGGGGAGATCTCCACTTGAGGGATTGTTTTCTTGACCCCTTTCTCCCTCATGTTTAGCCCCATTGCTTTTGATATTATAAAACGATTGCCCCATTAGTTTAGCGATTTTAAGAACTTTCACCCCATATTAAGACCTTTCGTGCAATTCAGGTGTCTAGTTTATCCTGGCGAGCGTAGCGAGCCTGTAATTTAAGAGGAACCGGCCTTTGGCCGGGAAATTTTTCTACCGAAAAATGTACAAATTTATCTTGAAAGGGACTCGAGGGGGTGTAAGTTTAAGGTTGATGGAGGTCTAGGGAACAAACTAAATACCTCCCCTTAACACCGCTCAACAGGCTAAAAGCTCCGTTTAGTGCTCATAACTCGGAGCCATCAACCCGAAATTGAAACAGCTCAGATAATGCCAGTCTGGGGTTCACTTTTTGGGCGATTTTTGCATGTTTTCATTATTTTTCTAGTTTCATCACTAGACCTCCATAAAAAAAAAAAAAAAAAAAAAAAAAAAAAAAAAAAAAAAAAAAACATCCATCAGATCCCCGTTCTAACTTAATGTGTACATTTTTCGGTAGAAAAATTTCCCGGCCGAAGGCCGATTCTTCCAAAATTACAGGCTCACTATCGTTCGCCAGGAAAAAAATCGACACCAAAATAGCATGAAAGGTCTAAATATTGACGAAGAAATGGGGCGAAAGGTCTTAAAATCAACTACCTAATGGGGCAAATATCTTAACATCTGAAAACTAATGGGGCTAAACACGAGTGAGAAGGGGGTCCCCAAAAACAGCCCATGTCCCCTTACGTTCGTACTCAGGAGGTTAGGTAAGGCTATTTGATATTGTGGAGCGACGGGTATAACGGGTTCTAAATGGCTTAAGGGGAGGTATTTAGTTTGTTCCCTAGACCTCCATCAACCTTAAAATTACACCCCCTTGAGTCCCTTTCAAGATAAATTTGTACATTTTTCGGTAGAAAAATGTCCCGGCCGAAGGCCGGTTCAGGCTCACTATCGCTCGCCAGGATAAAATAGACACCTGAATTGCACAAAAGGTCTTACTATGGGGTGAAAGTTCTTAAAATCGCTATACTAATGGGGCAAACGTTTTATAATATCAAAAGCAATGGGGCTAAACATGAGGGAGAAAGGGGTCAAGAAAAAAATCCCTCGAGTGGAGATCTCCCCTTAAGTTACAGGATCATTATAATTATAAGATTTTGTATTTTATGTTCCGAAGCGACTTTCGAAGTGTCGTAGTTATTTCCATTCTCTTCTATATACGCAGGCCCAATCCCCACTGTTCCTATTTTGTTTTCTCCCTTTTCTTTTTATTTACGAATTAATATTGTTGGAATCATTCATCTCACTCTCTCCTTTTTGTATACATACACACAATTCTCTCTCTCTCTCTCTCTCTCTCTCTCACATACACATCGAAGCCCACCCACACACACACCCACACACCCCCACACACCCACACACCCACACCCAAACACCCACACACACACACACACCCACACACACACACCCACCCCCCACCCCCCCCCACACCCACCCCCACCCACACACACACACACCCACCCCCACACACCCACACTGACATCAAAGGACTATAATTGCGTACTATAAATGGCACAGCTGGTCTATGTTCCACCTATATACGGTCAGGTGTCTCTCATAGGCCAGCATGAATATTTCCCAGGCTGTGAAACGGTTAAGGGGAGATGATTATTTTTCTAGTTTCCTCCCTAGACCTCCATCAAGTTTAAAACACAAATCCATTAGATCCCCCTTCTAGATTAATTTGTACATTTTTCGGTAGAAAAATTCTTCCAACATTACAGGCTCACTCTCGTTCGCCAGGGGAAAAATCGACACCTAAATAGCACAAAAGGTCTAAATATTGACGAAGAAATGGGGCGAAAGGTCTTAAAAATCGACTAACTAATGGGGCAAACATCTTGACATCTGAAAACTAATGGGGCTAAACATGAGGGAGAAAGTGGTCCAGAAAAGCGGCCCATCCCCCCTTAAACACTTTCAGTAGGTTGACCTTTCTGTTTATTATATCTGCGATAATTAGACAATTGAATTCAGCATAGGAAGTACCTCTAGGGAACAAAGGGACAATATATATATCTTACTTATCCAGTACACACTCTTTTCCTAGACAAACAAAATCCTCTTATGATATCCAGATTAAGGGGAGGTTTTTAGTTTGTTTCCTACTCCTCCAGCAATCTAAAAATGTCACCCCCTTGACCCCCTTTCAAGATAAATGTGTACATTTTTCGGTAGAAAAATGTCCCGGCCGAAGGCCGATTACTCTTAAATTACAGGCTCGCTATCGCTCGCCAGGATAAAATCGACACCTAAATGGCACGAAAGGTCTTAAAATTGACAGAATGGGGCGGAAATTCTTAAAAATCGCCAAACTAATGGGGCGAGCGTCTTAAAATGTCAAAATCAATGGGGCTAAACATGAGCGAGAAAGGGATCCAGAAAAAAATCCCTCAAGTGGAGATCTCCCCTTAAATAACCCTAGGACTTATTCAATATCTGTATTGCATAAAGTTAGCGATAAAGAATGCGAGTCTCATCCACAGTGTTATAAGCTGCTGGACATTGCAACACGGCAGCGAACAACGTCATGTAAACCTTAAAGGGAGCCCACCTCTTTATCTCCCTTCTCTCTTTGGCTTGTATCCATTTGGCCCCATTCAGCCTACTGTTTTAAGACGTTTACCCCCATTTCAACACACGAGCACACATACATTCACACACGTTTGTATATACCTGTACACGCATAAACACATGCGTACATATACAATAATACACTTCCACTTTAAACATAATAGTTTTTAGATAATATATCCTTGTATCTGCACCTTCTGTTTGGTTTCTCATTCGTAAATAGATTCGTAAATAAACCGAGGCCATAGTATAGTTCATTAGATTGATATTTGTGTTGTTGTGACGGTACAAGGACATATTTGTGTTGTTGTGACGGTACAAGGACATATTTGTGTTGTTGTGACGGTACAAGGACATATTTATGTTGTTGTGACGGTACAAGGACATATTTGTGTTGTTGTGACGGTACAAGGACATATTTGTGTTGTTGTGACGGTACAAGGACATATTTGTTTGTTATAAAATACATAAGCATTATTAATGGTATTGCTGACATGGACATCATCTCTTTATTATTATAAGCATGTTTGCGTGTTTGAGGTCATTATATTATATGCATTATTGGAAATTAAAACATATTATTGTAGAGAAAATAGGGATTTGTGTAATGTTTATACCTGCACTACAGAGAACAATGTTTATACCTACACTACAGAGAACAATGTTTATACCTACAATACAGAGAACAATGTAATATAACTACAGGATACATGTTCATGTTTGTGCAGACAACATATTGTACGTCTGTTATTATTATTTTTTTTTTTAGATTGGGAGGTCTAGCGATGAAACTATAAAATAAATAAATAAATAAATAAAGAAATAAAACAAAATAAAAAATGTTATTCATGGACATATCATATACTGTACAGTCGCGCTAATAAGTCATGTCCCAGCTGTCATTACGTTTAGCTTGCTCTGTGCTGTATTAATGTCTGTCAGATGTTGAATAGGGTGGGTAAGTGTAGGAACATGTTTGTATATTTCACTGGATATGAAGAAATGAAGCTTAGATATTGCTGACACCAATTATTGATCAAAACATACTTGGTGCCGAGACATCACTTATTAGCGCGACTGTACCTACTTGGGACAATAGTAATGTG
Organism: Paralithodes platypus; assembly: GCA_032716605.1. Classification (NCBI taxonomy): domain Eukaryota; kingdom Metazoa; phylum Arthropoda; class Malacostraca; order Decapoda; family Lithodidae; genus Paralithodes; species Paralithodes platypus. The sequence continues at coordinate 43,093,026 of CM064552.1, read as the reverse complement.
TAAATATGTGTCAAATTATTGAGATACATCATGTTTATGAAAGCATAACTAATTTACGTATGATATATATATATATATATATATGATATATATATATATATATATTTCTTTCTTGTGTGTGTGTGTGTGTGTGTGTGTTTATTAACACATCAAATATTATTTTCGTTATTTGTGAATATACACCTTTTTTATATACAATATTCGTGAGCATTTCTGACGACCTGAAAAATGTATGTGTCTCTAGAGAATTAAGAAATATTACTGCCGACAGTGAACGCAACAAGAATTATGTAGATACATTTTGTGATGTTGGAAATGTTACATGTCTAAAGCCAATATACATGCAGTACATGGGTTATATATATTTGTAAGTAGTTTTGAAGTATAACAACTATAGACATGCATACTTGTAACCATCAAAAAGTAATTGTTCAGACTATGAGGAGGTTCAAAATAAACAACATATTCGTGAAAGACGGCTAAGGTTTAAGGGGAGATTTCCACTTGAGGGACTTTTTTCTTGACCCCTTTCGCCCTCATGTCTAGCCCCATTGCTTTGGAGATTTTAAGACGTTTGCCCCCATTAGTTTGGTGATTTTTAAGAATATCCGCCCCATTCTGTCAATTTTAAGACCTTTCGTGCCATTTAGGTGTTGATTTTATCCTGGCGAGCGATAGCGAGCCTGTAATTTAAGAGTGGTCGGCCTTTGGCCGGGACATTTTTCTACCGAAAAATGTACACATTTATCTTGAAAGGGGGTCGAAATTATAAGATTGCTGGAGGAGTAGGAAACAAACTTGAAACCTCCCCTTAAGTCTGTATAAATTAGAAAGTATATAATTGATTATTCAAATATGCTAGAACAATATATGGTTATGAAAAATATATAAATGTGTTTATATCCATTAATGAAGATAATGTGATATATACTGTAAATGGATATCGTTATATGAAAAATGTGTATTCGTCGGTAGTCGTTTGCTGACCATAATATTTTCCTTTGTGAAAATATGAGACTGCATATATTTGTGAAGAAGTGGAAAACGTGTGTGGGCTTCTGGCAATCTGAGAAATACTGCTGCCATATTTCTGAAGCTATGAGGCTAGTTTATTTGGCCAATATACGAAAAATATACGAGACATATTTTAGTATTTTGATCGATTGCATACCGGTAGATCTATGTGTTCCTTTTCTACATAGACGGACATTATATGTATTTTCCAAAATATATGAAAATAATACTTGTGATTATGTAAAATTATTTAATAATGATGTGCATGTAGCAATCAGGAAAATATTATTGACTGAAGAATGGCGAGATTATATAAGAGCCAAGATGACGTGTTGGAAATTTATGTGTGAAACAAGTGAATTATAACACTTGTTTTTGTGAAGATGTAATAGTATTTCAACGTGAGAGAGAGAGAGAGAGAGAGAGAGAGAGAGAGAGAGAGAGAGAGAGAGAGAGAGAGAGAGAGAGAGAGAGAGAGAGAGAGAGAGAGAGAGAGAGAGAGAGAGAGAGAGAGAGAACCATAACCAAAGACTAAACTGAAGTAAAATAGAATGTTGCAAAGCTGTAATTAAATGTTGCAAAGCTGTAATTAAATAGTTGATCTTCATGTTATTCAATTCAATATTAGTTTGAAATTAACAAGTAGCGAACACCAATAAGAAACCCCATTGTAATAAAAAAAAAACGCTTATATCACCCAATAGGATTTCAAAAGCTTTCACTAGGACAGGTAAAATATTGAATGAGGCTGTCATGATCCAAGAGTGTGTGTCCATCCTGCATACTTGGGTCTAAGAATAATGGAACAAGCACTCTCCCTCACTAAAGAATACACACACACACACACACACACTCTAGTCTCTCTCTCTCTCCACAACACAACCTACACTATTTATACCATCCACTCTCACTCACTGAACAATACACACACTGGATAAAAAACACCATCTGCGAAACGTTGTCAATAAAGTGTTTTTCCTGAATCAAATCGTCCAATAGTAGCAAGAATAAAGTTAAAAGGACTGCACCGGTACTAAACGGGTTAAGGGGAGATTTCCACTTGAGGGATTATTTTCTGGACCCCTTTCTTCCTCATGTTTAGCCCCACTGTTCTTGAGATTTTAAGACGTTCGCCCCAGTAGTTTGGACATTTTAAGACATTTTGCCCCATTTCTGTCAATTTTAAGACCTTTCGTGCCATTTAGGTGTCGATTATTTCCTGGCGAGCGATAGCGAGCCTGTAATTTAAGAACAACCGGCCTCCGGCCTGGACATTTTTCTACCGAAAAATGTACAAATTTATCTTGAAAGGGGGTCTAGGGGGTGTAAATTTAAGCTTGATGAAAACGTAGGGAACAAACTAAATACCTCCCCTTAATAACTTCACACCGCGCGCCAGTCATTTCCAGTACGTAATTTCAGTTTTGAGTCCCGGCAACAAAACATCATCATCATCATCATTTTAATAACGAGATGGTGGGCGACTTTTTCCCCCCGCCCCGTGTTCCTGATTACAATACCCGAGGATCAAAGGGACGGGGATTATGGAAGGGGTGGTGTTGGAATGGTATGTGTGGGGGAATGAGTGCTGGGAGTAGTGTGTTGGAATGGTATGTGTGGGTGAATGGTATGTGTGGGTGAATGAGTGCTGGGAGAGGTGTGTTGGAATGGTATGTGTGGGGGAATGAGTGCTGGGAGAGGTGTGTTGGAATGGTATGTGTGGGGGAATGAGTGCTGGGAGAGGTGTGTTGGAATGGTATGTGTGGGTGAATGAGTGCTGGGAGAGGTGTGTTGGAATGGTATGTGTGGGTGAATGAGTGCTGGGAGAGGTGTGTTGGAATGGTATGTGTGGGGGAATGAGTGCTGGGAGAGGTGTGTTGGAATGGTATGTGTGGGGGAATGAGTGCTGGGAGAGGTGTGTTGGAATGGTATGTGTGTTGGAATGAGTGCTGGGAGAGGTGTGTTGGAATGGTATGTGTGGGGGAATGAGTGCTGGGAGAGGTGTGTTGGAATGGTATGTGTGGGTGAATGAGTGCTGGGAGAGGTGTGTTGGAATGGTATGTGTGGGGGAATGAGTGCTGGGAGAGGTGTGTTGGAATGGTATGTGTGGGTGAATGAGTGCTGGGAGAGGTGTGGGGAAATGAGTGCTGGGAGAGTATGTACTGTGGGGAATGAGTGCTGGGAGAGTATGTACTGTGGGGGAATGAGTGCTGGGAGAGGTGTGTTGGAATGGTATGTGTGTTGGAATGAGTGCTGGGAGAGGTGTGTTGGAATGGTATGTGTGGGGGAATGAGTGCTGGGAGAGGTGTGTTGGAATGGTATGTGTGGGGGAATGAGTGCTGGGAGAGGTGTGGGGAAATGAGTGCTGGGAGAGTATGTACTGTGGGGAATGAGTGCTGGGAGAGTATGTACTGTGGGGGAATGAGTGCTGGGAGAGTATGTACTGTGGGGAATGAGTGCTGGGAGAGTATGTACTGTGGGGAATGAGTGCTGGGAGAGTATGTACTGTGGGGGAATGAGTGCTGGGAGAGTATGTGTGGTATCTGTGGTAGTAAAAAGTGAAATAGTTCGAAGCCTGTTAATTGCCGGAGGCCAATTTGAAACTGAATATCATCATCCATTAGTAGCCAGAATAAAGTTAAAGGGAGATTTCCACTTAAGGGATTTTTTTCTTTACCCCCTCCTCCCTCATGTTTAGCCCCATTGCTTTTGAGATTTTAAGACGTTCGCCCCATTAGTTTGGCGATTTTAAGAACTTTCACCCAATTTCTGTCACTTTTAAGACCTTTCGTCCCATTTAGGTGTTGATTTTTTCCTGGCGAGCGAAAGCGAGCCTGAAATTTAAGAGGAATTGGCCTTAGCCGGGACATTTTTCTACCGAAAAATGTACAAATTTATCTTGAAAGGGGGTCAAGGGGGTGTATTTTCAAGCTTGATGGAAGTCTAGCAAACACACTAAAATACGGCACCGGAGCTGGACCGGTTAAAATAAAACGGATCAAGGGACGGAGGCTCATGGGAGGGGTGGTGATGTTGTAAGAGAGGATATGTTGGGAAATATGATCTGGAAGAGTATACACCGGTATACCACTGTACGGTATGTTGGCAGGAGGTAATGGTGTCAATGGTTATAGTATTGCTAGCAGTAGTGGTGGTGATAATGGAGTGAGGGAGTAATGGTGATTGCTGATTGTGGTAGAAAGGAGTAATTGTGTTAAGGGGAGGTATTTAGTTTGTTCCCTACTTTTTCATCAAGCTTAAAATTACACCCCCTAGACCCCCTTTCAAGATAAATTTGTACATTTTTCGGTAGAAAAATGTCCTGGTCGGAGGCCGGTTGCTCTTAAACTACAGGCTCGCTATCGCTCGCCAGGAAAAAATCGACACCCCTTAACGGCACGAAAAGTCTTAAAATTGACAGAAATGGGGCAAAATGTCTTAAAATATCCAAACTACTAGGGCGAAGGTCTTAAAATCTCAAAAGCAATGGGGCTAAACATGAGGGAGAAAGGAGTCCAGAAAAAAAATCCCTCAAGTGGAAATCTCCCCTTAATGATGGAAATATTGTTTATGAATATTGGTGTTAATGGTGTAAGTATTGTTAGTAGTGGTGGTGATAATGGTGTAAGGGAGTAATGGTGTAAGTATTGTTAGTAGTGGTGGTGATAATGGTGTAAGGGAGTAATGGTGTAAGTATTGTTAGTAGTGGTGGTGATAATGGTGTAAGGGAGTAATGGTGTAAGTATTGTTAGTAGTGGTGGTGATAATGGTGTAAGGGAGTAATGGTGTAAGTATTGTTAGTAGTGGTGGTGATAATGGTGTAAGTATTGTCAGTAGTGGTGGTGATAATGGTGTAAGGGAGTAATGGTGTAAGTATTGTTAGTAGTGGTGGTGATAATGGTGTAAGGGAGTAATGGTGTAAGTATTGTTAGTAGTGGTGGTGATAATGGCTGGTGGTGATAATGGTGTAAGGGAGTAATGGTGTAAGTATTGTTAGTAGTGGTGGTGATAATGGTGTAAGGGAGTAATGGTGTAATGGTGTAAGTATTGTCAGTAGTGGTGGTGATAATGGTGTAAGTATTGTCAGTAGTGGTGGTGATAATGGTGTAAGTATTGTCAGTAGTGGTGGTGATAATGGGTGTAAGTATTGTCAGTAGTGGTGGTGATAATGGTGGAAGTATTGTCAGTAGTGGTGGTGATAATGGTGTAAGGGAGTAATGGTGTAAGTATTGTTAGTAGTGGTGGTGATAATGGTGTAAGGGAGTAATGGTGTAAGTATTGTCAGTAGTGGTGGTGATAATGGTGTAAGGGAGTAATGGTGTAAGTATTGTCAGTAGTGGTGGTGATAATGGTGTAAGGGAGTAATGGTGTAAGTATTGTCAGTAGTGGTGGTGATAATGGTGTAAGGGAGTAATGGTGTAAGTATTGTTAGTAGTGGTGGTGATAATGGTGTAAGGGAGTAATGGTGTAAGTATTGTTAGTAGTGGAGGTGATAATGGTGTAAGGGAGTAATGGTGTAAGTATTGTTAGTAGTGGTGGTGATAATGGTGTAAGGGAGTAATGGTGGAAGTATTGTCAGTAGTGGTGGTGATAATGGTGTAAGTATTGTCAGTAGTGGTGGTGATAATGGTGTAAGGGAGTAATGGTGTAAGTAGTGTTAGTAGTGGTGGTGATAATGGTGTAAGGGAGTAATGGTGTAAGTATTGTTAGTAGTGGTGGTGATAATGGTGTAAGGGAGTAATGGTGTAAGTATTGTTAGTAGTGGTGGTGATAATGGTGTAAGGGAGTAATGGTGGAAGTATTGTCAGTAGTGGTGGTGATAATGGTGTAAGGGAGTAATGGTGTAAGTATTGTTAGTAGTGGTGGTGATAATGGTGTAAGGGAGTAATGGTGTAAGTATTGTTAGTAGTGGTGGTGATAATGGTGTAAGGGAGTAATGGTGGAAGTATTGTTAGTAGTGGTGGTGATAATGGTGTAAGGGAGTAATGGTGGAAGTATTGTCAGTAGTGGTGGTGATAATGGTGTAAGGGAGTAATGGTGTAAGTATTGTTAGTAGTGGTGGTGATAATGGTGTAAGGGAGTAATGGTGTAAGTATTGTTAGTAGTGGTGGTGATAATGGTGTAAGGGAGTAATGGTGGAAGTATTGTTAGTAGTGGTGGTGATAATGGTGTAAGGGAGTAATGGTGGAAGTATTGTCAGTAGTGGTGGTGATAATGGTGTAAGTATTGTCAGTAGTGGTGGTGATAATGGTGTAAGTATTGTCAGTAGTGGTGGTGATAATGGTGGAAGTATTGTCAGTAGTGGTGGTGATAATGGTGTAAGGGAGTAATGGTGTAAGTATTGTTAGTAGTGGTGGTGATAATGGGTGTAAGGGAGTAATGGTGTAAGTATTGTCAGTAGTGGTGGTGATAATGGTGTAAGGGAGTAATGGTGTAAGTATTGTTAGTAGTGGTGGTGATAATGGTGTAAGGGAGTAATGGTGTAAGTATTGTCAGTAGTGGTGGTGATAATGGTGTAAGGGAGTAATGGTGTAAGTATTGTCAGTAGTGGTGGTGATAATGGTGTAAGGGAGTAATGGTGTAAGTATTGTCAGTAGTGGTGGTGATAATGGTGTAAGGGAGTAATGGTGTAAGTATTGTCAGTAGTGGTGGTGATAATGGTGTAAGGGAGTAATGGTGTAAGTATTGTCAGTAGTGGTGGTGATAATGGTGTAAGGGAGTAATGGTGTAAGTATTGTCAGTAGTGGTGGTGATAATGGTGTAAGGGAGTAATGGTGTAAGTATTGTCAGTAGTGGTGGTGATAATGGTGTAAGTATTGTCAGTAGTGGTGGTGATAATGGTGTAAGGGAGTAATGGTGTAAGTATTGTCAGTAGTGGTGGTGATAATGGTTCTGATTACAACACTGAGGATCAAAGGCAGGTTGGGCTCGGGGATAGGGGGTTACGGGGGGGGGGGGGGGGTTTTAATGATTAACCGTTGAAAATTGTTGTGGAAAGATACATGTTCGATAATAATGCTAGAAGGTTACATTTGAAAACAAATATATATATATATTTAAGGGGAGGTCTTTAGTTTGAATCCTTAGACCTCCATCAGGCATATAATTACAGTCCCTAGACCCCTTTTCAAGATAAATTTGTACATTTTTCGGTAGAAAAATGTCCAGGCCGAAGGCCGGTTCGTCTTAAATTACAGACTCGCTATCGCTCGTCAGTCAAAAATCGACAGCTAAAAGGCACGAAAGGTCTTAAAATTAACATAAATAGGGCGAAAGTTCTTAAAATCGCCAAAATAATAGGGGTGAACGTCTTAAAATCTCAAAATCAATAAGGCTAAACATGAGGGAGAAAGGGGTCCAGAAATAAAGCCAAACACTAGAAGGGTATTATATATCATGCTAAGAGGCAGAGGTATTGATATTGATGTAGAAGTGCTGAAAGGAAAATAGAGGAATGGGTTCAAAGGGGAAAATTCTACATAACACACGTTGATGACACAAGGTAAGGTGACATCATTTGTCGTTCAAAGATAACATCGACACTTGTTTTGTAACAATACACCCTCGCTATATACCGGTATATAAAACAAATTCGTCACTGTGTCTGCAAACAAAAAAAAAAAAAAAAAACACGGATAGGCTAATGATAATCTAACATTAATATATATATTTTTCTTTTTGTATTTGTTTAATCATTTACCAAAGCAAGGCACTAACCAATAAATATAAACGGCTGTATTATGAATATATTGTTATTTATTTTCTTATATTATTTCTTCACAGGGTCCCTATTGTGAAATTCAATGCCGAGTGAGGCTCACAATTCCTACCGGGGTTCGAGGTTGCCAGGCAAGTCACGACAATTTTTTTTTTTTTTTTTTTTTTTCAAACAGGTTGGTGAAATGTACAGGTATAGTCCAAATCCAAAATTCCTCACATTCTTTGCTCTGGCTGAAGTCAAAATACAAATATCGAACATTTAAATACATATATCAACACTATTAATACACTCACTTCCCGAGCCAAAATCATGGCAGCGGTACCGTTCTCAATAGGCGAGCCCACACATGCTGATTATGTGTTCCAGTCATGTGATAATTGGCTTAAGGGGAGGTTTTTAGTTTGTTTCCTACTCCTCCAGCAATCTAAAAATGTCACCCCCTTGACCCCCTTTCAAGATAAATTTGTACATTTTTCGGTAGAAAAATGTCCCGGCCAAAGGCCGGTTCCTCTTAAATTACAGGCTCGCTGTCGCTCGCCAGGATAAAATCGACACCTGAATGGCACGAAAGGTCTTAATATGGGATGAAAGTTCTTAAAATCGCTAAACTAATGGGGCGAACGTTTTATAATATCAAAAGCAATGGGGCTAAACATGAGGGAGAAAGGGGTCAAGAAAAAATCCCGCAAGTGGAGACCTGCCCTTAACATGTGGGACAGATAATTGTTGACCTTAATCAAAAGCTTACATTTAGTCAACGACGTCATCCAAGATCAAGGGATAAAACAGAAAGGATTGTAATTGTCTTAACCCCTTCTGTACCGGCGACGTCTTTTTCATATTATACTATCTATATTTAGACGATTTTATGCATCTTAAGAAGGATCTGTGGTAGCAAAAAGGGTTAAATGAGATAGTTCGACGCCTGCTAATTGCTGGAGGCTCGTGTTAAGGTGAATAAAATCGTCTAATAGCAGCCAGAATAAAGTTAACCCCTTCAGACTCATATGACGGAGAGGTTGCCAGATTAGCAATAAGAAATAGAGTTCTCTCACTCTTATAATTACCTCTCCAAAATTAGTTTTCTGCCCACAGCTAACTCAAAGACAACTTCAGAGGTTGAAGTAACTAAACTAAAGGGTTCTAAATACCCCTGATGGGAACGAAGGCTTTAAAGTATCCCTAATAGGGTCAAAATCGCGTCATATGTCGGAGAGGGTTAAATAGACGCTTCCGGTACAGAAGGGGTTAACGGCCCCTGATAAGAAGTTTGGAATGTTCCCTTTGAACCGTATTTAGCCATTAAGGGGAGATGTCCACTTGAGGGACTTTTTTCTTGACCCCTTTCTCTCTCATGTCTATCCCCATTGCTTTTGATATTTTAAGATGTTTGCCCCGTTAGTTTGGCGATTTTAAGAACTTTCACCCCATTTTAAGACCTTTCGTGCCATTCAGGTGTCTATTTTATCCTGGCGAGCGATAGCGAGCCTGTAACTTAAGAGGAGCCGGCCTTTGGCCGGGACATTTTTCTACCGAAAAATGTACAAATTTATCTTGAAAAGGGGTCTAGGGGGGGTAATGTTAAGCTTGATGGAAGTCTAGCGAACTAACTAAAAACCTCCCCTTAATCAAACGAATCGGACAACATCAACATATTGCGGACCTGTGTTATATATTTGGCTTGCCTAATGTCAAGTTGGCAGGGGTGTGGTGAAATACTAAGTCTATTCGATGTAAGTAGGCGAGAAATCATGACCTCTAACCTCTGTAACTAAAAAACGACTAGAGTAATCGAGTTAATATGTCTATCATTTGGGAAGAGTTAGCCAAAGAATAGATGTGGAAATGTACAGCCAATTTGTTCAGCCCCTTTTTGAATTACAGGGGATAGAGGTGAAGATTTCTCGCCTACTTACAGCGAATACTTTTTTTTTATAATGCCTTGTTCGCGCGTATGCAAAATGGCGGCCTGTTTTGATAATCTCAGTATGCCAAAGTCCCTCCAGGCCCGACCAACTGCAGGTGAGGCAAGGCATGACAAGGGCTAATAACAGGTATCACAGGGCAGGTTTTTGACTGGATTTAATGTCTGCTGGGAATTTAAAAAAAAAAAAAAAAAAAAAAAATATATATATATATATATATATCCGTAATATTTTCTACTTAAAATTCCCACACTATTAAGGGGGTAGTGCTTGTTTTTTTGTTTATCTATTTATGTACTAATATATTTTTTAGTTTCCTCGCTAGTCCTACATCAAGCTTAAATAAAACCCCTAGACCCCCTTTCAAGATATATTTGTACATTGTTCGGTAAAAAAAAAAAATCCTGGCCGAAGGCCGGTTCCTCTTAAATTACAGGCTCGCTTTCGTTCGCCAGGAAAAAATCAACACCTAAATGACACGAAAGGTCTTAAAATTGACATAAATGGGGCGAAAGTTCTTAAAATCACCAAACTAATGGGTCGAACGTCTTAAAATCTCAAAAGCAATAGTGCTAAACAGGAGGGAGAAAGGAGTCCACAAAAAAAATCCCTCCAGTGGAAAGTTCACCTAAGTTAACGTCGTTTATGTTTAGCTGCAGCCAAATGGTTGTATTAGCTAGCATTTAAATGATTATGTTTGGGTGTTATGTCTGGGGAAAACAAGGTAAAATTCCCAATAATATTTTCCTACAATTTTTTTATATATTCGGTTATCTTTGGCTGCATATAAATTGTAGTTTTACGTAGAATTTATTCATTATATATATTTTGTGTTGTTATCTATTTTATTTAAAGACAAATTACAGTAGTCAATTCAGCTCTTCAAAAAAGTTTCCATTCTGTAATCTTTCCTCATTAAATATTCCAATAAACGTTTTAGTTCTCAGCATTTGTTGTCGTCATTCTAAAACAGTCAATAGTATTCATCCATTAAATAGTATTCATCCATTAAACATTGACATAGCAGCTTGAGCTCTCTGAACAGTTCCCTCCAGTCGTTTCCACCCATTGAGGGGAGATGGTTCACTTTTGGGCGATTTTTGCATGTATTCATTATTTTTCTAGTTTCCTCCCTAAACTTCCATCAAATTTAAAAAAAACATCCATTAGAACCCCCTTCTAGATTAATTTGTAAATTTTTCGGTAAAAACAAATTCCCGGCCTAAGGCCGCTTGTTCCAACATTACAGGCTCACTATCGTTCGCCAGGGAAAAAATCGACACCTAAACAGCACGAAAGGTCTAAATATTAAAGAAGAAATGGGGCGAAAGGTCTTAAAATCGACTAACTAAAATGGGGCTAACATCTAAACATCTGAAAACTCATGGGGCTAAACACGAGGGAGAAAGTGGTCCAGAAAACCGGCCCATCCCCCCTGAAAGCATCCAATAAAAGATTTGAGATCTCTTCACGATTTTCCTTTATATCAGTGAAACGTATTGCCCTATTTAGCATTCCAATAGTTGTTTTATCCAGCCTGCCAAAAGAGCCACTCTGTCAAATACCCCGCCATGAAAGGGTTCGCTGCCGGGGTAAAGGAATTCCTGGCATTACCGGCAAAATTAACTCCGATCCTAAACTTTAAGGGGACGTTATATTATATTTGTGTTTTTTTTTTTTTTTTATTATTACCAGTACATATATTTATTATTACCAGTACATATATTTATTTTCGTTTGCTCCCTAGACCGCTATCAGGCTTAAGCAAAAAATACCCCCAAGACCCCCCTTCGAGATCAATTTGTACATTTTTCGGTAGAAAAATGTCTCGGCCGAAGGCCGATTCCTCTTACATCACAGGCTTGCTATCGCTCGCCAGGATAAAATCGACACCTCAACCGTACACAATGTCTTGAAATCGCCAAACTAATGGAGCGAACGTCTTAAAATCTGCAAACTAATACAGCGGGTGGAATGACTGACCGGACCGCCATGAAAGAGTTTGCTGCCGGGGTAATAAAGGAATTCCTGGCATTACCGGCAAAATCAACTCCGATCCTAAACTTTAAGGGGGAATGTTTTTTTTTTTTTTTTTTTGTCTGGACCTCCTTCTCCCTCTTGTTTAGTCGCATTAGTTCTGAAATGTTAAGACGTTTGCCCCATAAGTTTGGCGATTTTAAGATCTTTCGCCCCATCTGTTGGCAATATTAGGACCTTTCATGCAATTTAGGTGACGATTTTTCCTGGCGAGCGATAGCGAGCCTGTAATTTAAGAGGGGAAATTTTTCTATCGAAAAATTTACAAATTTATCTTGAAGGAGGGAGGGGGGGGGGGGGGGGTCCTTGGGGGGTGTTTTTTTTTTAAAGCTTGATGGAGGTCTAGTGAGGAAACTAAGAAATTAATACAAAGATAAATATGTAAGCCAATGTATACGCCAATCGCCCCCTTAACGTCAAACGGCTATTTCATCAAAGCCTTTATAAACCCTGGCATGGTCTGATTTTACGAGGTCCTGCCCTGACTTTGCCTTAACACTCTACTCAACCCTGTTTCTGAACCCTGCTGTTGACTCATTGAACCCTGCCTCTGCTTACAACCCTGTTTCTGTACCCTACCTGTTTACTGGCAGAACCCTGCCAATGTTTCTCACGCAGCTTCTGAGCCCTATCTCTGCCTATCAAGCTGTTTCTGAACCCTACCTGTGTACTTATGGAACTCTGTTTTATCTATACTTCCCTGTTTCTGAACCTTGCCTCCCTGCCTATTTAGCTTTCTGCTGTCTACTACCTTGTATCTCTCTGAACCTACCTGTCCTTATCGTTTAGCCACTAAACCCTACAACCCTGCCAGTCAACCATGTTTATCCCTGTTTCGTTGTGTCTGAACCCTGTCTCTTAGCCCTCTGTACCGGTTCTGTCCCACAACCCTGTCTCACCATACCACCCATCCTTCAGATCTCTCTCTCTCTCTCTCTCTCTCTCTCTCTCTCTCTCTCTCTCTCTCTCTCTCTCTCTCTCTCTCTCTCTCTCTCTCTCTCTCTCTCTCTCTCTCTCTCCAGATCTCTCTCTCTCTCTCTCTCTCTCTCTCTCTCTCTCTCTCTCTCTCTCTCTCTCTCTCTCTCTCTCTCTCTCTCTCTCTCTCTCTCCCTCCTCTCTCGTCTCTCTCTCTCTCTCTCTCTCTCTCTCCTCTCATATATATATATATATATATATATATATATATATATATATATATATATATATATATATATATATATATATATATATATATATCGTACCTGGACCAGCCGATTAGGTTACACTAGAGTAAGTCACATTAGGTTACGTTAGCCTAAACCGTGAGTCACTCAGGTAAGGCCAAGATTTCGCGCAAGTCACTTTCCGGGGCTTAACACCGGATAGAGAGAGGAAGTTGCAACAGGGAATCAGAATGTCTGGATCCAACTGTACATTGTCCTCGTCCATAGGTAAAGTTTCCACTCCTGGCACATACTGAAAAGCGTTACGAAGCAACAACAACACGAAGGAACTGCTCCATAACAAATATAATAAGCTTAAGTTACACAAGCTCATTTTCCGGCATATGTATTCGGCTAAGCGGTTCTAGATCCTTTGAATTCAAGTTGTATCCTCAAGCCAAGTTAAAAAAAAAAAAAAAAAAAAAAAAAATAAATATATATATATATATATATATATATATATATATATATATATATATATATATATATATACCGTATATACCGGTATATATATATATATATATATATATAAATAAGTAAATAAATATATGGATACATAAATAAATACATACATCAATAAATATATAAAAGTTTAAAATAACCCTGAAATGTTGCCAGGATAAAATTGCAGATCGCATATTGTCGGAAAAAAAAAAAAAAAAAAAAAAACCGTGTGTGATACTGTCGGGTAATATAATAGCAGTCCAGACCGTGATTTCCGGCCACTCACGCCCGAGGTAGTCCAAACAAACCTGTGGCGGTAATGAGGCCACCACCGAGGAAGACACACCCCTTAGTAGTAGTAGTATAGGTAGCGCCAACCAACTTGACAATAATCTGGACCCCTTAAGGGGAGATTTCCACTCGAGATATTTTTTTCTGGACCCCTTTCTCCCTCAGGTTTAGTCCCATTGCTTTTGATATTTTAAGACGTTCGCCCCCATTAGTTTGGCGATTTTAAGAACTTTTGCCCCATTTCTGTCAATTTTAAGACTTTTCGTGCCATTTAGGTGTCGATTTTTTCCTGGCGAGCGATAGCGAGCCTGTAATTTAAGAGGAACCGGCCTTCGGCCGGGACATTTTTCTACCAAAAAATGCACAAATTTATCTTGAAAGGGACTCAAGGGGGTGTAATTTTAAGCTTGATGGAGGTTTAGGGAACAAACTACATACCTCCCCTTAATAAGTGTTGTCAGATATTTCACAAAGTTTCGGACACTGACTAATACTCTGAGGGATAAGCACTTTTCCCAGTAACTATAAAAATACCAATAACACTTGTTGAGCGAAAACCACTGGATCTATGACAGCACTTAAGGAGAGGTTTTTAGTTTAGGCCCTAGATATCCTTCAAGCTTAAGATTACACCTCGTTGAGCCCCTTTGAAGATAAATTTCCCGATAAAAGTCCCGGCTGAAAGCCGGTTCTTCTTAAATTACAGGCTCGCTATAGCTCGCCAGGATAAAATCGACACCTAAATGGCACGAAAAGTCTTAAAATTGATAGAAATGGGTTGAAAGTTCTTAAAATCGTCAAAATAATGGGACGAACATCTTAAAATTAGAAAAACAATGGGGCTAAACATGAGGGAGAAAGGAGTCAAGAAAAAAAAATCCCTCAAGTGGAAATCTCCCCTTAATACCCCCGATTGTACATACATACATAATTGCATTCTACCTACCAGCACAATATCTGTTTATAACCGACAGCTAAACTACTGTATAGTAATGTGATGTGTGTTTATACATGTCCTATGGATTCACAGGACACATCAAAATCAACAATACAGTATCGTGTATACAAGATTCGTGGACACAACATTTCTGAACAATACTTAGAAGCGCAGGACAGTTGATGAGGGAGAACCACAAATACGACTAATGTGGTTCTATCAAGTTTCCAAATACGACTAATGTGGTTCTATCAAGTTTCCAAATACCTCATCAGTGTATTGTAACTGCTCCTCCAAATAGTGCAGATGTTTTATATGACTACTGTACAGGGTAATACAAGATACTGTGGTCATGTCCAACATTTCTAGACAAATAATACAGAATTCCCAGGTTTCAAGGAACAGAAGCAATTACCTCAAGCGTCTTCGGCCACAGTGAAAATATACCGGTAATCACTGAAATTGTAGGCTTGGTAGTAATGTGTGTGTGTGTGTGTGTGTGTGTGTGTGTGTGTGTGTGTGTGTGTGTGTGTGTTTGTTATGGTATCAGTCAGTGTGGTGTAGTGTGTCTCAGTATGGTGTGGTTTCTTGGACAGCTTGTTATTGAATATGGTGTAGTTCAGTGTATGGTGCTGAAGTAGAAGGTGTGAAATTGCGGAAATATGCTACTGTATGGTGTGGTTTGTATGAGTGTGTGATGTGGTGAGGTGTGGTGCAGTGCAAAATGGAGAGGTGTAATAATAATGTGATGTGGTGTTATACGATGAAATATAGCGTAGTGTGGTGCAATGTAGAATAGTGTAGTGTAGTGTAGTGTAGTGTAGTGTAGTGTAGTGTAGTGTAGTGTAGTGCATTGTATCATGAAAAACACCTCGGCTTCCCTCCCACCTCCGGTACCCCCTGACAACAAAATCAACAACAACACACACACTCAGACATTCAGACAGACACACACACACACACACAGACATACACTACCTACCTACCCCCCCCCCCCCACACACAGTAACCTAGCTGGAGTGTGATCAACCCCAGCCTTGGCCACGGCGCAGGTAGGTACGGCGTCAAGGGCAAATAGGTCAACTGACGCAATATCACCAACACTCCGGTATCACTAACGGCACGATCCAATATATATTATCATTATAAATACATAGCATATTTTGTATAATGATTGGGGTTGCCCATACATACATTTGTCGTCCTAATTGCTGTGATTGTAACTTGGTAATCACATAAATAGCAGTCTTGGAGCACATGACAAAATCTATATTACGAGAATATGTATAAATACACGATTACCAATCCTATCAGTGTTGACATTTATAGATAATGAAAACGAAGTTATTTATTATTGAAATACTATTTGTCCTGTCGTAATTCATATAACTAAACAAACGGAAGTACAATAAGTATCTAATAATCACAAAGAAAACGTATACCGGTATTTTCAATATACAGTATAGTTCCAACCAACCCCGCCAGAGAGATGGTGATGGGCTGGTCTATCAGAGTGAGAACTGAGCAATCTCTGCCATACCCATAGCTTACTCTGACTTGTTCCTTTTACTTATATATTTTCTAGATCTCAAGTGACGGCGTCTCTTCCGTGGATTGACCTCCCAATCTACCAAGATTGGAAGCCAAAGCGGCACATTTTTCCTTTGCCCCTCAACTTTCTCTTCATAATTGCTGAGGGGCACAGGGCCCTGGGTGTGGCTTTGGTTTCCCGGGCGTTTCCGCACCCTCCTCGGCTCCCCGCCATGGAGTTGCTTCGGTCAGCCAGGCTTTATTGTGGTCAGCAGGGAGGGTTCTGTGGGGGCGCTCGGTTATGGCCTTGGCCTTGCTCGGGGCCTTGGGGCTGTTCGCCCAGGCAGCTTGGGGAACAACAACAACAACCCCGCCAGAGATTATTATTCAATTTAGGAAATTCCCCTCGTTGTAAACCGTCCAGAGCAAAGCATTTCCATCAAACCGACGATAATTAAATTGGTACGATTTTAGTTACTGGACACCTATTTGACAGGTACCACCGAGGATTTAATACATATTTTGTTTCGGTTTCCACGCATCCAACACCAAGCTACACCTTTTTCTGGTCCGGCAATAGTATTGAAAACGATATAATAACTTTTTAAATGTGGTTTTCGACGAGAATAAAACGGCGCGTTTGTGCCGAAAATCGGCGGCGGGGGGAGTCCGTCGTCGCTTCGGATCGTCACGGTTTGTTTACCCAGGACACTCGAGGTTACTACAGCCAGCTGTTTTACTTGCCCCCTGCTGGCCACATATATGACGATTATTATAATTCACGGGGGGGTGAGGGGCCCCCCTCAACCCTGTCCTGTATCCCACGGCCTATAACGCAAGTCTTTATCAAAAAATGGACCCAACAACTGGTTATATAAGCTTAGCCATTTGAAGTCGACCGCCAAGGCGGGACCGGGGAAGTCACTCCGAGCGTAAAGTAAACAAAGCGACGCTACTTCCACGAACGCAACCGAGTTGTCTTTATATTTCGTCTCATATTATCATTATTAAAGTGTCCCCATTGCTTTTTTAGTGTTTCGTACACCAGAAAAGGGTGTAGCTTGGTATTTGATGCGTGGAAACCGAAACAAAATATGTATTAAATCGTTAGCGGTACCTGTCAAATAGGTGTCCAGTAACTAAAATCGTACCATTAAATTTTACTCCAGCCATACATCCAGGCGATTTAATTCAGCTTAAGAAAGGTCAAAGGTTTAAAGGCCAGTACAAACTCAGTTATATCGCCAAGGGAAACATTGTTGAGTGACTTGGCGGTGATGGTGGTGGTGAACCTTCATCAGACAAAACTGTTAGGTTAAGTTAGGTTAGGTTAGATTAGGTTAGGTTAGATTAGGTTAGGTTAGATTAGGTTAGGTTAGGTTAGGTTAGATTAGGTTAGGTTAGGTTAGGTTAGGAGACCAAAACTGTCTCCAGGGGTTTCAGTCAAGTAAAGTATCAATCTGTGTGTCTGCTTGCTTGTTTGGCTGTCTAATTGCCTTCTTGTTTGTCTGTCTGCCTGCCTGTTTGTTTGTCTGTCTGCCTGCCTGTTTGTTTGTCTGTCTGCCTGCCTGTTTGTTTGTCTGTCTGCCTATCTGCTTGTTTGTTTGTTTGTCTGCCTGCTTGTTTGTCTGTGTCTGTCTACTTGTTTTCTGTGTCTGTCTACTTGTTTGTCTGTGTCTGTCTACTTGTTTGTCTGTGTCTGCCTATTTGTTTGTCTGTGTCTGTCTACTTGTTTGTCTGTGTCTGTCTACTTGTTTGCCTGTGTCTGTCTACTTGTTTGCCTGTGTCTGTCTACTTGTTTGTCTGTGTCTGTCTACTTGTTTGTATGTGTCTGTCTACTTGTTTGCCTGTGTCTGTCTACTTGTTTGTCTGTGTCTGTCTACTTGTTTGCCTGTGTCTGTCTACTTGTTTGTCTGTGTCTGTCTACTTGTTTGTCTGTGTCTGCCTATTTGTTTGTCTGTGTCTGTCTACTTGTTTGTCTGTGTCTGTCTACTTGTTTGCCTGTGTCTGTCTACTTGTTTGCCTGTGTCTGTCTACTTGTTTGCCTGTGTATGTCTACTTGTTTGCCGTTGTCTGCCTACCTGCTTGTTTTAGTGTCTGTGTGTCTGTCTATCTGCCAACTTGTTTGTCTGTGTCTGCCTGCCTGCTTGTTTGCCCGGTTGTCTGCCTGTATGTTTGTTTGTCTATCTTTATATCTGCTTAGTTGTCTAGTGTCTGCATGCCCGCTTGTTTTTCCGTCTGCCACCTCTCTCTCTCTCTCTCACACACAGGCACACACAAACAATGACGAATGGTGATAATGATGATGATACGGTAACGACGATGATAATGATGATAATGATGATAATAATGATGACCCTAATGATGATGATACGATGCTGCTGACAATAAAGAAGCTGATGATGAAGACGTTGATGATGATGGTGACAACGCTTACATAACCTCAGCCCAGTGACTTGCTAGGACGCCTCTAGTTCCTGATATTCTAAGCCCGGGTATTTCCACTCGTCCATCACAAGTAATATACGTCATCATACCCCCCCCCCCCCCCCCCCTACGAACACTGCCGGCTTGGGTGTTGAAACTCTTACCTGGTCTAGTGACCATGACACTCCCAAGGTCTCTTTCCACACACTAGGAAATAAATGTAGAGAAGCCCACCGTGTTCAATTGTGGTCATATATACATTATATATATATATATATATATATATATATATATATATATATATATATATATATATATATATATATATATATATATATATATAGAGAGAGAGAGAGAGAGAGAGAGAGAGATAAACACGCACACACAGCAATCTCTTTTGAAAATAATGCCACACACACACACACACACACACACACACACACACACACACACACACACACACACACACACACACACCAATTATGGATATACCCTTATATATTCCTCAACCTGCCCACGTAACATAGCCCAGCCATCAATTATTCACACGCAAGCCACTTAGTAAAATTATACCCTCATTCAATACCGGCGACGTCCTTGTCATTGTGTTATGGTAAACACTAGAAGATTCTATTCAGCTTAGGAAAGATGTCTGCCCATTAACGGGAGATTTCCACTTGAGGGATTATTTTCTGGACCCCTTTCTCCCTCATGTTTAGCCCCATTGCTTTTGATATTTTAAGACGTTCGCCCCATTAGTTTGGCGATTTTAAGAACTTTCGCCCCATTTCTGTCAATTTTAAGACATTTCGTGCCATTTAGGTGTCGATTTTTTCCTGGCGAGCGATAGCGAGCCTGTAATTTAATAAGACCGGGAAATGGTCTACCGAAAAATTTACAAATTTATCTTGAAAGGGGCTAAAGAGGGTGTAATTTTATGCTTGATGGAGGTCTAGCTAACAAACTAAAAACCTCCCCTTAAAAGGCTACAAACTATCTCCATTAAGGAGAGGTATTTAGTTTGTTCCCTAGACCTCCATCAACCTTAAAATTACACCCCCTCGAGTCCCTTTCAAGATAAATTTATACATTTTTCGGTAGAAAAATGTCCCGGCCGAAGGCCGATTTCTCTTAAATTACAGGCTCGCTATCGCTCGCCAGGATAAAATAGACACCTGAATTGCACGAAAGGTCTTAATATGGGGTGAAAGTTCTTAAAATCGCTAAACTAATGGGGCAAACGTTTTATAATATCAAAAGCAATGGGGCTAAACATGAGGGAGAAAGGGGTCAAGAAAACAATCCCTCAAGTGGAGACCTCCCCTTAATCCCTTTAGCTATCACATATCCTTCCTAAGCTTGCTGAAATCGTCTAATTAAAGGTGAAATAAAATAATGTAGACGTCACCGGTACAGTCAGGGTTAATAATAAAGTTAGTAAAGGGGATATATTGTTACACAGACACACTCTCACACATACAGTACATACAAACACACATATGTTCTCCTATATATACTTTCCGTAGACACACACATTCCTCCATATACATATTCCTGGCACATTCACAAAACCCCCCTTTCACACGCACACACGTAGCGTACCACATATTCTTTCTCTCGTGTGTACCCTCATATGTCTTCACTACCCTCTTCATACACAAATACCAAATATATGCATTCTTCTCTGATTTCCACATATACACACAAACAAACCCACCTCTTTCATAAAAACATCCCCTTCCCCCTCCCTCCCCTTTGTACAATTTCCACAAGTTCACACCCCCATCAGACTTTTCCTATTCCTCCTTCTACACACACACACACACACACACACACACACACACGTATTGTATAACCCCATATATATAACCACTCCCACCCAGCCAACCCCACTCACTCTCCACCCAGCCAACCCCACTCCCCACCCCCAGCAGAATGTCCCTTCCCCCACAACCATTTCTGAGGAGTAGCACAGAGCGTACGTCTCCCCCCACATGCATTTCCCACACTCTACCACCCAAACACAAACACAAAATCCCCACAAACACGCAAAAGATCCTCCCCCCCCCCCCTCCCCCCAAGTACCCGCTCCCAGCAGAATCCTCCTCCATCCCCCACCCATACACAACCCTTTCTGAGGCAGATCATATCATGTATCCCACCACCTTTGGGGGTATTTTTTATAGCTTGAGCTTGATGGAGGTCTAGGGAGCAAAATAAAAACCCTCCCCTATAAATTACCCCACCAACACAAACTCAACTACACATCTTCCCCCAACAAACACACACACACACACACACACACACATATATCCCCTCCTCGCCAATCCCCAACAGATTTTCCTTCCCTAGTTCCCCACCCAACCAACCACTTCCGAGGAGTAACGCAGATCATACGTATCGACTTTTTTCCTTCCTTCCCTGTGCTGCGTGTGTAAATCTGGCCGGCCCGCTGCACACAAGGGAAGGAGGAGGAGGCAAAGCTCAGACCATCATATTTCCTACCAACAATTTCACTCCTTTTTCGTCTTGCTCTCTCTCTCTCTCTCTCTCTCCTTTCTTCCTTTTCACGGGTCTCCCTCTTCTATTCTTCTTCTCTTTGCTCCTTCCCCTCACCTACCCTGCTCTGTCTTCCCCCTTTATCTCTTTTTTCTGTACCTATTTATCTTTCCTTCGTCTCCCTTCTCACTGTTTTCAAAATACGATTGTAACAGTAGACAGAAGATTAGTTTAGGTAGTTTCTGTGTTTAACTAGGCGTCAGTCCATCCCACAGAGTTCGAACCTACGACTT
Source organism: Paralithodes platypus (assembly GCA_032716605.1). NCBI lineage: Eukaryota > Metazoa > Arthropoda > Malacostraca > Decapoda > Lithodidae > Paralithodes > Paralithodes platypus. Next base: position 43,071,706 of record CM064552.1, on the reverse strand, counting down.
AACATCCAGACCATTATCACAATCAGACAAACATCAAAGCTATCCCGCAAAATGTAGCTAACTAACTATGACTTGCTCTTCTTCATTGTTTGTTTCTCTTCTTTTAATTGATTTCCTCTCCTTTTTTTATCTCCTACACTCTCCTCTCTTTTCTTGTCTTCTGCCTTCCAATCTCTTTTCCTCTCTCTTCAGCTTCCTTCTTCTCTCCTATCTTGTCTTCCCCTTGCACTCTGTTCTCCTCTTCTCTCTTGCCTCTTCCCTTCCTCTCTCCTCTCCTCTCTTATCTTCTGCCTTCCAATCTCTTTTCCTCTCTCTTCTGCTTCCTTCTTCTCTCCTCTCTTGTCTTCTCCACCTCCTCTTCCTTCTCTCTCCCCTTACACCCCATTCTGCATAACTTGTGCGGTTCCTGATAACCAGATTATGAATGAAGCAACTCCCCCTCTGCAATCTTAGAGAGAGAGAGAGAGAGAGAGAGAGAGAGAGAGAGAGAGAGAGAGAGAGAGAGAGAGAGAGAGAGAGAGAGAGAGAGAGAGAGAGAGAGAGAGAGGTTATATAACTGAATATGAGATGAGCGCTCTAGTTTAGCGAAATGAGAAAAGAGATAAGGTTCTTTTGTGTGCGTGTGCGTGTGAGTGTGTGAGTGTGTGCCTGTGTGCGTGTGTCTGTGTGTGTGTGAATAGATACCATTATATTATAATGAGTGTAGACTGTACTATACATAATATCTAAGGCCAGCAATAAAGCCTCCTACAAGTGTTGTTGAGCGCTGACTTGTATGGCAGGTAGTTATGGTACTGAATAGATATTGAGGAATCCATACATAATGCCCCCCCCCCCCCCCCCCGCCCCCCCCTCTCTTCTCTTCTCCCCCCCCCCTCTCTCCTCATCCTTCTCTATGCCTCT
>CM064552.1:43063913-43068913 GCA_032716605.1 Paralithodes platypus | reverse complement strand
GGTATTGCTTGGAAATGAAAGGAGAGAGAGAGAGAGAGAGAGAGAGAGAGAGAGAGAGAGAGAGAGAGAGAAGTGATGATGATGATGACTAGAAAATTACGAGACGGCCCACTCTCCTACATCTCTCTACCCCCATCCATTCTTTCTACCCCCCCCCCCCTCTCCCCTCCCCTCCTTCCACCACCACCACCAACCCAGTGAAGTATTTCATTAAGACGAAAGCTTCATTACCCACACAAAGACTCGGTTCTTCCTGCGGTATGTGAGGGCGATACCTAGAGAGGCTCCCCAAGTATGTGAGGTAAATCTTCAGCATTCTTCTCAGCACATGGATTAGGTAGAAGGAAAATCAATCATTCATGTATTTATAATTTGAGAGATTAAATGTACGAAAGACTCTACAAAGCAAAATTCTGGAAATCTTACTCCTGCCACGAGTGAAAATGGTCTATTGAAACTGATGAGATCCGAATCTAATAAGAGGCACTGTGACCACCAGAGTAGGTGAGGCCAGGGGGTTTCGTTGCTACAAGGAGACCCGTCCAAAGGGAGGACTATATTATGTGTGAAGACAATATCGAAGAAGCTTTGTAGTCATGAGAATTGACCACTTTCAGGCTATAGGGAAGTTGAAATCGTAAACATCGATACGAAATGCAATAACAATGTAGATTTCTGATGAATAAAAAGTGTGTTGAATTGGGTTTTATGTATAAATAAGTGCATCACAACCGTATGTTAGCTGGTAATTCTGCTAAATATCGATGTCAACAGCTCCAACTTCCTTATAGAACGAAACTCGCAAGTGGCCAATTGTTGAAAGAAGACAGAAAAATACTATATCTCTGGTTTATAAAAAAATATATTTGGTTGGTTGGTTGCCGAGTAATGGAACTAGCTCAAGAACAATGGGAACTTCACACTTAAGGGTGGTGACTTGTTTTTGTTATGTCCTTTTCTATCTTTCTCTGGCTTGTATCCATTTGGCCCCATTCAGCCTACTGTTTTAAGACGTTTATCCCCATCCAGGTGTAAATTTTTTAGCGAGCCAGCATATTTTTTATTTTTGTTTGACAGCAGGCTACATTTGTACATTTTTCGATAGAAAAATTTCTCCGGCGAAGCCGGATTTCTTCATATAATGCTGGCTCGCTATCGCTCGCCAGGAAGAAATCGACACCTAAATGGGGATAAACGTCTTAAAATAGTTGGCTGAATAGGGCCGAACGGATACAAGCCAGAGAAAGAGAGAAAAGGACAGAAATAACAAATCGCAGGTCACCCTCCTTAATTTTAGATAATCTGACACAGAAGACGGGCTACAGGTATAAGGAATGCGCCGTGAAGTAATCAGATCGACACCCATCATATTCCGTATTCTCATGTTCCTGATAAGTTGTTATAAAAGGCCATCTACGAAAGTGCTGCCGGAAACACGTCATTATGCCTCTTCCTGTGTGTGAATACTTTTGCCATGATAAAATTATGGTACAGTCTAGTATAAAATGATGGTACAGTCTATTTATAAAATTATGGTACAGTCTAATATAAAATTATGGTACAGTCTAGTATAAAATGATGGTACAGTCTATTTATAAAATTATGGTACAGTCTAATATAAAATTATGGTACAGTCTAGTATAAAATTATGGTACAGTCTAATATAAAATTATGGTACAGTCTAGTACAAAATTATGGTACAGTCTAATATAAAATTATGGTACAGTCTAGTATAAAATTATGGTACAGTCTAATATAAAATTATGGTACAGTCTAGTATAAAATTATGGTACAGTCTAATATAAAATTATGGTACAGTCTAATATAAAATTATGGTACAGTCTAGTATAAAATTATGGTACAGTCTAATATAAAATTATGGTACAGTCTAGTACAAAATTATGGTACAGTCTAATATAAAATTATGGTACAGTCTAGTATAAAATTATGGTACAGTCTAGTACAAAATTATGGTACAGTCTAATATAAAATTATGGTACAGTCTAATATAAAATTATGGTACAGTCTAGTATAAAATTATGGTACAGTCTAATATAAAATTATGGTACAGTCTAGTATAAAATTATGGTACAGTCTAATATAAAATTATGGTACAGTCTAGTACAAAATTATGGTACAGTCTAATATAAAATTATGGTACAGTCTAGTAACAAATTCGGTACAGTCTAATATAAATTATGGTACAGTCTAGTACAAAATTATGGTACAGTCTAATATAAAATTATGGTACAGTCGGTACAGTCTAGTATAAAATTATGGTACAGTCTAGTACAAAATTATGGTACAGTCTAATATAAAATTATGGTACAGTCTAATATAAAATTATGGTACAGTCTAGTATAAAATTATGGTACAGTCTAATATAAAATTATGGTACAGTCTAGTATAAAATTATGGTACAGTCTAATATAAAATTATGGTACAGTCTAGTACAAAATTATGGTACAGTCTAATATAAAATTATGGTACAGTCTAATATAAAATTATGGTACAGTCTAATATAAAATTATGGTACAGTCTAGTATAAAATTATGGTACAGTCTAATATAAAATTATGGTACAGTCTAATATAAAATTATGGTACAGTCTAGTACAAAATTATGGTACAGTCTAATATAAAATTATGGTACAGTCTAGTATAAAATGCAATTAACCCCTTCTGTACCGGTGATGTACTTTTCACTGCTATGGACCCTATTAGACGATTTTGCACAGTTAAGGGGAGGTATTTAGTTTGTTCCCTAGACCTCCATCAACCTTAAAATTACACCCCCTTGAGTCCTTTTCAAGATAAATGAGACGTCCTTCTTAAGGGGAGATCTCCACTTGAGGGATTTTTTTCTTGACCCCTTTCTCCCTCATGTTTAGCCCCATTGCTTTTTATATTATAAAACGTTTGCCCCATTAGTTTAGCGATTTTAAGAACTTTCACCTCATATTAAGACGTTTCGTGCCACTCAGGTGTCGATTTTATCCTGGCGAGCGATAGCGAGCCTGTAATTCAAGAGGAACCGGCCTTTGGCCCGGGACATTTTTCTACCGAAAAATGTACAAATTTATCTTGAAAGGGACTCAAGGGGGTGTAATTTTAAGCTTGATGGAGGTCTAGGGAACAAACTAAATACCTCCCCTTAATAAAAGCTTTGAGTCGAATCTATAGTATGTTTGCTATTATAATTCTATATCGTCGTCAATGCTGATATAAATATTTGTTGAAGAGATATTTCGTATAACATGTCCTACTTTTGTACATACCGGTGTATATTTATGTTGCAATAAAGATGTGAAAGGGAAGTGTGTGTCAATGTACTGGTTATGATATATGCTATGTTTAAGGGGAAGATTTCCACTTGAGGGACTTTTTTTCTTGCCCCCTTTCTCCCTCATGTTTAGCCCCATTGCTTTTGAGATTTTAAGACGTTCACCCCATTATTTTTGACGATTTTAAGAACTTTCAACCCATTTCTGTCAATTTTAAGACCTTTCGTGCCATTTATGTGTCGATTTTATCCTGGCGAGCGAAAGCGAGCCTGTAGTTTAAGAGAAACCGGTTTCAGCCGGGACATTTTTCTACCGAAAAATGTACAAATTTATATTAAAAGGGGCTTAAGGGGGTGTAATCTTAAGCTTGAAGGATATCTAGGGACCAAACTAAAAACCTCCCCTTAAAGAAGATGTTGAACAAAGGTGTGTTATTTTTGTTTGCGACTGTACCCGGATGACAGGTATTATAAGGAAGAGGCCAGACAAACAAGCAGTAGTTTTACCTGCTAATTAATTTATAACAAGCCGTTGGTAATTAGTGTGGTATTTAATGAGGGGTGTTGAATATATACTAACATTATCTTGCACCACCCGGCTTCGAATATGTGTTTCTAGTTTAGCAGACCAAGGTTTTAATTACTTATTGGTGGTGAAATGTGAGTATTAAGCCGGTATCACACGAGCGCTTTTTCACTCAACATTTATCCTCAGCTCTGGTCTGGCAACTTATGTAGTCAACATTTTAAATATTTCGGTTGCGTAAATTCATATAGCAACAGTCTAGTTTCCGATGCCAGTGCAAAATAGTCCAGAAATGTTGCTAGAAAAATGTTGATCATCGAATGTTGACTATAAAAGCAATGTACCATATTATTATCGGTTATTATGTTCCCTCCACCAACCGACTTGACTCCTAAACTCAATTAATGAAATCAACAAATACATGTGGCAGTCCAGGGATTCGAACCTAGGATGCTCACACCGAAATTCCGTGCATTTATCCATTGCACTACGAAGACAGTTTTTAGGTGTTCGTGTGTGTGTTTTGGCTGGTCAGAGAAAGGATCCACATTTACCCCATTATTTTTGGGGTTTGCTATATGATTTTTCTATTTAAGGGGAGATGGTTCACTTTTTGGCCGATTATTGCACACATTTATTATTTTTCTAGTTTCCTCCCTAGAACTATATCAAATTTAAAAAAAACATCCATTAGATCCCCCTTTTAGATTAATTTGTACATTTTTCGGTAGGCCGGTTTTTCCAACATTACAGGCTCACTATCGTTCACCAGGGAAAAAATCGACACCTAAATAGCACGAAAGGTCTAAATATTGACGAAGAAAAGGGGCGAAAGGTCTTAAAATCCACTAACTAATGGGGCAAACATCTTAGCATCTGAAAACTAATGGGGCTAAACATGAGGGAGAAAAGTGACCAGAAAAACGGCTCACCCCCCTTAAAGTCGGGTTTTCAGGAACGGAACCCAATCGAGGGACACCTGTATATGATGATATGCCCAGTGTGTCTAAATATCTGTTTGCTGATACTTACTGATCTTTCTTTTGTTGCAGGTAAGGTTTGAGGTGTTGGTGACCGTACTAATAGAGGGAGGGGAAGGGACTGACGGTAAGTGAATTAAAGTGATCACAGTTGACGTATTCAGCATAAACAAATATTATTATTATTATTATTATTATTATTATTATTATTAT
>CM064552.1:42996413-43058913 GCA_032716605.1 Paralithodes platypus | reverse complement strand
AGGGAAGTGGGATGAATGACTAGAGAAGGGAATGGATAGGAAGGAAGGAGGGGAGGGAGGTGAAGGTGGAGGGTGGTGAAGGGACAGGCATGAGGGAAAATGAAGAGATGCAAGATGGCAGGATGGAAAGGGGAGGAGAAAGGAATGAAGTAGAGGAAGAAGGGAGGGAGGGACATAGAAAGAATTTTATGTGGAGTGAAAACGAGAACAAATTGAAAGAGAGGGGGAGGAGAAGAAGATGGAAAGGAAGGGAAGAGAAAAAGAAGGGAGGGAAGTAGAGAGAAGGAAAAGTGAAGTAAGAGGTTTGAAGGTAGTGATGAAAACTGTAAGGGAAAGAGGCAAGAGGATAAGGAGGCAGGGAATTAGAAGGAAAGGGATGACAAAAATAAACAATAAAAGAAGGATAGAAAAAACAAGGGGATAGAATGAAGGAACGAATGGAATGGAGTGAAGAGAAGGAGGGGCAGAAATAAGAGAATAAAAGTCTTGGGAAAGAGGTGGAGGGAAGGGAGGACAGTGAAGGAAAACGGATGGAGTTGAAAGGGACGAATGGGTAAACGTGTTAGAAAACGGAAGCGGAGAGAAGGAGAGATAAAGGAAGAGGAAAGAAGGAGAAGGAGAGAAAAGGGAAGAGGAGAGAAGAGGAAGAGGAGAGAAGGAGAAGGGGAGAAAAAGGAAGAGAAGGGGAGAGAAGGAGAGAAAAGGAAGAGGAGAGAAGGAAAAGGGGAGAAGAGGAAGAGGAGAAGACGAAGAGGAGAGAAGGAGAAGGGGGGGAAAATGAAGATAAGAGGAGAGAAAAGGAAAAAGGAAGAGGAGAGACGGAGAAGATGATAAAAAGGAAGAGGAGAGAAGGAGAAGGGTAGACAAAAGGAAGAGGAGAGACGGAGAAGATGATAAAAAGGAAGAGGAGAGAAGGAGAAGGGGAGAAAAAAGGAAGAGGAGAGAAGGGGAGAGAAGGAGAAGGGGAGAAAAAGGAAGAGAAGAAGAGAGAAGGAGAGAAAAGGAAGAAGAGAGAAGGAGAGAAAAAGGAAGAGGAGATAAGAAGGGGAGAAAAGGGAAGAGGAGAGAAGGAGAAAGGGGAGAAAAGGGAAGAGGAGAGAAGGAGAAGGGTAGAAAAAGGAAGAGGATAGGAGAAAGAGATGAAAATGAGGGAAGCAGGGGATAAAGAAGGAAGGTAGTGAATGGGAAGAGAGAAGAAGGAGAAGGAGAGCTTGTAGTGGAGCAACAACACCTCGGCCGTGTATCAACTTCGACACCCCAAGTTTGTAACTCAATTTGCCAACTTTGTTTATCGCACTTGGCCTGAAGGGAGGAGCGAGACTAGGGGGATAGGCCAGATTTACTCTGTCCAATTAGACTAGGGGAATAGGCCAGATTTAGGCTAGGAGCATAGGTCAGATTTACTTTGTCCAATTAGGCTAGGGGGATAGGTCAGATTTAGGCTAGGAGCATAGGTCAGATTTAGGCTAGGAGCATAGGTCAGATTTAGGCTAGGAGCATAGGTCAGATTTAGGCTAGGAGCATAGGTCAGATTTAGGCTAGGAGCATAGGTCAGATTTAGGCTAGGAGCATAGGTCAGATTTAGGCTAGGAGCATAGGTCAGATTTACTTTGTCCAATTAGGCTAGGGGGATAGGTCAAATTTACTCCCTCTAATTAGGCTAGGGGATTGGCCAGATTTACACCCTCCAATTAGGCTTGGGGTTTAGGCCAGACTTACTCCCTCCAATTAACCTTGGGGTTTATACCAGATACACTCCCTCCCATTAGACTAGGGGGATAGAACAGAATTACTCCCTCCAGGAGCACGTAAGACACACCTGGGGTGCGTCCCTGCGGCTGGTTCTGGTGGGATGCTCCGAGGCCACTGGGTACCTACCCTTGGGAGAAGCACAGTGGGGACAAGGTGCTGGGAACGGTAACCGGTCAGTCTGGAGCCGGATACCTGGATATGGTGATTTCCTTGACCAGCTTATTGACCGAGTTCGATTAGGAAGTTAGGCCATATTTACTCCCTACAATTAGGCAACAGTATTGAAATAGAGGAGGAGGTAAGGGAAAGGTAACAAGTGAAAAGGAGTAGAGAGAAAAATGGACATAAGTGGAGAAGGTTGATGAAGGCGAGTTTAGTAGAAGGAAGGGAAAGGACTAGGGGGATGGTTCTGATGTACTCCGTCCAATTAGGCTACAAAATACCGTACACTCGTGGATCTTGTTTGGGACCTTCACATTTTAGCCTTAAGGGGAGGTATTTAGTTTGTTCCCTAGACCTCCATCAAGCTTAAAATTACACCCCCTCGAGTCCCTTTCAAGATAAATTTGTACATTTTTCGGTAGAAAAATGTCCCGGCCGAAGGCCGGTTCCTCTTAAATTACAGGCTCGCTATCGCTCGCCAGGATAAAATCGACACCTGAATTGCACGAAAGGTCTTAATAGGGGGTGAAAGTTCTTAAAATCGTTAACTAATGGGGCAAACGTTTTATAATATCAAAAGCAATGGGGCTAAACATGAGGGAGAAAGGGGGCCAGAAAAAAATATCTCAAGTGGACATCCCCCCTTAAGAAGGATCTGTGATAATACAAAAGGTTACGTGAGATAGTTGGATGCCTGTGTATTGTTGGAGGTCCTTTTAAAACTGAATACAATCGCCTAATAGTAGCTAAGCAAAGTGAAAAGGACGGTACCGGTAATGAAGGGGTTAATTATAATATATACAAAGGCAGTTTAAGGGCAGATCTCCACTTGAGGGATTTTTTTCTGGACCCCTTTCTCCCTCATGTTTAGCCCCATTGCTTTTGATATTATAAAATGTTTGCCCCATTAGTTTAGCGATTTTAAGAACTTTCACCTCATATTAAGACCTTTCGTGCCATTCAGGTGTCGATTTTATCCTGGCGAGCGATAGCGAGCCTGTAATTTAAGAGGAACCGGCCTTTGGCCGGGAAATTTTTCTACCGAAAAATGTACAAATTTATCTTGAAAGAGAGTCAAGGGGGTGAAATTTTAAGCTTGATGGAGGTCTAGGGAACAAACTAAATACCTCCCCTTAAAGTAATATATTGTATGTTCTGTCTTTGAATAACATTAATATTATTTGTACAAATATTTAATCTTCAAGAGAACATAATGACTGCAGACAAATGTGAATAAGTAATTGTATGTTTAATTACTGTACTTACAATGCTACTGTGACCACTAAATGTGTAGGAAAACTCGGGAAAAGTGAAAACAAGGTGCTTCCAAGTTTGTGGTAATTACTTCGGAACATCTTGAGTGCTTTGGTGTGTTGTTTATGCTACCAACTACCGGTATATAAAGACAGATGTTGAACAAATAATTCTCCCTGTTCACTCTAAAATGGTATCATGAAATTAGTTGAACCCCAATAGTTTTAAGAGTCTGATTGATTGCGTTGATAATAACATTGCGTTGATGAAAAGACTTAGATATGTATATAATATTGTATTGGTATCCAATATGTCGTATTGGCTCGTACGTATATCCTTTAAACTTTTAGAATTGTCGTGTCATATTTCCATTCTCTATTTTATATGTATATTTTCCTCAAATGTTATAATTTAATTATTTTACGAGCAAGTCTTCTTAAATCAGGCACAGATCTTTCAGTTACCGGTTTATTAGATTTGGCAAAAGTTCATTCATAAAATGCGTTTAAGGCTCATTTAAAATATAAGTTTTCTCCGTGAAAGTTTTGACCGATTTTTTTGTTTAGGGGGGGGGGGGGGGATCTCTGCAATTTAATTTTCTCCCTTTCCTTCTTCGTCGTTGTTTTATCTATTTATTTATATTATAACTTTGTGTGCGTATTATTAAACATGTCTTTTCGCCATTTCTCTCTTCCTTGGGTTAACCGTTTCTTTCAGTTCAAGGTCCCTTTTTCACTTTATTCTGGCTAACATTAGTCGATTTTATTCAGATTAGATAGGACTTGTGGGCATACAAAAGGTTATTATGATCTCAATTAACCCACTGGCTCCCTTAATCCTTACAAAAACCGAGTAAAATCGTCTAATACTAGTCAAATAAAGTGAAAAAAACCGCGTCCTCGTTCACTGAAAAGGGTAATCAGCTTGAGTGGCCATATATCTTCTTTCTGTCTTCACTTCCTCACTAGTTTTCTTCATTTAATATTTCCTTCGTTTCCTCTGCCCATTCTCTTTCTTCGACTTTAATTTATTGGTGGATTATCATATAAATCGCTCGTGCTTTACTTGTATTCAGTATTCACCAGCATATATCGTGTGTGTGTGTGTGTGTTTTTTTTTTTTTTTTTTTTTTTTTTTTTAACAGAATAATATTTATCGTTTTTCCTTGTCTTCCTGCTTTCGTCTCATCTTGTTTTCTACCCACCTACGCTTTGTTATTCCTTCTTCAGTCCCTCCTTCCCTGCCTCTTTCTGAATCCCGCCCTTCTATCTTTCTCCCTATCTTCTTCCTTCCCTGCCATCCTGTCTCCCTTACTCCACCCTGGCTGATTCCCTTTCTGCTTTCCCTCGCTCCCTCCTTCCTTCCTTCATTAGCATCCTTTCTCCCGTTCTCCACCCTGTTTGGTTTCCTTCCTTCTTTCCCTCGCTCCCTCCTTCCTTCCTTCATTAGCATCCTTTCTCCCGTTCTCCACCCTGTTTGGTTTCCTTCCTTCTTTCCCTCGCTCCCTCCTTCCTTCCTTCATTAGCATCCTTTCTCCAGTTCTCCACCCTGTTGGGTTTCCTTCCTTCTTTCCCTCGCTCCCTCCTTCCTTCCTTCATTAGCATCCTTTCTCCCGTTCTCCACCCTGTTTGGTTTCCTTCCTTCTTTCCCTCGCTCCCTCCTTCCTTCCTTCATTAGCATCCTTTCTCCCGTTCTCCACCCTGTTTGGTTTCCTTCCTTCTTTCCCTCGCTCCCTCCTTCCTTCCTTCATTAGCATCCTTTCACCCGTTCTCCACCCTGTTTGGTTTCCTTCCTTCTTTCCCCCTCATCCTGCCTACACTCGTCCTTCATCCCTTGTCATCGTATCATTCTTCCATCCATCCATCTTGCCTTCCTCCCTTCTTTCCCTCTTCTCCTTCTTATCCTCGTCCCTCCTTCCTTACCACCCTTTCTTTCTTCCTCCATCAATCTTGCATGTCTTCCTCCCTTCCTTCTTCCCCTCTTTTCTCATTCTCTCCCTCCATCCTTCCATCCATCCTTCTTTCATCTCCTCCTATCATAATTCATTTTGCCCCACCATTTCTTCTTACCTTTCCTCCATCCATCCCATCCAGTCATCCATTCACCCCTCCTTCCTTTCCTTCTCTCCTCATTCCTTTTACCCAGCATCCCTTCCTCCATCCCATCCATTCACCTATCCTTCCTTCCGCTCCTCTTTCGTCATACCCTTATTCCTACCATCCTTTCTTCCTTTATCCTATCCATCCATCTATCCCTCCGTCCCTTCCATCCATCCATCCTCACCTCCTCTCCCCATTCCGTTTTCCCCAATATCCCTTCCCTCCCTCTCTCCCTTCCATCAATTTCATACCCCTCCCCCCCCCCCCCCTCTCTCTCTCTCTCTCTCTCTCTCTCTCTCTCTCTCTCTCTCTCTCTCTCTCTCTCTCTCTCTCTCTCTCTCTCTCTCTCTCTCTCTCTCTCCTTTCCATCCATACATTCTTCCTTCCTTCCTTCCTCTCTTCCTTCCCTCACTCTGTTTCCCAGCATCCGTTCCTCTCCTACCTTCACTCTCCTGGACGCCCCAACATCTTAGAGCTCTGGGTTTCATCAGAGTTTAGCCCCTTGTCCATTAGAATAATTGCCTGCACCCCCACAATTTACCTAGAGTGGCCGTAACTGCCAGATATGCATGTCCAACCCAGTTCTGGCCTCTCGTATAAATGGCATGTCCGCATATGTACCGTTACATAATTGCATACATACCGTACATATTATGATACATATATTCATGCTCATATGTACTGTGAAAGAGCTCCGATGTCCTCGTAGTTTGATGGTTTTGTTTCATTGATGTAGATAAGGAATTGAAGTGTAATTGAAGTGTAATTGAAGTGTAATTGAAGTGTAATTGAAGTGTAATCTGTTTATATCGCAACGGCGTCTCGTCTGCTTGGCTCAAAATATACGCAAACACAAAGCTATAGTTATAATTCAGTAATATAGATGCGGCATAGGCTCGAGTACAATACATTAAGGGGACAGTGGATATTTTGGGGAGTCCATTTATATATATATTAATTTATTTTTGTGTTTCCTCGCTAGACCTTCACCAAGCTTAAAAAACTCCCTAGACCCTCTTCAAGATTTATTTGTACATTTTTCGATAGAAAAATGTGCCGGCCGAAGCCCGGTTTCTCTTAAAAGTACAGGCTTGCTGTCGCTCGCCAGGAAAGAATCGACACCTACATGGCACGAAAGATCTTGATATTGATATAGAAATGTGACGAAAGGTTTTAAAATCGACAAACTAATGGGCCGAGCGTCTTAAAATCTGAAAACTAATGGGGCTAAACATGAGGAAGAAAGGGGACCATAACAACTGGCCATCTCCCCTTAAGGGGAGGTGTTTAGTTTCCTCCCTAAACTTCCATCAACCTTAAAATTACACCCCCTTGAGTCCCTTTCAAGATAAATTTGTACATTTTTCGGTAGAAAAATGTCCCGGCTGAAAGCCGGTTCCTCTTAAATTACAGGCTCGCTATCGCTCGCCAGGATAAAATCGACACCTAAATGGCACGAAAGGTCTAAAAATTGACAGAAATGGGTCGAAGGTTCATAAAAACGTCAAAATAATGGGGCGAAAGTCTTAAAATTAGAAAAGCAATGGGGCTAAACATGAGGGAGAAAGGAATCCAGAAAAAATCCCTCAAGTGGAGATCTCCCCTAAAGGTAATATAATGTTAGGCCCAGTTGACTATTACCTGTGTTGCCATGTGGGGGAGGAGGGGGCTGGAGTGGGTTGCATAATAGGACCTGGCAGCCACGGTGTGCATAGATTTGGGGCAGCTCCCGTATTGCACTGGGCTGTTACTGAGGAGAGAGAGAGAGAGAGAGAGAGAGAGAGAGAGAGAGAGAGAGATGCTGTAATATAGTTACGTTTGTTATTGAATTCCCATTTTCCTTTTATTTCTACTAAATATCGTTGTTTACAGGCGTAACTGTTATAGACTAAAACTCACAAGTGATCAATTAACTGTTCAGTTTGTGAACTTCTTTATATGTTTAATTATATAAGTTGAGTGTATATCTACCGTCAAGCCAATAGCGTTAAGCCGGTATCACACGAGAGATTTTATAGTCAACATTCGATGATCAACATTTTTCTGGCAACATTTCCGGAGGATTTTGCACTGGTGTCGGAAACTAGACTAATGGTGGATGAAATTAGGTAACCGAAATATTTAAAATGTTGACCTCATAAGCTGCCAGACCAGTGTTGAGGATAAATGTTGAGGGAAAAAGCGCTCGTGTGATACCGGCTTAACCCATCGCTCTCACAAGAAGTATAAGTGACAGAAACAGCCAAAGTTTATTCTGATCCACGTCTGAGAAAAAAATACTGGATATTGGATTTCCGAGGCCCAAGAGGAAAGATGAAGTTATACATACAGTGATATATAACCCTTTCAGTACCAGCGACGTGTGTGATATTATATTCTAGCTATATTTAGACGATATTATGCAGCTTAGGAAGGATCTGTGGTAGTTAGAACGGTTGGTTGAGAAAGTTGGAAGCCTTATTATTGCTAGAGGTCCTTCCTAAGCTGAATAAAATCGTCTTATAGTTGCCAGAATACGATGATAATGACGTCCCTGGCACTGTACGGGATGATGGAGGACAGATGACGCTCACTCCACATTCTGATAGGTATTGTTCCAACACTATGTGAAAGACAATAATGACACCATTACATGATTAGGCCTAAGTGGGTTATGAAAGGTACCTAGCAATAACAAGTATATAATTCAATTTGGAAGAAAAACAAAAACATGTATTAACCATGCGTTTTTTAATATACAAATTCATCCATTAGTTCAAAGGAAATAGTTTGACGTGTAAGACGGTGGGATAAAGTCATTTGGTGTTCCCTTAGGGGCCGTTTTTCTGGACCACTTTCTCCTTCATGTTTAGCCCCATTAGTTTTCAGATGTTAAGATGTTTGCCCCATTAGTTAGTTGATTTTAAGACCTTTCGCCCCATTTCGTTGTCAATTTTAAAACCTTAAGTGCCATTTAGGTGTCGATTTTTTCCTAGCGCGCGATAGCCAACCTGTAATCTTAAGAGTAACCGGCCTTTAGCCGGGACATTTTTGTACCGAAAAATTTACAAATTAATCTAGAAGGGGGATCTAATGGATGTTTTTTTTTTTTTTAATTTGATGGAGGTCTAGGCAGGAAACTAGAAAAATAATGAATACATGTAAAAATCGCCCAAAAAGTGAACCATCCGCCCTTAATATATTTGTCAAGCTACCTCTGCCCATTTTTGAGGAACGACGAAGTTCAACGTAGAATACACACACACACAGAAAGTTAAGGCGGTATCACACGAGCGGTTTTTCACTCAACATTTATCCTCAACACTGATATGGCAACTTATGAGGTCAACATTTAGAATATGTTGGTCATCTAAATTAACCTAGCAACCGTCTAGTTTCCATTACCAGTGCAAAATATTCCAGAAATGTTGCCAGAAAAATGTTGATTATCGAATGTTGACTATAAATGCTCTCGTGTGATACCGGCTTTAAGCGTCCCATTAACGTGTTCAACATATGGTAGAAGAATCAGCAGCTGTTTGATAAGGTTTTAAGGGGAGATTTCCACCTGGAGGATTTTTTTCTGGACCCCTTTCTCCCTCATGTTTAGCCCCATTGCTTTTGAGATTTTAAGACGTTCACCCCATTAGTTTGGCGATTTTAAGAACCCTCGCCCCATTTCTGTCAATTTTAAGACCATTCGTGCCATTTAGGTGTCGATTTTTTCCGGGCGAGCGATAGCGAGCCTGTAATTTAAGGGGAACCGGCCTTCGGCCGGGAATTTTTTCTACTGAAACCTGTCCAAATTTATCTTGAAAGGGAGTCTAGGGGGAGTAATTTTAAGCTTGATGGAAGTCTAGGGAATCAACTAAAAACCTCCCCTTAAGCGTCCTATTAACGTTTTCAACATATGGTAGAAGAATCAGCAGCTGTTTGATAAGGGTTTAAGCAATCTAAACTTGGGAGAAGAAGGGGACAAGAAAACCGAAGCTACGTCAGAAAAGTTAGCTCAAAGTTAGGTCGGCATCAAACGAGGCAATATTAACCCCTTGGAAGTCTGGGCATATGATTGTGTACAGTCGCGCTAATAAGTGATGTCTCGGCACCAAGTATGTTTTGATCAATAATTGGTATCAGTAATATCTAAGCTTCTTTTCTTCATATCGATTGGAATATACAAACATGTTCCTACACTTACCCACCCCTATTCAACATCCGACAGACATTAACCCTTGCACGCATTTATGACGCAGAGGTTGCCAGATTAGCAATAAGAAATAGTTCTCCCACTCTTATAATTACCTCTCCAAAATTAGTTTTCTGCCCACAGCTAACTCAAAGACAACTGCAGAGGTTGAAGTAACTAAACTAAAGGTTTCTAAATACCCCTGATGGTAACAAAGGCTTTAAAGTATCCCCAATAGGCTCTAAATCGCGTCATATGTCGGAGAGGGTTAATACAGCACAGAACGGGACAGCTGGGACATGACTTATTAGCGCGACCGTACCTCTCATCGAGCTCGAACTTTTACCCAGCAGTGGAGTTGGGCTGCTTCCCTCCCTCACCATTTGTATTTCATTGAGAGAGAGAGAGAGAGAGAGAGAGAGAGAGAGAGAGAGAGAGAGAGAGTCAGAGTCAGAGAGAGAGAGAGAGTCAGAGAGAGAGAGAAAGAGAGAGAGAGAGAGAGAGAGAGAGAGTAAAGAGAAGAGAAGAGAGGAAACTATTTTGAGTATCATCACCGGCAGTACCTTCATTTGACAATACAGGATGTTGGATGGTTGTTTTATCATTGGTATAATAAATGCTCACTGAATAACTTAAACATAAGATCAAAATTCATCTGTTGGTTGCCAGGAATATGTATTGGAAAGGAAATTCACATTGCCGAAAATTATACACACATTAAAGCAGCATGGCGGAGCATGGTCGTGTCATTACAAGAAGAACTATTTTTCGTCATGGGGGCTTAAGGGGAGGCAGACTGTTTGTTTGGTCTATTAATTAATTTATTCATATATTTATTTTGTTCCCTCCCTAGACCTCCATCAAGCTTAGAAAAACACCCCGTAGACCCCCCTTCAAGATAAATTTGTACATTTTTCAGTAGAAAAATGTCTCGGCCGAAGGCCGGTTCCTCTTAAAATTGCAGGCTCGCTATCGCTCGCCAGGATAAAATCGACACCTAAATGGCACGAAAGGTCTTGACATTGAAAGAAATGGGTCTAGAAAATGTGGGAATTTTGATATTTCATGTTAAGGGGAGGTTTTTAGTTCGTTCCCTAGACTTCCATCAAGCTTAAAATTACACCCCCTAGACCCCCTTTCAAGATAAATTTGTACATTTTTCGGTAGAAAAATGTCCCGGCCAGAGGCCGGTTCTTCTTAAATTAAAGGCTCGCTATCGCTCGCCAGGATAAAATCGACACCTAAATGGCACGAAAGGTCTTGAAATTGAAAGAAATGGGGCAAAAATTCTTAAAATCACCAAACTAATGGGGCGAACATCTTAAAATATTAAAAGCAATGGAACTAAACACGAGATAGAAAGGGGTCAAGAAAAAAGTCCCTCAAGTGGAAATCTCCCCTTAAGAACGGGGTGTTACGTATGTCTACGCTAATTTCAGTGCTCATCTAGGCAATATTTTCAACCAGTTTTGTAATCGGGTAAGTTATACTAATTCTGGGTTAGCTATACGATCAAGCTCTTTACCGTTCACTCTCCAATCCATATACTTATTATCTCCACAGTCCCCGCACATCATACTGCCTAAGCATAGGGGAATTATTATCGACAATGCGTTTACAAGAGGCCTCTCTCTCTCTCTCTCTCTCTCTCTCTCTCTCTCTCTCTCTCTCTCTCTCTCTCTCTCTCTCTCTCTCTCTCTCTCTCTCTCTTCCTCTCTCTCTCTCTCTCTCTTTCTCCTCTCCTCTCTCTCTCTCTCTCTCTCTCTCTCTCTCTCTCTCTCTCTCTCTCTCTCTCTCTCTCTCCAATAATCGCTTTTATCTCAACACTTCAAAGTATTCCCAACTGTACAAGGGTGGCGGATGTGGGTGTGTTTAGGATTGGGAGGGCCGAAGTAGTAGGTGGGGCCGATATTGTAAGTGGGGCCGAAGTAGTAAGTGGGGCCGAAATTGTAGGTGGGGCTGATATTGTAAGTGGGGCCGAAGTAGTAAGTGGGGCCGAAATTGTAGGTGGGGCCGAAGTAGGTGGGCCACAGGTGCTCCGATCACGATAAACAAGGCGGCCCTGATAGAACTGCCCTCACAAATATCATCGTTGGGGCCCAACGATGATATTTGTGAGGGCAGTTCTGGTGGTCGCTGCTGTCTTTTCTCTTCTATCGTCGTCCTTATTTCGTTTATACTCACCATTCTTCCCATTCTTCACTTCCTCTATTCACATATACACACCACACACGGTTCTACTCGATTGTCTTAAGTTTTATTTCTGCTACTACTACTACTACTACTACTGCTGCTACTGCTACTACTGCCTGGCTTTTATTCTATTTCAAATATCCTGTTTTTCCTTTGACTGTCAATGTTCCCGTATGCCTATCTACGACCTCAGTCACCCTGCACTATATATTTCACATGACACCTCCCTCCCCTCCCCATATTCCCTTTATACAGGCCCCCTCCCTGACCCGTGTATTGTATTATTATATACTGTATATAACCTTCAAACGAGTCTACTCCTTTGTCACTAGCTAGATCCTTGAGACACTCCAGTGGAAAGTGGCTGCACATTTAGTTTTGGCAAGATATGAGACATCCATATTCATAATGTGAATGTGGGTGCCTCATTTCTTGCCACAACTAACATAAATGAGACTCCCTTTTCCCTTTTATATATTAAGAATGAGGATGTCTCAAAACCAAAGTGGCAGCCCCTTTCTACTAAAAAGTGATTCCCGTGCGCGAGTTCTATATTTCACCAGCTCCAAGTCTGTAGCACAACCCCTTCTCTCTGTATCATCATGTCCATTCCCCCCTCCCTCCCTCTACTTCTTTGTTTAGCGTTCTCTTACTTACGTCGAATTATTGGCTATTATTCGTTAACTCAACCTCTGTCGATGCCTTGGATTAGCTATATTCCCGTATCCCATTTAGAACCTTACTTCCCCTCTTCTATAACTTATCAACGGCCTCTGTCCTCTCTAAGTCCCCTGCAATTACGAACCTCCCAAGTCCTGTGTGTTTCATTTTTGTTTCTGTGACGATACCTTTGAAAATCTCTATTCTCGTATTCTTATTTAGATCTTTAAATATAGTATGTTTGCAGTAGATTGTATAAAGAAAGAAATCGAGGAGTTTTAAGATAATTAAATGTAAATTCAGGATGGAAAAGAAAAGTCGAATTCCCTACTCTATGGCTATGACAAGACTCTACCCCAAAATACCCCCTCCAACACAAGCCCCCTCCCTCCACATCATATCCTATAGACACCCCCTCCCTCCACATCATATCCTATAGACGCCCCCTCCCTCCACATCATATCCTATAGACGCCCCCTCCCTCCACATCATATCCTATAGACGCCCCCTCCCTCCACATCATATCCTATAGACGCCCCTCCCTCCACATCATATCCTAGACGCCCCCTCCCTCCACATTATATCCTATAGACGCCCCCTCCCTCCACATCATATCCTATAGACGCCCCCTCCCTCTTGCCTGTAGCTATTGACCCATATCCCTGCTCCCCGTTTCTCACCACGGGGACCCTTTCGATATCTGGAAAGTCATATTTTCTCTCCACGTATATACATTGCTTTCTTTATAGCCATAGCCGCCTGATGTTTCTCCTATTACAACACATATATACATTGCTTTCTTTATAGCCATAGCCGCCTGATGTTTCTCCTATTACAACACATATATACATTGCTTTCTTTATAGCCATAGCCGCCTGATGTTTCTCCTATTACAACACATCTATACATTGCTTTCTTTATAGCCATAGCCGCCTGATGTTTCTCCTATTACAACACATTCCTATTTGTTTTGGCCAATTTGTAGCAGATAAAATATAATAATATTTAAACGTTTGTTTCTGTCTCTAGATACATTTATTGCCAACCAATGGTTATAATATGAATATATGTTTGTTTATTCATTGTACACATATGTTTACATTTAGGAATAACTTAGTGTAATAGTATTGTTTCTCTTCGTAACCGCCTTTGTATACATTGTTTTCTTTATATATGCCTATTGATTGTCGTATGTTAAAAATAATATTATTTTCCTCTTGCCTTTCTCCTTAACAGAAACTGGTTATATATTTATTTGCAACCTATACAGTATATGCATTGTTTGTTTTTTTTTAATTGCCTCACAATGAGTCTCATTAAAAGACATCTATTGTTTTTATTATGTTCCTATTGTCATATTTTATTTTTATTTTGGGCAGATACATAGCGGCAATGTAAACATTGATTCTTTAAAATGCATTATATTATATTAGGTTATTTAGGCATATCAGATTAATCCATGTCTATCTATCTATCTGCTCAGGCCCAATCCCCATTTTGGGGGTAGCCGACTCAAGACAGCAAGAACAGGGAAAACACAAAAACATGTATGAAAGGCAATTGCGTTGACGCCGGACTTCTTAGCAACTGTATTCATATTTTTTGCACACTATTCTTGTTTTCTGCATCAATAGCGTTTCATTCATTCCACAGGTAAGTCTACAGTGACGAAACATATTATGACGAGACATACTGTGACGAGACGTACTACGACGAACCTTACTGTGGAGAGACCTGTGGTGCCCCTCCCACTAATGCCTATGTGGATGACAAGAGGTAAAGAGAAGCATGGTTAACAGTGTCGTGAGTGAGAAGTAAAGTAAGTGAATGGCTGGAGTGCAAGTGGGAATGGTGTAGGTAGTGAAGAAAACCTAAGGAATGTTAGGGGAATGGGAGGAGTGGAAACTGAATAGAAAGATAGAGTGTAAACTGTGCAAGGAAAAATGGGTGGAAGGATTGGACACTGTAAAGGGCTTGCTCACACTGGACACTTTTTAGTAGAAAGTAGCTACGGGTACCAGTTTGGTTTTAGCAAAAAATGGGCACCTTTATTCATAATATAAATAAGGATGCCACGTGTCTTGCGAAAACAAAAATTAATGAGACCCCCTTATACATATTATGAACACGGATGTCTCATTTCTTCCCAAAACTAAACTGGCAGCCACTACCTACTAAAATGTGTCTTATGCGCGAGATGAGGCGAGAACCTTAAGGTAACAAAGAAGATAGATGAGAGGGGGGAGTAGATGAGAGGGGGGAGTAGATGAGAGGGGGGAGTAGAAGTTGGAGTGAGTGGGGTCGTAGTAATGGAAGGTAGTGCGGCAGTTTAGGTCAAGTGGGGCTGGAGTGTTGTGGAGGAGAGACGTGGAGGGCTTCCTGCTATCAACAAGTATTTATGGTTCTACGCCCCGCCAGTAATTACTCCTTCACCCACCTATTCTTATCCCTCTTGTCCTTCTTCCTCTTCCTGTTGTTTCTCATATTCCTCTACATTGTTCTATTTACTGTTTTCCTCTTACTTCTGTTTCTCATATTCTTCTGTTTCTCATATTCTTCTGTTTCTCATATTCTTCTGTTTCTCATATTCTTCTGTTTCTCATATTCTTCTGTTTCTCATATTCTTCTGTTTCTCATATTCTTCTGTTTCTCATATTCTTCTGTTTCTCATATTCTTCCGTTTCTCATATTCTTCTGTTTCTCATATTCTTCTGTCTCATATTCTTCTGTTTCTCATATTCTTCTGTTTCTCATATTCTTCCGTTTCTCATATTCTTCTGTTTCTCATATTCTTCTGTTTCTCATATTCTTCTGTTTCTCATATTCTTCTGTTTCTCATATTCTTCTGTTTCTGCTTCATTTTCCTTTTGTTCCTCATATTATTATTATTTTACCAATATTGTCATTTTCCACGTGTCATTTTTCCTCAACCCTCTTTTTCGTCCCGTCTTCTTGAGTGGTGAGGCTGGAAAGATATTGGAGGGAGTATGATGGTACAGGCGTGGACATATGTTCTTAACCACCTTATGATTATCATCATGCAATAATACAAATTATGATCAATTTGCAAATATACTTTCACATAAATTCACAAATTGATAATTGCGTTCAATGTTAACTTATATATACTGTACATTGGTCGCTTCAAAATGTAATATTTGCATAGTGAAAGTTACAGGGTGGTTAATAACATACCTAATGTCCACGACTGTACATACGATGCTGTGAGAGTATGGGGGTTGAGAGGGAGAGACAGGAGGGAGTAGATGGTGGTGTGAAGTGGAAATAGTTGAAGAATGAGGCGGTAGTTTGATGGTGAAGTGAGGCTGGAGTGTTGTGAAGGAGGAGGAGCCGCCGTCTTGGGCCTTCTGACACCAACAAGTATTATTTTATGGTCCGCTACCCCTCCAGTAATTACTCCTGCTTCACCTCCTCCCGTCTCTGTTCTTCCGTTTTCTGTTTCTGCTCTTCTTCATCTCTTCCCGTCTCTATTCTCCCGCTTTCTGTTTCTGCTCTGCTTCACCTCCTGCCGTCTCTATTCTTCCGTTTTCTGTTTCTGCTCCTCTTCACCTCCTGTCTCTAGTCTTCCGTTCTCTGTTTCTGCTCTTCTTCGCCTCCTCCTGTCTCTAGTCTCCCGTTCTCTGTTTCTGCTCCTCTTCACCTCCTGTCTCTAGACTTCCGTTCTCTGTTTCTGCTCTGCTTCACCTCCTCCTGTCTCTAGTCTTCCGTTCTCTGTTTCTGCTCTGCTTCACCTCCTCCCGTCTCTAGTCTCCCGTTCTCTGTTTCTGCTCTTCTTCGCCTCCTCCTGTCTCTAGTCTCCCGTTCTCTGTTTCTGCTCTTCTTCGCCTCCTCCTGTCTCTAGTCTCCCGTTCTCTGTTTCTGCTCTTCTTCCGCCTCTCTTCGCCCTGTTTCTTCTGTCTCCTCCCGTTCTCTGTTTCTGCGCTGCTTCACCTCCTCCCGTGGAAGTAGTATTTGAAGAGCGTGGGAGTGAAGAGAGGGAGTGGGAGTAGTTAGGGAGTGTGGGATTATTGGTTTAGGGGTGTGGGTGGTGGATTAGGTCAAGTGTGGCTGGAGTGCTGTGGAGGACCTTCTGCTACCAACATGTATGTATGGTTCTATAACCCCTCCAGTCATTATCCCCCTCCAACTAACACACACACTCACACACACACTCACACACACACACACAGTTCCCTCCACACACCACACGACCAAGCCCAACACACACACACCACACCACACACCACACACACACACACCACACACACCAACACTCACACAACACACACACAAACACACTCACCACCCCACACACACACACACACACACACACCTCACAAAACCACACAGCACACCACACACACAACACACACACACACACACTCACCTCACACAACTCACACACACCAAACAACACACACACACACACTCACACTCACACACTCACACACACACACACACATACGCTATCTCTCACTCACACTCTCTCTCTCTCTCTTACTCAGTGTTTTGGAGGACAAGCAACCTAGAAGGGTCACTAGACCTGTTGTTGCTTGATTTCCTTTGTACTCCTTTGTACTTCGAATATATTTCTTCTAATATCATTATTATTAATATTATTATTAGTAGTAGTAGTATTATTATTATTATTATTGATATTGTTATTATTTTCTTAATAATGTCAAAGAAATTTGGCAAATATTGTTTTTAAATCGGCAAATTACATCGGCAGAACGTCTTTAAATCCCATAACTAATAGGACTAAAGATGAGGGAGAAGGGGGTCCAGAAAAATACAAATACCTCCCCTTGTACATTTAAATACCTCCCCTTGTACATTTAAATACCTCCCCTTGTACATTTAAATACCTCCCCTTGTACATTTAAATACCTCCCCTTGTACATTTAAATACCTCCCCTTGTACATTTAAATACCTCCCCTTGTACATTTAAATACCTCCCCTTGTACATTTAAATCCAATATTTTATTTTTATTTTGGTCATATGTTCGCAAGACGACTTGATTAGATTCGGGAAGTATCTCTTTCAGTGAAAATTACATATTCCGCCATACATATTAACTATATATATATATATATATATATATATATATATATATATATATATATATATATAGATATTATATATATAGATATATATATTCATATATATATATATATATATATATAATATATATATTATAGATATGATAGACGATATAAAGAGAGTGAGACGGAGGAGAGAGAGAGAGATAATGCCTTTTCTAAGAATAATTATGATGAAAGTATAATACAAATATATCTAGTTAACATGGTAATTGAGTTCATATTCAAATTTTGCTGATAAGAATCAAACAATGATTCGCTCAGCTTTAGTTTGCTGTGGATGCTTCTGAGGTCAAGGTCAAAGGTCAGGGTCAAGCTTTTCAAATATAAAATGCAATAAGGGAAACTCGTGGGGTGGTGAAGGGGGATTGGATCCATAGTATATAGCCAATGAGAATAATAGTAATGCAACCACACACGCGCATGCAATAATCATCAAGCCATCATTATTTTAACCCCTTCAGACATATATGACGCAGAGGTTGCCAGATTAGCAATAAGAAATAGAGTTCTCTCACTCTTATAATTACCTCTCCAAAATGAGTGTCGACAAACATCTCACTCAAAGACAACTGCAGAAGTTGAAGTAACTAAAATAAAGGTTTGTAAAAAACCCTGATGGTAATAAAGGCTTTAAAGTATCCCTAATAGGCTCAAAATTGCGTCATATGTCGGAGAGGGTTAATAACAAATTTAAACATCCGAAATATATAACAATTTATGACTATTATCTATATTTTCCAGCTGATGGTATATTGCCTTGATTATTCAGCAAGAGTATAACCAAGAATTTATAGTGATAATTTGTTAGGTCATTAATTATGGAAGCAAAAATTACATTAATATGACGCAGAATTGTAGTAGTGTCATAGTTTGTCATGAAGTATCGTCAGCTGAAATGTAATCGTCTATAATGTCGCAAACCCTGACTAGAGAAGATTCATGCATTAGTCCAGCTCAATAGACGTGCTGAACATTCTTGTCTGCAACAATGTGGTTCAAGTAGAGGGCCCTGAGACCTTATTATGGCTTTCCCACCCCTCTCGTTGATCTCCCAAATATATTGTAGCTCCCTCCTTCTGTTAAGGGAGCCCACCTCGCTTTTTTTTTCTTAATCTCGCCCTCTCTCTTTGGCTTGTATCCATTCGGCCCCATTGAGCCTACTATTTTAAGACGTTTACCCCCATCCAGGTGTCAATAATTTCCTGGCGAGTGGAAGCAAGCCAGCATATATATATTTTTGTTTTGACAGCTAGCTAAATTGTAAATTTTTCGATAGAAAAATTTCTCCGGCGAAGCCGGATTTCTCCATACAATGCTGGCTCGCTATTGCTCGCCAGGAAGAAATTGACACCTGGATGGGGATAAACATCTTAAAACAGTTGGTTGAATGGGGCTGAATGGATACAAGCCAGGGAAAGAGAGAAAAGGAGAGAAATATAAAAACAAAAACGGTGACCCCCCTTAACACCTAAAGAGCGGCCTAGGCGGTAGATAATATGTAGCCACCAGCAGGGTGTTTTTACCCAAAATAGGGCTGTTTACGTGATCATTTTCATTGCCTCATAAGACCGCATAGCGTAAAAACAGTATCTATATCCCTGAAAGGGCCTAAACGAGAGCTTTCCAAATGACACCACAACCATTCCTTGTATGGCCGCTAGTTTTCTTTGCAACAACCCCGCGGTACACTAGTGCAAAAACCAGGTAATTCGTTACTTTCCCCATACATTTCACTATGGTAGCAGGGTGGAGGAGGGTGGGATTCAATGTCCCGTTGGTCCGCCGTGGCGGTGGTCTGGCGTCAGTCATATGCTCGCTACTCTCCTGCCACCACTTGTCTCTTCCCCCCCCCTCCCCTCTTCAGCAATTTATGTGCTGAAATTGCCACACGACCTATGTCGCGCGCCGCCACATAGTCCAAATTTATTTCACTCGACTTATGTTGCGCGCCGCCAGTTAAGGGTTAAGCACTCCATATTGTATCTCTGTGTTTATATAATTTCCTCCCTACCTCACCCAACTACATACCTTGTTCCGTTTTAATTTTCTCTGGTCAGTGAGCTATCCGCTATGTCCTCTCTCTACATTGGCTTTCTAATATAGCCTACTAATTCTCTCTCTCTCTCTCTCTCTCTCTCTCTCTCTCTCTCTGTCTCTCTCTCTCTCTCTCTCTTTTTTTTTTCGTTATCTTTCTAATAATCTATCTCTCACTTGCTCGGTATCTCTTTCGTTCTTCACGTTTATCTCTTATATTTACCTTCGTCTGATTAGCTATACAGTATTAATACATAATATTAGGTACAGTACGTGGTTGTCTATCAGTCTATCAATCTATATATACAGTATGCCTGTGTCTCATGTGCTGTATCTTTATATATTATATATAGATATATATACCTTTTCTCCCAGCACCCACACTTCCTCCCCTCCTTCTCCCACAATCACTCTATTCCCTACTTTCCCCTCTTCCCCGACCACCCACACTTCCTCCCCCTCCCCCTCCTTCCACAATCACCCCACCTTTCCCCCACCCCCGCCCGACAACCGACCTTCACGCCGCGTTATGCCGTATTTTCCGCCTCCCTTAGCCCGCGAGACGAGACCCAGCAGCCTGTCTGTATGTCTGTCTGTCTGTCTGTCTGTCTGTCTGTTTGTTTGTTGGTGGGGGAGTTACCGCACGGATGACCCCGCCGCCACCGCAGAACCTCAACGCTCATCTTTCTCCATCCTCTCTCTCTCTCTCTCTCTCTCTCTCTCTCTCTCTCTCTCTCTCTCTCTCTCTCTCTCTCTCTCTCTCTCATTAGGAGTCACTTGAGTCTCGATTGTCATTTTCCGTGACCTTTTGACCCCCTTCATTGTATGTATATAGTTGCATTGGTACTCAGAATTTGCAGACCTTGCTGGGCAGTATGGCCTTTAATCTAAGTCAGTACTTGCTACTAGACAAGGGTAATAAAGAAGAGAGAGAGAGAGAGAGAGAGAGAGAGAGAGAGAGAGAGAGAGAGAGAGAGAGAGAGAGAGAGAGAGAGAGAGAGAGAGAGCGGTAGAGGTAGATAACATACCGTATATATATATATACCGGTATATATATATATATTTTTTTCTATGTGAGTGAGGGAGGCAAAAGGCAGAACTGCTTATAGCGAGTGCCTCCCCCATAGTTGAAAGAGTGACAGGGCCAAAATCAAGGGACGCTCGAGTCAAAATGCCTGGACACACGGATATATATATATATTGAGGCAACATTTATTAAAGACCAAGGCATATTTGTTTTTTACTAACTTTTTACTTGTTTTTTCAACATTTCTCACTGTATGTCTGATTTCATCATTCAAATGATATATTAAGTGTCCAAAGTTCATTATTATTTTCAATTAGGTGTTGAATAATACGTCAACTTTCATTTTGTTTGTCCTATTATTTATTCACTAAACGTTTCGTGCTTTCTTTGCACATCTTCAGTAGATTTGTATCTGTAAAAGTAAAACATGAATTACTACATGTTTCTTCCAAATATGAAATAAATGTTAACATTTGTTTAAAAGAACAAGTGAGTGTTCTCAGGCATTAAAAGAAATATATAAATATCACTTACATATCGAACTACGCTAATTTAATTAAAACACACCAGTTGTATAACACTGGGTCAGAGTTGAAATAAGATTGTAAACATGTCACTAAAATACACCTGGGGTTAATTATCAGGACTTACGAGTTGATTGCTAGCTCAACTGTGACTGATGTCTTAGACTGTATGGGGGGCTCTCTGTGTGAGTGTGCGTGCGTGTGTGCGTGTGGTTGTTGGGAGTGTGTGTGTGCGTGTGGTTGTTGGGAGTGTGTGTGCGTGTGTGCGTGTGGTTGTTGGGAGTGTTCATTGGAAACTTAATATATCATTTGAATGATGAAATCAGACATACAGTGAGAAATGTTAAAAAAGCAAGTAAGAAGTTAGTAAAAAACAAATATGCCTTGGTCTTTAATAAATGTTGCCTCAATGAAAACATACTGCCTACTTATATATATATATATATATATATATATATATATATATATATATATATATATATATATATATATATATATATATATATACTGTATAGTACATACAGAGTTATTAATAGCACTAGGAACCTCGATTGTCATTTTCCTCGGTATGTTGACCTGCTTGATTGTATTTGCTCCCAATTGCCGGCGATTGGAGTGTGTGTGTGTGTGTGTGTGTGTGTGTGCGTGCGCGCGTGCGTGTGTGTGGAATGATAGGTAGAAAGAGAAAGCATAGGTAGATTGATTGATTACTTGATTGCTAGAAAGATGGAGATGGGAAAGTTACAAGGTAGATATTATTTCAAAGTGTTCGTGGTTTATTCAAAGTAGATGCTTTAGTGAAAGAACATAATGAAAAGGCCAATTGGATGTTAGATGTGATCCCCCCCCCCCCAAAAAAAAAAGGGAAAAGTGGGGATTGGGCTATATAATATAATATAGTTCTATACCATAATGTGTCAATTATTCGCATGACTGTAGTCATTTGTTGGACTGTATAAAACAAATGATAATCAAAGCTTCGTATTAGTCAGAGACAGGTCATTTGTTTAAGTTTTTTTTTTTTTTTTTTTTTTTTTTTTTTTTTTTTTTCTATATTCCAACTACTCCCTCTCGGGCATAGGCTGAGAGCCTGTACATTCCACCGCTCAACACGGTGAAACCGTGAGGTCTCGTGCCAGTCTGGGGAGTGAGACATGTGAAGCATCCATCATGGCTCGAAGCAGCTCCATCTCTGAAGCGGCTGGTTGCTTCGTTCAAGTGCTTCACCGTCTCACCCTCCAGACTCAGACCCTCACTCTCAGAACGCCACCTATTGAGCAGTGAACTCACTAGGCATTGTCCCCCTGTAACATATTTTGAATATGGGAATATTCATACAGTGTTATTTAATCAGGGAACAATGAGGGTATTTTTTTGGCATTTCGGTGGGCTTTGTGGTAATGCACTGATACTAGGTACAGCACAAATTCAATCCCAATAATATCAACAATGGTCCCACATCCCTGACATAATTTAAAGACTTCCTATTTATGTGAGCTGG
Source organism: Paralithodes platypus (assembly GCA_032716605.1). Taxonomy (NCBI): domain Eukaryota; kingdom Metazoa; phylum Arthropoda; class Malacostraca; order Decapoda; family Lithodidae; genus Paralithodes; species Paralithodes platypus. The sequence continues at coordinate 43,036,435 of CM064552.1, read as the reverse complement.
ACTATTTTTCCCGTAGAGTATGAGAGAGAGAGAGAGTGTGTGTGTGTGTGTGTGTGTGTGTGTGTGTGTGTGTGTGTGTGTGTGTGTGTGTGTGTGTGTGTGTGTGTGTGTGTGTGTGCGTGCGCGAGAGAGAGAGAGAGATAGAGAGAGAGAGAGATAATACAAAGAGAGTTGTAGGAAATTGGGATGCAGGGACCAGAAAATGAGCAGGAAATAAAGATGGAAATCGAGGTAACTGCATTATCGAAAGTTTGGGGAAAAACGCAAATCCGATATATTTTTTTAAGGGATTCTATTTTCCGATGTCGTGAACAGGCGGTGAAATTTCCTATCCTGCTGCAATGGGGTGGTTCTCATCTGCCTGACTCACTACATACATGCATACATACATACATACATACATAAACAAAAAATGTATTAAGGTGACAGTTACAAAGTGGTGTACAATCTATGTTATTCTAGTTACATTGTAGTTTATCTTATTGTACCAGTACCTCCCTACAATCAACCTAGTTGTTCCCCAATTCGTCCCTCCGCCACGACCATTTCAAAGTCCAAGTCTCTCACTCTTGTCCTCTGTAGCGCGGAGGACCTTGTACCAAGTCATCCAAGTTACTCTTACCCACTGTCACATATGCATTCACACACACACAGTTAGTATATACCTGTGTCATATACATTCTCTGAACACACACACACACACACACACACACACACACACACACACACACACACACACACACACACACACACACACCACAACCGTGACGATAACTTATATATGAACCCATGCGATATATATCTCGATACACTTAGTGTAATCTATAATAAGTCGTAAACTACAAAAAAAATGCCTCCAAAAGTTTGTTTCGACGTTTTGAAGAAACAGTGATATAATAAGGGATGTTGGTAACAGATACATATGGGTGAGCCATGGCACAGGTTGGTAGCCCTGCAGCACCCAGGTATTGTTGTTTAATTATCATCGTTTCCTCTATTATCGGCGATGACACTATTATGCCTGGCTCTATTCATATTGTAGTGTACGGGCTATTGTGGATATATATATACAGTACGGTCGCGCTAATAAGTCATGTCCCAGCTGGCATTACGTTTGGCTTGCTCTGCTGTATTAATGTCTGTCAGATGTTGAATAGGGTGGGCAAGTGTAGGGACATGGTTGTATATTTCACTGGATATGAAGAAATGAAGCTTAGATATGGCTGATACCAGTTATTGATCAAAACATACTTGGTGCCGAGACATCACTTATGAACGCGACTGTACATACAGTATATATGGAAAACAAAACAAAATGGAAACAACATAATTGTGACCTAACTGGAGAGGCTGGGAAGGTTAATATGCACATGGTTGTGGTACAGTCATTTATCAAGGAATCGTCAACGGGAACAATCCATACATCACTCCGATCTTGATCCACTCACTCTCTCTCCCACTAATACTGGTGTTAAGGGCAGGTTTTTAGTGTTTCCTAGACTTCCATCAAGCTTGAAATTACACCCCCTTGAGCCCCTTTCAAGATAAATTTGTACATTTTTCGGTAGAAAATGTCCCGGCCGAAGGCCGATTCCTCTTAAATTGCAGGCTCGCTATCGTTCGCCAGGAAAAAATCGACACCTAAATGGGACGAAAGGTCTTAAAAGTGACATCAATTGGGTGAAAGTTCTTAAAATCGCCAAACAAATGGGGCAAAAGTCTTAACATCTCAAAAGCAATGAGGAGAAAGGGATCCAAAAAACAATCCCTCAAGTGGAAATCTCCCCTTAAACCAATTACCTCTAAACTGTATGTGATAGCAGTGTTGATAGGATGTACACGATCATAAAGGGAGAGAGCGAGAGCGAGAGCGAGAGCGAGAGCGAGAGCGAGAGAGAGAAGTATGAAGGTTGACAGGAAGGTTCGAGTGGGGCGGGGTAAGATATGGATGAGAGAATGAAATGTGACAGGAGAGAGAGAGAGAGAGAGAGAGAGAGAGAGAGAGAGTGAGTGAGTGAGAGGAAGGGGAGGTGACTGTATGTATGCTAGTATTGTCGCAGTTAAGGGGAGATTTCCACTTGAGGGATTTTTTTCTTTACCCCTTTCTCCCTCATGTTTAACCTCATTGCTTTTGAGATTTTAAGACGTTCGCCCCATTAGTTTGGCGATTTTAATAACTTTCACCCCATTTATGTCACTTTTAAGACCTTTCGTCCCATTAGGTGTCGATTTTTTCCTGGCGAGCGATAGCGAGCCTGTAATTTAAGAAGAACCGGCCTTCGGCCGGGACATTTTTCTACCGAAAAATGTACAAATTTATCTTGAATAGGGGGTCATCGGGGTGTAATTTCAAGCTTGATGGAGGTCTAGGAAACACACTAAAAACCTCCCCTTAAGCACATACTTCCAGATTACATAATATTATAACTTACACCAGCTAACTTAGGATATCTGTCTTTGTAATTATGTACAGTCGAGGTTAATAAGTGTTGTCAGATATTTCACAAAGTTTCGGACACTGACTAACACTCTGAGGGATAAGCACTTTTCCCAGTAACTATAAAGACACCAATAACATTTGTTGAGAGAAAACCACTGAAATCTATGACAACACTTAACCCTCTCCGACATATGACGCGATTTTGAGCTTATTAGGGATACTTTAAAGCCTTTGTTACCATCAGGGGCATTTAGAAACCTTTAGTTTAGTTACTTCAACCTCTGCAGTTGTCTTTGAGTTAGCTGTGGGCAGAAAACTAATTTTGGAGAGGTAATTATAAGAGTGAGAGAACTCTATTTCTTATTGCTAATCTGGCAACCTCTGCGTCATATGTGCGTGAAAGGGTTAATACCCATGATTGTACGGTACTGTATATTGTAATCCATGTGATCAGATAAGGTATACCAAACATGACAACCGTATTACAGGCAAGCTTCTCTATTTACTATAAACTCAGGTAAAGTCTAATAACATTTAATTAATAGTCTAATAATCAATAATACAGTCCAATAAACAGGTAAAGTCTAATAAACAATAATAAAGTCTAATTCAGTCTAATAAACAGGTACATTATAATAAACAATAATACAGTCTAATACAGTCTAATAAACAATAATAAAGTCTAATGAACAGATACAGTCTAATAAACAATAATACAGTCTAATACAGTCTAAAAAACAATAATAAAGTCTAATACAGTCTAATGAGCAGGTAAATTATAATAAACAATAATAAAGTCTAATACAGTCTAATGAGCAGGTAAATTCTAATAAACAATAATACAGTCTAATACAGTCTAATGAACAGGTAAAGGCTAATAAACAATAATAAAGTCTAATACAGTCTAATGAACAGGTAAAGGCTAATAAACAATAATAAAGTCTAATACAGTCTAATGAACAGGTAAATTCTAATAAACAATAATAAAGCCTAATACAGTCTAATAAACAGGTAAATTCTAATAAACAATAATAAAGCCTAATACAGTCTAATGAACAGGTAAATTCTAATAAACAATAATAAAGTCTAATACAGTCTAATGAACAGGTAAAGGCTAATAAACAATAATAAAGTCGAATACAGTCTAATGAACAGGTAAATTCTAATAAACAACAATAAAGTCTAATACAGTCTAATAAACAGGTAAAGGCTAATAAACAATAATACAGTCTAATACAGTCTAATGAACAGGTAAAGGCTAATAAACAATAATAAAGTCTAATACAGTCTAATGAACAGGTAAAGGCTAATAAACAATAATAAAGTCTAATACAGTCTAATGAACAGGTAAAGGCTAATAAACAATAATAAAGCCTAATACAGTCTAATGAACAGGTAAAGGCTAATAAACAATAATAAAGCCTAATACAGTCTAATAAACAGGTAAAGGCTAATAAACAATAATAAAGTCGAATACAATCTAATAAACAGGTAAATTCTAACAACTCTTGACTCACTATAGACTACACAGTAAATATTGAACTCTTTATTGTAACAAAATGATACACATAATAAGTGTTGTAATCGCTAATATGAAAAGCTAAGCCGAAGAACACTGTATATGTGTTTTTAGTTTTCTCCCTAGACCCCCCCCCCCCATCAAGCTTAAACAAATACCCCCTAGACACCCCCCCTTCGAGATAATTTTTTACATTTTAGGCAAGGATCCCCGGCCGTTCCTCGTAAATTACAGGCTCGTTGTGGACAAATTGATACCTATACGGCACGAATGGTCTTATTGGGGCGAAAGGTCATAACATTGCAAAACGTTTTAAAATGTCAAAAATAATGGTGGCTAAACAGGAGGGAGAAGAGGGTCCAGAAAAACACCCTCCCCTAAAGCGTTCAATTATTTACAGTATAATCCAGATTAGCTGAATGATCAGATTGCCCTTTCAGTATCTAGGGCGCAGGTTCGCATTTTATCTGGTTACTATAGTCGATTTTCTACAATATAGAAAGATCGTTAGGATCTTAAGGGTTACAACTATCTCAACCAAACCTCCTAACTTCCATAAACCCTTTCTAAGCTTAAGGGGAGGTATTTAGTTTGTTCCCTAGACCTCCAGCAAGCTTAAAATTACACCCCCTTTAGTCCCTTTCAAGATTAATTTGTAAATTTTTTGGTAAAAAAAAATCCCGGCCGAAGGGCGTTTCCTCTTAAATTACAGGCTCGCTATCGCTCGCCCGGATAAAATCGACACCTGAATAGCACGAAAGGTTTTAACATGGGGTGAAAGTTCTTAAAATCGCCAAACTAATGGGGCGAACGTTTTATAATATCTAAAGCAATTGGGATAAACATAAGGGAGAAAGGGGTCCAGAAAAAAATCCCTTGAGTGGAGATCTCCCCTTAACCCCTTCTGTACCAGCGACGTCTTTTTAACTTTACTCTGGCTAATAGTACACGATTTTATTCAGTATAAAAATGTCCTCCAGCGATGTATTGATTGGCTTCAAACCATCTCACTTATCCCTTTTTGCTTCCACAGATCTTTCTTAAACTGCATAAAATCATGTACTGTACATGTGACTAGAATAGAATGACAAAAGATGTTGCCGGTACAGAAGGGTTAATGCAATCGTCGAATATTAGCATGAAAACAATTTAATAAAGTGCCATGGTATATTGAAAAGGTGAAGATAAATATATATATTGTGATTATTTAAGGGGAGGTATTTAGTTTGTTCCCTAGACCTCCATCAAGCTTAAAATTACACCCCCTTGAGTCCCTTTCAAGATGAATTTGTACATTTTTCGGTAGAAAAATGTCCCTCTTAAATTACAGGCTCGCCATCGCTCGCCAGGATAAAATCGACACCTGAATTGCACGAAAGGTCTTAATATGGGGTGAAAGTTCTTAAAATCGCTAAACTAATGGGGCAAACTTGTTATAATATCAAAAGCAATGGGGCTAAACATGAGGGAGAAAGGGGTCAAGAAAAAAATCCCTCAAGTGGAGATCTCCCCTTAATGTTATGGTTTCAGTGGCCCCTTTTATAGATTTATAATACTCTTCCTCTATGCTGCTCTGCTGTGTCTGCTTCGACCTGTGATTTATAATACTCTTCCTCCATGCTGCTCTGCTGTGTCTGCTTCGACCTGTGATTTATAATACTCTTCCTCTATGCTGCTCTGCTGTGTCTGCTTCGACCTGTGATTTATAATACTCTTCCTCCATGCTGCTCTGCTGTGTCTGCTTCGACCTGTGATTTATAATACTCTTCCTCTATGCTGCTCTGCTGTGTCTGCTTCGACCTGTGATTTATAATACTCTCCTCCATGCTGCTCTGCTGTGTCTGCTTCGACCTGTGATTTATAATACTCTTCCTCTATGCTGCTCTGCTGTGTCTGCTTCGACCTGTGATTTATAATACTCTTCCTCCATGCTGCTCTGCTGTGTCTGCTTCGACCTGTGATTTATAATACTCTTCCTCTATGCTGCTCTGCTGTGTCTGCTTCGACCTGTGATTTATAATACTCTTCCTCCATGCTGCTCTGCTGTGTCTGCTTCGACCTGTGATTTATAATACTCTTCCTCTATGCTGCTCTGCTGTGTCTTCTTCGACCTGTGATTTATAATACTCTTCCTCCATGCTGCTCTGCTGTGTCTGCTTCGACCTGTGATTTATAATACTCTTCCTCTATGCTGCTCTGCTGTGTCTGCTTCGACCTGTGATTTATAATACTCTTCCTCCATGCTGCTCTGCTGTGTCTGCTTCGACCTGTGATTTATAATACTCTTCCTCCATGCTGCTCTGCTGTGTCTGCTTCGACCTGTGATTTATAATACTCTTCCTCTATGCTGCTCTGCTGTGTCTGCTTCGACCTGTGATTTATAATACTCTTCCTCCATGCTACTCTGCTGTGTCTTCTTCGAACGGTGATCATACTTTTCCACCGACTTTTCGAAATGTCGACTTTAGTGCCCCCTCGCCGCTTTATTCTGTCCAGGGTCTTGGCTCATATTTTCACCTTTCCATTTCACCCATCAAGTCCCGCAAGTCTTGCTGCCCTGGAGCAGCCCCCTTCGGGTCATCGTCGACTTCGGTCCTACGCAATCCGTGCTAGGGTGTATGAATAGTACTTCAACCGCCTTTTAATTCAGCAACGAACGAACGAATGAAATCGAATAAAAGGAAGGGTTAATTTAGGTGAGTGGTGTCAATATAGCGCGCGACGAGGTTTTCCACTTTGCCTGGCGTCAGAATTGGTACATTGTTTGTGTTGCATGCAGGGCGGGGCAGACAGGAAACAAAGGTCAGCCTGGTAACATGCAACTTTTGTAAGTCACTTCCCATGGTGGAGGATGCTGATGCTAAGAGAGATAGACGGACCTGTTACCAGTAGTTTTCAGGTCAAGGTGAATGTTTTAGCCTACATTAGGGAGGGCCTCAGTACCTGCTTCTTTGTGAAATTATGGAAAGGGTAGGATCTCCCATGGATTGTTAAAGTCCCCTTGATAATGAAGTTTAGTTTCAAAGCTGATTCGATTGACCAATGCAAGCCATAATTCAATATTAACCCTTTCACGCTCATATGACGCAGAGGTTGCCAGATTAGCAATAAGAAATAAGAGTCTTTCACTCTTATAATTACCTCTCCAAAATAAGTTTTCTGCCCACAGCTAACTCGAAGACAACTGCAGAGATTGAAGTAACTAAACTAAAGGTTTCTAAATACCCCTGATGGTAACAAAGGCTTTAAAGTATCCCTAATAGGCTCAAAATCGCGTCATATGTCGGAGAGGGTTAAATAAACACGTCCTCGTAATACTCTCCATTATTTCCGTTGCAATCATTCACCTTATCAACTCTACTTAACATTATAATATGCGCTGAAAACATTTGATAATATGTAGGCACTAATGATTATCCTGTGAATCAACATTATAAATACTTTCGAAACTGAATCTTACACACTAAATTTGATAGTACGGTACTGCTGTTCAGACTGACGTCTATAACTCTTGGAAGTGGCGAACATCAAACACCAATGATTGTCCATGAATTCACTACAACGCCATTTCAACCATTGTATTGTTAATCACTTGTATTTAACTCAAGTGGCCATTTCCTGTGACGTACAGCCGGATTCAACAGTCATTACCAATATTACAAGTTGGTGAAGATGCAAATAACTTTACATGGTTAAGGGGAGGTTTTTAGTTTGGTCCCTAGATATCCTTCAAGCTTAAGATTACACCCCCTTGAACCCATTTCAAGATAAATTTGTACATTTTTCGGTAGAAAAATGTCCCGGCTGAAAGCCGGTTTCTCTTAAATTACAGGCTCGCTATCGCTCGCCAGGATAAAATCGACACTTAAATGGCACGAAAGGTCTTAAAATTGACAGAAATGGGTTGAAAGTTCATAAAATCGTCAAAATAATTGGGCGAACGTCTTAAAATCTCAAAAGCAATGGGGATAAACATGAGGGAGAAAGGGGGCAAGAAAAAAGTCCCTCAAGTAGAGCTCTTCCCTTAATAGATTATTGTTAAGAAAATATAATTATGATTAAGAACATCAAAGAGGCATATGAACATTTAACTTAGTTTCTAGAACAATAGATTGATTTAAGGGGAGATGTTCACTTGAGGGATTATTTTCTTTACCCCTTTCTCCCTCGTGTTTAGCCCCATTGCTTTTGAGATTTTAAGACGTTTGCCCCATTATTTTGGCGATTTTAAGAACGTTCGCCCGATTTCTGTCAATTTTAAGACCTTTCGTACCATTTAGGTGTCGATTTTTTCCTGGCGAGCGATAGCGAGCCTGTAATCAAAGAGGAGCCGGCCTTTGGCCGGGACATTTTTCTACCGAAAAATGTACACATTTATTTTGAAAGGGGGTCAAGGGGGTTTAATTTTAAGCTTGATGGAGGTCTAGGGAATAAACTAAATACCTCCCCTTAATGCTTGCGAAAATGATATTAGCAGCGACTTTGCCATACTGAAAGCTTTAGATAGACGGTATTATGTTATGTGGTTTATTAGAGGAGTTATTTTCTGGGCAAAGTTAAATATATTAATGGTGTAAAACATATTACAAGCGTTGCAAATCACCGAAAGCTTCCGTCGAACATTGCAAACCACCCAGCCTTTCCAAACCCTCCTCCCTACCTGTCTGCTCTCTCTCTCTCTCTCTCTCTCTCTCTCTCTCTCTCTCTCTCTCTCTCTCTCTCTCTCTCTCTCTCTCTCTCTCTCTCTCTCTCTCTCTCTCTCTCTCTCGAACAAACTGTCACAATCTATCATAATCTTCAAAGGGTTAATGTTCACAACTGTTCTTGCATGTATGAACAAAGATGAACAAAGATGAACAATTATGACTCGTAACAACCAATGACATAGAGAGTGTGATTGTCCAAGTGACTTTAATTAAATCTCTTGTCAACAAAAGAATTCGAGTACATGTAATACGATTAAGGGGAGGAAGACCGTTTTTCTGGACCCCCTTCTCCCTTATGTTTAGCCCCACTAGTTTTGAGATTTTAAGACGTTCAGCCCATTAGTTTGGCGATTTTAACACATTTCGCCCCATTTCGTTGTCAATTTTAAGACCTTTCGTGCCATTTAGGTGCCGATTATTTCCTGGTGAGCGATAGCGAGCCTGCAATTTTAAGAGGAACCGGCCTTCGGCTGGGAAATTTTTCTACCGAAAAATGTACAAATTTATCTTGAAGGGGGGTCTAGGGGGTGTTTTTCTAAGCTTGATGGAGGTCTAGGGAGGAAACTAAAAATATATATGAATAAATGAATTAATAGACCAAACAAACGGTCAGTCTCCCCTTAACCATGGCACAAAGAAGGGAAACAAACAAAGAACATGTGAGATAAAACAAGCACATAATAGAAACAGAAGGGAGAACCATGGCATAACGATAAGAAGGGAGAACCATGACATAACGATAAGAAAAGCGATGACATGTGTATTATATTGAACACGAAAACAGAGAACTCATCAAAGAATTACGGAGGAGACAAAGGCATTATTATTCAAGAATCGAAAGTAAATGAAGTAATTTATGGACAAGTTGACGATGACGGAAGGAATAAATGCGAGGAGAGAGAGAGTGTGAGAGAGAGGGAGAGAGAGAGAGAGAGTGAGAGTGAGAGAGAGAGAGAGAGAGAGGGGGGGGGGGAGTGGGGGGGGGGAGTGGGAGTGGGAGTGGGAGGGGGAGGGAGGGAGGCAAGTATTGGATAGCGAAATTTAAGAGCAAGGTATGGTCATAGTGATGGTGATAGTATTGGCGTGGTGATGGTGATGATGGTGATAGTTCTCCTCCTTCAGGTGTCGATATTTTTCCAGGCGAGCGACAACGAGCATGCATGTCTGCAATATAGGTGAAACCAGCCTGAAACAGGAACGTTTTAACCGAGAAAAAAAAATAGCTCAATTTTTTTTTTTTTTTTTTTAGGGGATCTGGGAAAGCGTTATTATTGGTCGATGAGACACACTAAATTGCTCGAAAAATGACACAAGCCTCAATATTAAATAAACACAATCATACTAACCCCCAAGATGGCTGATAAGATACTATTAACTTAATTTTCATCTGGGAGAAAGCGGCCTTTGGCCGAGAAATTTTTCCACCGAATAGTTTATATATTTAACATGAAGTTTGGTCTGGTGGTGGGGGGTCTATAACTTGACGAGGTGTGAGATGAGGGGGAGATTTAGATAAATGCTCGAAAATTGCCCACATAAATACAAATGAAAAGCCTCAGAAAACAGTAAAACATCCCTCCAAAACATGAGCTCTGATGTATGCGCCCGTGCCATTACCTCACTCATGAACAGTCGCTGGGTTGGCTTTTAGAGAGTCAAAGTCGACGTTGGATCGGCTGGCTCAGGCTTGGATCCTTTGGGAGTGCCCCGTGTCCCTGTTCTTGGGAGCGACCCGGGTTTTGGCTTGGTACATTCACTGCGTTCGGACGGCTGGGAAATGTGCCATGTTTGAGAAGCCAGATTGCCCGAGGAACGCTGCGGAAGTTTGAAATGTGAGCAAATATAAGCAAATGCGCCCCGGCCCAGGCAGTCACACGGAAGATTTGCTTGTGTTGTTCGATTTGGTGTTGCGAAGGGTCCGGGAAGACTGCTATAATGTATGTTTGGCCCTGGGCTCACTTTCCATATCATCATACAGTGTCTCTCTGTCACTAGAAACTTACATAGTTTGACACATGTTTTTTTCCGGATTTAACTTCGGATTTTAAATTCGGGTGGATGGGACTCGTTAGCCTTGGTCGGCAACTCATCTAGGGGAGACAACCTTCTACAAATCCGGGTGGATGGGACTCGTCAGCCTTGGTTGGCAACCTGTCTAGGGGAGTAAACCTGATACAAATCCGTACTGCTTACCTAAGGGTAAGGCAGGTTAGTGGATGGATTAGCCGAACACCACTGTAGAAAAATAGTGCTAACTAGATACACAGAGGGCCTCTGAGTCGGACGGATCCTAAATTGAGTGGTCAATCCTGTAAGTCCTTCACTAAACTGGCTCGGGTTGTCCCTCTCACAGGGAATAGGTCCGCTTGGGGGCATTCTGTGTATAGCCACCCTCGTAAGGGGATTAAGGCGTCCGGCAATAGATAGATAGATAGAGCTTTTAGCGATTGTTCATATGGTAAACGAGTCTTTTAATTTTTCTTATTTCCAAAAGCTTGATCGATGTATTATAGAGGCGAGAAGATTGTAATAGGTCGATATAATTATGTATAATGCGTCATTTATGAAAATGTGATATTATGGCATGTATAAAAAAAAAACAGCGAATCATTTGTCTATTTTAAGAAGCCGCCTGCCGATCGATTTAGTATGAAGTATCCGGATAATTTATCTATGAAGTATTCCTCATTTATCAAGAAGCTAGTATTTGAGTTAAAGAGCACCTTCCTTTGTGTAAAATAATTTGTTGTCGCAGACTTAGTTGTATAATCAACTTGCCTCTCGTCATGTGTCGTCATAAAGAAAATGTAACTTATTATTACCATGGAAAACATGTGATTAAATTACGAGACTAATATGTTGTAAAACCATTAATTGATCATATACATTAACTACTGCACGACAAACTACATTTCCAATTTAGTCATACCGTATAATTTTATCATCCATACTTAAAATCACGTAAATTCAAGCGGACAACGGTACAACCAATTAACCTATAAACTGTCATAGGTCATCAGTTGAAGAATTTATTCAGCTTAGGAAGAACCTGTAAAACTCGTAAGTTAATCCTGTGAGTTCAAGAGGCCCTTACTAAGCTGACTAGAATGGTCTAATGTTAGCAAGTACAACACTAAAATCCCTCTATCGTACGATTTAACACGAAGATTGAGGCAATGTCACACGAGCGCTTTGTCTGGCGTTTTATGTGGTTTTACAGATTCTGAATCAAAGCCATTTCAGTCTAGTTGCCGATAATAATGGCGATAAATTTGAAAGGAAAACCTTGCTCATCAAAAATGGCTGCAAACAGCGTTCGTAAGACATCGCCTTTACGTAACAGATTTAGGAGTTAGAGGCAGAGTTCTGACCCCCCTCCCCCCCATTCCCCCATTATTAGCACCTCGGGAGTTGAAAGACAAACCTAATATCGGCCAAGAACAACAACAGGGAGGACACTGTTTGGTCACCGGGAACTCTGGCGGCGTAGAAACATCGTAGTTCAGGGCGATAGGTAGCTGGATATACAGTTATACACACACGTACGGTCGCGCTAATAAGTCATGTCCCAGCTGTCATTACGTTTGGCTTGCTCTGTGCTGTATTATTGTCTGTCAGATGTTGAATAGGGTGGTTAAGTGTAGGAACATGTTTGTACATTTCACTCAATATGAAGAAATGGAAGCTTAGATATGGCTGATACCAATTATTGATCAAAACATACTTGGTGCAGAGACATCATTTATTAGCGCTACTGTACACTCACCTATAATATGTACTAGAACACTCTTTAGGCTATCTCTCGCGCACATATCAGCCCGTACTCACACAACAATACTTGTTCATATGGACACATATGAATAAAAGTATACGCAACTACACACACACACACACACGCACACGCACACGCACACTATTAAACGCCTGACTACTCCACCCCATAATTATCTCTCTCTCTCTCTCTCTCTCTCTCTCTCTCTCTCTCTCTCTCTCTCTCTCTCTCTCTCTCTCTCTCTCTCTCTCTCTCTCTCTCTCTCTCTCCTCTCTCTCTCTCTCTCTCTCTCTCTCTCTCTCTCTCTCTCATATGCAACTCAATCTAAAGTTCCATGCACCCTTCCGAATGCCAACACCACCACGACTAACAATAGCAACAATACGTCCAACACCAGCAACACTAACAATACCACCAACAACAACAACACCAACACCACTTCCAACTCCTCCAATAAAAACAACACCCCACCACCACCACCAATAGCACCACTACCACCACCAACAACAACACCTCCAATAACAACACTATCACCAATAACAACACTTCCAATAACAACACTACCACCACCAACAACACCTCCAATAACAACACCATTAACAACACTACCACCACCAACACCACCTCCAATAACAACACCACCACCACCAACAACACCTCCAATAACAACACCATTAACAACACTACCACCACCAACAACACCTCCAATAACAACACCTCCAATAACAACACCATTAACAACACTACCACCACCAACAACACCTCCAATAACAACACCATTAACAACACTACCACCACCAACAACACCTCCAATAACAACACCACCACCACCAACAACACCTCCAATAACAACACCATTAACAACACTATCACCAACAACAACACCTCCAATAACAACACCATTAACAACACTACCACCACCAACAACATTTCCAATAACAACACCACCACCACCAACAACACCTCCAATAACAACACTACCACCACCAACAACACCTCCAATAACAACACCATTAACAACACTACCACCACCAACAACACCTCCAACAACAACACCTCAAATAACAACACCATTAACAACGCTACCACCACCAACACCAGCACCATCAACAACACCCCCAACACCACCACCACCACCACCAATCCTTCTTGAGGGGGTCCAGGTATATAACAAGATGGGCCCAGAGTTTTAATTACTTGGGCTCGTATCCCCAGTATACGTGTGTGTCAACTGTTTTTCTTGGCCCTCTTCTCCAAACAATAAAGTTGCCACGGTCTTTCGCCTACTTCAGCCTTTGTGGGGAATTGTGTGAGGGGTAGGCTAGTTCTGTGTTTGGTTTATCTGTGTGTGTGTGTGTGTGCGCGCGCGCATGTGAGCGAGAGAGAGATACAGGTGAGGGAGAGGGAGAATGACGGTATGAAGAGGTCCTAGAACAAACACTCCCCCTAATTTTGGTGGTAAGAGGGCTCACCATTCTTGGGCTAAGTAATTCTCACCTCTTCCCGCCTGGATATAACTTTACCTTTCACCCACCGGTCAATGCTTCACCAATGACGTATTTTGGGGGTTAAGCACATAACAGGAACTTAGATCAAACTGACATTCATAATTGTATATAATATTTAGTTAGGAACTCACAATTTTCAAGGATCTTAATTAATTCCCCTGTTTACCATCTTCGTCTGTCTTTTCTTGCTTTCGTTTATTCCGCAATCTCGTATATCTTAATTATTTATGTTATTTCCTTCTTGCTAATATATCCTGGGTTTTTTCCAAGCTTAAATTGTTTTGTTGTGTGTGTTTTTTTGTATGTTTTTATGTTTTTTTTTTGTTTCTCTTCCCATCCTCCCTCCCTTCTTGCTCTCTTCCCATCCTCCCTCCCTTCCTGCTCTCTTCCCTCATCTTGCTCTCTTCCCGTCCTCTTCTTGCTCTCTTCCCATCCTCCCTCCCTTCCTGCTCTCTTCCCATCCTCCCTCCCTTCCTGCTCTCTTCCCGTCCTCCCTCCCTTCTTGCTCTCTTCCCGTCCTCCCTCCCTTCTTGCTCTCTTCCCATCCTCCCTCCCTTCCTGCTCTCTTCCCGTCCTCCCTCCCTTCTTGCTCTCTTCCCGTCCTCCCTCCCTTCTTGCTCTCTTCCCGTCCTCCCTCCCTTCTTGCTCTCTTCCCGTCCTCCTTCCCTACTTCTCTCTCCATCCATCTACCCATTCTTTGTTTGTCTTCGTCCTTCCACCCTTCCTTACCTCTTCTCTCCCTCCCTACCTGTCTCTGTATCTATTTACATATCCTTCGTTCTTAATGTCCTTCTTCTCTTCCCTCTTCACTCCCTTCCTTCATCCCTCTTCCCTCCTTCTCCGTCTCACTCAAAATTCCTCCCCAGCGTGTTTTTTCCCCAATTCTGGAGATTTTCAGACAAGGTAAAGAATGACCTGGAAGTCTTGTGCGAAGGGAGGCTGTCTAGAATTTTAGCCATGAAGTCAGCACGTGTTAAATGAGGATCGCGAGTCCCGTAATGAGGTAGCTGGGATCTGGGTCAAGAACATATATTTGTTTAGCCCTGGCTGGGATGCCGAGTTGGGGGAGAGCTGGGATGGCGTGTGAAGGATCATTTACACTCGAGGTTTTTACGGCAACTAATCATTTATAACTAGATTTCGGCAGCATTTTGAAAATAATTTGCTCCGATAATCGGCAACTTCATTGAAGGTACATTTCAGAAGCTTTATGGTCAATAGGTGAACTGTCTTTAAACACAGTCAGGTCAACTAAGTAACTTGGACATTAAATATGCTTTTCAGTGGAGTTACAGTTTAATGCTGGCTAGAATGTGCGAAATGTGACAATAACAATATACGTTACAGACATATGAAGATTCTGTGGCTACTGTCTATACTGAGAATGGCCGTTAACAATACCTGAACTAGGCGACTAAAAAGACGCAAAGTGTGACAAAAATACAATCCTTTTCTGGAACAAGAGTGCGGGAAGTGTGACCAAAGCAACAACTGTCTATGGATCGTACAGTAAGAGAGGTCGGCCAGCCTTTTTTTCTGACACCATTTGGTGCCGTAATCATTGAACAACGAGGTGATATTTTATTTGTGATCATGTGGAATTTATAACCAGACCAAAATATACTGTATATCCCGTACCGTACTAGTATTGCCGAATGTTTATGATGGATGTGCTCATATTAAAGTGTACAGAGCAGCTGATAAGACCAGCTTGGCCGATCTCTGTTACTATAGGGTCTCTGTTTGTGAATATTTAGATTTGCCTCGGAAAATGGAGGCGATTTTTTCGTGGCTCCCTCCTTGGGGATCAAGGCGTCTGGCAATACATATATAGACTAGAATAAGAACATAATATCATAAGACAACTGAACTCTGCAGAGAGCCGACTGGCCCACACACAGCAGATCCCTTTCACAACCAACCCATCTCGTCCATATGCACCACACACAGCACTACCACTGTCACCACCACTCAAACATCGTATAATGCTAATGTGTGAAGTGTTACAAAAGCAATACAGAATCACGGACCTCGTGACTACCGAGTGCTGGAAGTGATAAAAGCCATACATGTTACAGAATGCTAAGCGTGTGACCACTATGAATGTGCCAAGTGTGACAGAAGCAATGTCTGTTACCATATGTTGTGTTCACCAGCTGACTACAACGTTAGGCACACGTAAGGGTTATGTAGAATTGGTTGGTATTTACGAGCATAGTATTTTTGTTGTATCGTGTTTTTTTTTTTTTTTCGTTCAATGTCTCTCTGCCAATATAATTTACGCGATTTTACTACATATACTTCTCACAGACATATACTTCTCACAGACATATACTTCTCACAGACATATACTTCTCACAGACATATACTTCTCACAGACATATACTTCTTACAGACATATACTTCTTACAGACATATACTTCCATATACTTCTCACAGACATATACTTCTCACAGACATATACTTCTCACAGACATATACTTCTCACAGACATATACTTCTTACAGACATATACTTCTTACAGACATATACTTCTCACAGACATACTTCTCACAGACATATACTTCTCACAGACATATACTTCTCACAGACACAGACAAGACATATACTTCTCACAGACATACTTCTCACAGACATATACTTCTCACAGACATATACTTCTCACAGACATATACTTCTCACAGACATATACTTCTCACAGACATATACTTCTCACAGACATATACTTCTCACAGACATATACTTCTCACAGACATATACTTCTTACAGACATATACTTCTCACAGACATATACTTCTCACAGACATATACTTCTCACAGACATACTTAAACCACTAACAATAAGACTAGTTTAACTGCCATATCTGCGATTTGTTTCGTAAACTGCATACCATCGTCTAACGTTAACCAGAGTTATACTAACCCTTTCAATCAGATGACGTTAATTAGTTCTATTTTAGCTACCTTCTGACCTTTTTTATTAGACTTAGAAAGAACATGTCAGAGTTAGAGAGTTAGTTGAACTAGTCTTCAACCCCTTGATATTTATAGGTTCTTCTTAAGTTGAATAACATTGTTTGTAGTTAGCTATAGTAAAACCAAATTGGCATTATGTTAATGAGACGGGTAAACAGGCATCATTATTGAGACGGGTAAACAGGCATCATTATTGAGACGGGTAAACAGGCATCATTATTGAGACGGGTAAACAGGCATCATTATTGAGACGGGTAAACAGGCATCATTATTGAGACGGGTAAACAGGCATCATTATTGAGACGGGGTTAAACAGGCATCATTATTGAGACGGGGGTAAACAGGCATCATTATTGAGACGGGTAAACAGGCATCATTATTGAGACGGGTAAACAGGCATCATTATTGAGACGGGTAAACAGGCATCATTATTGAGACGGGTAAACAGGCATCATTATTGAGACGGGTAAACAGGCATCATTATTGAGACGGGTAAACAGGCATCATTATTGAGACGGGTAAACAGGCATCATTTTACACTGTACAATAATCAAGGCTAAATCAAGTTGGGCATATTGATAGTGATTTATCGTTGATTATTTGATATGCCTTTCTCCTTGTTACCTCTGCCAACGAAGTTGACGAAGGTTATGTTTTGTCTCTGTTCGTTTATCTGTCTGTTTTTAATCAATATATCTCACAAAGCTATGAACGAAAGTTCACGAAATTTGGTGGGCACATAAAATATGCGCTAGAGCGCATACACCCGCCATCACAGGCGGAGGTATGGGCTCTTCCGAGTGCCCCTCTAGTATTGCACAGATATATGAGTAACTATAACTTTAAAGGATGAATTTATATGGACACTTTATTTACCCTTTTCATTCCACATTTAAGCCCATAATTGTCTTTAGTGTACTGAAGGGGTTTAGTCTGCTTGGTGTTGTGTGTGTTTAGTGTGAAAGTGTTTTAAAGCAGCCACTCCACCAGCTGCCGCCTCTGTCACCCATCTGTCAGGGAAAGTACACACAAACACTAACCCTTTCCTACAGTCTAAATCAATTGTTCACCGAGAAACTTAACCCTTTCAAGCTCCAATACGCATTTCTGTTTTGTTTTCTGGTAATTATTAGACGATTGTATTCAGATTAGGAAGGGTATATGGAAGTCAGAGGGTTGATTGGGAGAGTATTTACCCTTTTAATACCCACAGATCCTTCCTAAGCTGCATAAAATCGTTTAATGATAGCCAAAATAAAATGCTGAAACGCGTCAGAGCTTCAAGGGGTTAATACTAGTTTGTTTTTATTACCACCAGTTGTCCGTCCTTAGAAGAATTCACTAACTCTGGGAATGCTTAAGGGGCGATATCCACCTGGAGGATTTTTTTCTGGACCCCCCTCTCCCTCATGTTTAGCCCCATTGCTTTTGAGATTTTAAGACGTTCGCTCCATTAGTTTGGCGATTTTAAGACCCCTTACCCCATTTCTGTCAATTTTAAGACCATTCGTGCCATTTAGGTGTCGATATTTTCCTGGCGAGCGATGGCGAGCCTGTAATTTAAGGGGAACCGGCCTTCGGCCGGGAATTTTTTTTACCGAAAAATGTACAAATTTATCTTGAAAGGGGGTCTAGGGGGAGTATTTTTAAGCTTGATGGAAGTCTAAGGAATCAACTAAAAACCTCCCCTTAAAGCCGGTATCACACGAGAGCTTTTATAGTCAACACTTATACTCAACAGTGATCTGGCAGCTTATGAGGTAAACATTTAATACACTTATGTCACATACTGTATATCTGCTAACTCCAGGTTCCTATTTACTGTTAGGTGAACAGAGGCATCGGGTGTGAAGAGACTGACCAAATATCTGTACCTGCCTGGGCTCGAACCCGGGTCCTCTTGGTTGTAAGCCAAACGGGATACCGATTACACTAAATGTCATGCTTTAAGGGGAGGTTTTTAGTTGATTCCCTAGACTTCCATCAAGCTTAAAATTACTCCCCCTAGACCCCCTTTCAAGATAAATTTGTACATTTTTCGGTAGAAAAATTTCCCAGCTGAAAGCCGGTTCCTCTTATATTACAGGCTCGCTATCGCTCACCAGGATAAAATCGACACCTACATGGCACGAAAGGTCTTAAAATTGACAGAAATGGGTCGAAAGTTCTTAAAATCGTCAAAATAATGGGGCGAACGTCTTAAAATTAGAAAAGCAATGGGGCTAAACATGAGGGAGAAAGGCGTCAAGAAAAAAATCCCTCAAGTGGAAATCTTCCCTTAATTGGTCTTTGGAAGGATTTGATGGAGCCAAAGGGTTAAGTAATACAGTATTAACCTGTTTTGTATTGCCACGAGTCTGGCTAGTATTATTATTAAATGATTGTATTAAGGGGAGGTATTTAGTTTGTTACCTAGACCTCCATCAAGCTTATAATTACACCCCCTTGAGTCCCTTTCAAGATATATTTGTACATTTTTCGGTAGAAAAATGTCCCGGCCGAAGGCCGGTTCCCCTTAAATTACAGGCTCGCTATCGCTCGCCAGGATAAAATTGACACCTGAATGGCACGAAAGGTCTTAATATGGGGTGAAAGTTCTTAAAATCGCTAAACTAATGGGGCAAACGTTTTATAATATCAAAAGCAATGGGGCTAAACATGAGGGAGAAAGGGGTCAAGAAAAAAATCCCTTAAGGGGAGATCTGCCCTTAAGTTTAGGAAGGCTCTGTGGGGGTCAAAGGGATATCTGACATAGATGTTAGCTCTTATTTTGCCCGAGATCCTTACTAAGTTGTGTAATATTGTGAAAGGGTTAAGATGTGAAAATGTGTCGTCCTATTAGAAGGGCCAACCGATTATTCTGCTGGAGACAGTTCAAGACGGTGGGTTGGGGATTACGTCAAATTATGTCGAATTATAGAACACGATTACGTGAGTATTCGGCGGTTGGAGAGACGCTTCCAAATGTGTTTTCTTTGCCGCGATATTAAGACACTTCACCCCATTCAGGTGTCGATTGATTCATGGCGAGCGATAGGGAGTTTGCAATAAGAATTAATCTGCCTTTGGCCGGGGTATGTTTACTACCTACCCAAAACAAGACCAATATCTTGAAGAAGAGTCTGTTTTTTATAGAGCTTAAGGGGAGATTTCCACTTGAGGTATTTTTTTCTAGACCCCTTTCTCTCTCATGTTTAGCCCCATTGCTTTTTAGATTTTAAGACGCTCGCCCACTTTAATTTGGCGATTTTAAGAACTTTCGCCCCATTTCTGTCAATTTTAAGAACTTTCATGCCATTTAGGTGTCGATTTTTTCCTGGCGAGCGATAGCGAGCCTGCAATTTGAGAGGAACCGGCCTTCGGCCGGGAAATTTACAAATGTATCTTGAAAGGGGGTCTAGGGGGTGCAATTTTAAGCTTGATGGAATTCTAGAGAAGAAACTAAATACCTCCCCTTAAAGGGCGTCTAAGATTCAAACCAAACAAATAAATAATCCTGGTAAATTGTGTTCTAAAGATAGGGCCAGACAGCAGCAGTGTAATAGCAGGAGAAAGGTCAAGATGGTGTGGCTTGGTTTTTATCATTTTTATAAAGAGCGAGATTACGTTCGTGCTGGGTGGTTGGAGAGATGCTTCCAAGTTTGTTACCTCCAACCAAGGCAACTACCTTCCCGTTATAATGTTTTGGCTAACACGGAGCTTGGATCACTACCGATCCGCGTTGATGTTCCTATTACAATTTATTTACATATATAATTATTATTTGCAGCTATAGTATAGTGTATGTACGTACAATACACAGTAGGCTTACACACACACACACACACACACACACACACACACACACACACACACACACACACACACACAGCCCGTAGCCTAGTAGGTAGAGCTCTCGTCTCACACACGAGGGGTCGGGGGTTCAATCCCCGGCCGGGCGGAGACAAATTGGGCTTGTCTCCTTTCATGTGTTAGCCTCAGTTCACCTAGCTGTAAATAGGTACCTGGAATAAGTGGGCGACGTTGTGACGTCCCATCTGGGGTTGGCAAAAATGGTACAAGGCGAGATGGGTATCATATGGTTCACCTAAGCTGATGGCTACCTAAGCCTTCGGGCGAGACGGTACCGTCTATAGTGAGAATGGTACCATACAGATCCACCCTAAGCCTTCGTTTCCGATGTCGCCAATTGGCTAAAAATACAGACTACACACATCCACAGCCATTCCAACGATACATATAACACCTACACATATAGGAGGCGGGAAATAACGAGCATGCTCACTCCCGCAATACAACTAGAGTAAGTACAACTAGAGTAAGTACACACACACACACATTATATATATATATATATATATATATATATATATATATATATACAGTATAATATTTTTTTTTTCTATGTGGATGACGAGACAAAAGGCAAAACTGCCTGTGACGCGTGCCTCCCCCAGAGTTAAAAGAGTGACAGGCCAAAATCAAGGAACGTTCGAGCCAAAATGTCTGGACACACGAAGTTTGAAACAATTTAAGTCATAGGATGAGGGAAAGATGGATTCAGGGAGAGAGTTCCAGAGCTCAGCTGTTGAATAGAAGAATGATTGGGAGTAACGTATAGCAATAAGTCGATATCTACACATATATGTACAGTATATGCATATGTACAGTATATGCATATGTACAGCTTGAGGCGCATGTCTAAACGAAACGACGGATTTTATGTTACAAAGTGTGTTCGTTCAACCGTCTTGGTGGTGTAATGGTTAAGGTGTCTAAAAATATGTGTGTGATAACCCGGGTTCGAATCCTGGTGGGTCACATATATGCTTTCATTAATTTCATTGGAGGTGTTTGGTGGTGTGGTGAAATTAATAAAAAAATAGATTTGTAAAGCACATTGCGAGTTATGTTAGTGACCTTGAGGTGTAGTGTGTGTAAGGTGTGAAGGTGGGAGGTGGCCTCAGGGTGACAACAGTAACGCTCACTACAGGGTACACACACACACACACACACACACACACACACACACACACACACACACACACCACCACCACTCACACACCACCACTCACACACACACACACACACACACACACACACACACACCACCACCACTCACACACACACACACACACACACCACCATTCACACACACACACACACACACACACACACACACACACACACCACTCACACACACACACACACACACACACCACCACTCACACACACACCTCCCCGTGGCGTAACTGATAGCGCGTCTGGCTCACAACCAGAAGGTCCCGGGTTCGAGACCCGGGCGAGGAAGAGACATTTGGGCAAGTCTCCTAACGGTGTAGCCTCTGTTCACCTAGCAGTATAAATAGGAACCTGGCATAAGTGGACGAAGTTGTGACGTCCCACCTGGGGTTGGTGATCGGTTACAAGGTGAGATGGGTATCGTACTGGTCAACCTAAGCTACTGGTCAACCTAAAACCTTCGGGTGAGACTGGTACCGTAGTGAGAATGGTACCGTACAGATTAACCCTAAGCCTTCGTTTCCAGATGTCGCCAATTGGCTAAAATACAGATTACACACACATCCACAGCCATTCCAACGATACATAAACACTTAACATGCATTTCACGCAATACATTCCCAGTTAAGGAGGCGCGATAATAATGAGCTTAGCTCGCATTGCGTGGATTCCCCTTGACGAACAAGCAAGTGAATAACACCACCACTCACACACACACACACACACACCACCACTCACACACACACACACACCACCACACACACACACACACACCACCACTCACACACACACACACACCACCACTCACACACACACACACACCACCACTCACACACACACACACCACCACCACCACTCACACACACCGGGGCACCAAGTATCTTCGGAAATGTTTACTACATTAAATGTTGACAGTTCTAGAGTTGCCATATTAACCAAAACAATACCAAACTAAACCTCACTGATCAGCTAGTGAGGTTAGTGCTTTTGAATGTATGTGGAAGAAAGGGTGGTTTGAAACTTAATATAATCTAAAACTTGCAAAATAAACAAACCAAAACGTATTCGAACACAGTAAAGAGACAAAACAACTAATCAAAGTCGCTATGCTAAATCAATATTATTATTATTATTATTATTATTATTATTATTATTATTATATTGGATCGTTAACCCTTTCAGTATGCGATGATCCATATCTCCCTTGTATTCTGGTTATCATTAGACAATTATATGAAACTTAAGAAGGATGATAATGTACCTTTGATTGGTAGAGGTCCTTCCTAAGCTGAATATAATCGCCTAAGACTAGCCAGAATACAACTGAAAGGCCTTAAGGGCAGATCTCCACTTGAGGGATTGTTTTCTTGACCCCTTTCTCCCTCATGTTTAGCCCCATTGTTTTTGATATTATAAAACATTTGCCCCATTAGTTTAGCGATTTTAAGAATTTTCACCCCATATTAAGACCTTTCGTGCCATTCAGGTGTCAATTTTATCCTAGCGAGCGATAGCGAGCCTGTAATTTAAGAGGAACCGGCCTTCGGCCGGGAAATTTTTCTACCGAAAAATGTACAAATTTATCTTGAAAGGGACTCAAGGGGGTTTAATTTTAAGCTTGATGGAGGTCTAGGGAACAAACTAAATACCTCCCCTTAACCCGTACAGTGCCAGGGACGTGTTTTTCATCATATTCTGGCAACTATTAGACGATTTTATTCAGCTTAGGAAGGACCTCTAGCAATAATAAGGCTTCAAACTATCTCAACCAACCCTTTTAACTACCACTACCAAAGCTGCATACTATCGTCTAAATCTAGCAAGAACAAAATATAACACACGTCGCTGGTACTGAAAGGGTTAAGTAAATAGAGTAGGACTAACTGAGTACATGAGCGGTATATCGTAGTACATGAGCGGTATATCGTAGTACATGAGCGCTATATCGTAGTACATGAGCGCTATATCGTAGTACATGAGCGCTATATCGTAGTACATGAGCGCTATATCGTAGTACATGAGCGGTATATCGTAGTACATGAGCGCTATATCGTAGTACATGAGCGCTATATCGTAGTACATGAGCGCTATATCGCAGTACATGAGCGGTATATCGTAGTACATGAGCGGTATATCGTAGTACATGAGCGGTATATCGTAGTACATGAGCGGTATATCGTAGTACATGAGCGGTATATCGTAGTACATGAGCGGTATATCGCAGTACATGAGCGGTATATCGTAGTATATGAGCGGTATATCGTAGTACATGAGCGGTATATCGTAGTACATGAGCGCTATATCGTAGTACATGAGCGCTATATCGTAGTACATGAGCGCTATATCGTAGTACATGAGCGCTATATCGTAGTACATGAGCGGTATATCGTAGTACATGAGCGGTATATCGTAGTACATGAGCGGTATATCGTAGTACATGAGCGCTATATCGTAGTACATGAGCGGTATATCGTAGTACATGAGCGCTATATCGTAGTACATGAGCGCTATATCGTAGTACATGAGCGGTATATCGTAGTACATGAGCGGTATCCACCGGGTCATTGGCCGCTGAGCTCCAGAGGCTGTGTGTCTTACTACATCTGTACAATCCCTACCTCCCTACCTTACTGTGTGTCTTACTATGTCTATACAATCCCTACCTTACTGTGTGTCTCACTATGTCTATACAATCCCTACCTCCCTACCTTACTGTGTGTCTTACTATGTCTATACAATCCCTACCTTACTGTGTGTCTTACTATGTCTATACAATCCCTACCTCCCTACCTTACTGTGTGTCTTACTATGTCTATACAATCCCTACCTTACTGTGTGTCTTACTATGTCTGTACAATCCCTACCTTACGGTGTGTATTACTATGTCTGTACAATCCCAACCTTACTGTGTGTCTTACTATGTCTGTACAATCCCTACCTTACTGTGTGTATTACTATGTCTGTACAATCCCTACCTTACTGTGTATCTTACTATGTCTATGTCTATACAATCCCTACCTTACTGTGTGTCTTACTATGTCTATGTCTGTACAATCCCTACCTTACTGTGTGTCTTACTATGTCTATGCAATCCCTACCTTACTGTGTGTCTTACTACGTCTGTACAATCCCTACCTTACTGCGTATCTTACTACTTCTGTACAATCCCTACCTTACTGTGTGTCTTACTATGGCTATACAATCCCTACCTTACTGTGTGTCTTACTGTCTATACAATCCCTACCTTACTGTGTGTCTTACTGTCTATACAATCCCTACCTTCCTGTGTGTCTTACTGTCTATACAATCCCTACCTTCCTGTGTGTCTTACTGTCTATACAATCCCTACCTTCCTGTGTGTCTTACTGTCTATACAATCCCTACCTTCCTGTGTGTCTTACTGTCTATACAATCCCTACCTTCCTGTGTGTCTTACTGTCTATTCAATCCCTACCTTACTGTGTGTCTTACTATGGCTATACAATCCCTACCTTACTGTGTGTCTTACTGTCTATACAATCCCTACCTTACTGTGTGTCTTACTGTCTATACAATCCCTACCTTCCTGTGTGTCTTACTGTCTATACAATCCCTACCTTCCTGTGTGTCTTACTGTCTATACAATCCCTACCTTCCTGTGTGTCTTACTGTCTATACAATCCCTATATATATTCCTCATTCCAATGTATTATTTTAGTAATTTTCACTAATACCATATTTCTCTTTTTCTAGGTGAGACTGGCTGTGGTTGTACCGACGAGATGGTCTGCTAATGGAAATTGGTTTTGTATATGTTATCATTGTTTTATATCAGCGTATATCAATTTGTTTTACTTAGTTCTTAGGTTAACAGATTTTTAGAATGATTTAGTATAAATATATGATCTCGTATTTCTTTACATTGTACTGTATTAGCATAGAAATATGTTACAATAACTGGGCAAGGGTTTGAGACTACTATTAGTTTATTAGTTCACTTTATTAGTAATGATTTTCAAATTGTTTTCTAGAATTCAAAGGCAATGCATTTTAATTATCAAAGACAGGCAAATTGTCTTGTGGAATACATAGGCAATACGTAATTAATTATCAATAGTAGCTTAGTCTATAATAAAAACACACTATGACAGCAATCGTCCAATCCCTGGAAAGTCTTATCTTCTCCGGAGCAATACTTAATTTGTAGTATCTCTTTCGGACTTTGCATTCGCCCTACTTTTGTGTTTTAAGAAGGTCAAGATAATCCTAACCTAACCTAATTTAACCTAAGTTAATATAACCTCGACTTACTTTCTTATCGCGTATCATAACCTAACCTTGCCTCATTTCATATCACCTCACTGAAGATACCGTAAACAGACATTAAAGGTTAACTTATTCAAATTATGATGGGTCGAGTCAGTCTTAGCCTAATTAGTTTAGGTTTGATATTGAAAACGAATATTACTCGATATAAATTCCATCTACAGTATAATTATAGACCAAGGTTAAAACATATATCTTTTAACTTTGATATAGACTTTCCGACTGTGATATGCTAAGGTTCATTAAGGGGGGAGATGGGCGTATTTATTGGCTCATTTATGTATCTTATATTTGTATTTTAGTTTCCTCGCTAGACCTCCATCAAGCTTAAAAAAACAAAAAAAAACACCCCCAAGATATATTTATTCAAGATATATTTTAAATTTTTCGATAGAAATAATTTCCGGCCAAAGTCCGGTTCCCCTTAAGGGGAGATTTCCACTTGAGGGATTTTTTTCTGGACCCCTTTCTCCCTCATTTTTAGCCCCATTGCTTTTGAGATTTTAGACCTTCGCCCTAGTAGTTTGGATATTTCAAGACATTTTGACCCATTTCTGTCAATTTTAAGACCTTTCGTGCCGTTAAGGTGTTGATTTTTTCCTGGCGAGCGATAGCGAGCCTGCAATTTAAGAGCAATCGGCCTCCGGCCGGGACATTTTTCTACCGAAAAATGTACAAATTTATCTTGAAAGGGGTTCTAGGGGGTGTAATTTTAAGCTTGATGAAAAAGTAGGGAACAAACTAAATACCTCCCCTTAAATATTGGTTCGCTATCGCTCGCCAATAAAAAAAAATACATCTAAATGACACGAAAAGTCTTAATATTGACAAAGAAATGGGGCGAAAGGTCTTTAAATCGCCAAACTAATGGGCCGAACGTCTTAAAATGTGTAAACTAATGGGGCTAAACATAAAGAAGAATGGGGGGGGTGGCCATAAAAACGCCCCTTCTCCCCTTAAAGTCACGTGGATGTCCCTGTTCATGCATCCGGTCTTACAAAATGGATGTACGTAAAGTTGGTGACGTCACAGAGGGTCCGGGACCAGGGGGGGGGGGGGGGGCGACGGAAGGGAGACGAGGGCTTAGCTAACCCTTTAACCCCTTCAGTACCATGACGTAATTTCCATCATATTCTGCTTACCATTAGACGATTTTCTTTAGTTTATGATCTACCTCTAGGGCTCAAAGGGGTAAAATCGATCTCAAATAACCTTCCGAATAGCATAGGTTCTTCTTAAACTGCATAAAATCGTGTATTGTTAGCCAGATTTAAGGTTAAAATTACGTCATGGTGCTGGTGATCACGTGGGGTCCGTTGACGTAACCATCTCATGCAATGCCACTTACGCAAGGTGAAGGACAATGTAAGTCTCGGGTGGTAGAGTTTATACGCAGGATGCAGGATGCATGGGTCTTAGTTGCCCACTCACGACTCGAAGCAGGCAAGCAGCCCCATCTCTGAAGCTGCCTCGCTCCAGTGCTGCACTGTCTCACCTCCTAGACTCGGACCTCTGTCTCAGAACGCCACTTATTGAGCAATGAACTCATTAGGCATTACCCCCCTGTAGCACATTTTGAATATGGGAATATTCATACAGTGCTATTTAATCAGGGAACAATGAGGGTATTTATTTGGCGTTTCGGTGAGCTTTGTGGTAATGCACTGGTACTAGATACAGCACAAACTCCATCCCAATATCATCTTCCCATTGACATATCAGGATTCGAACCCGGGTCCATTGGATTACCAGTCAAGTGGCAAGACCACTCGACCACACCTCTCCCTCTACTTCCCAAGCCTATACCCTCTACTTGCCAAGGCAATGCCTTCTACCTCCCATACTTATGCCCTCTACTTCCCAAGGCTACTACGGCTTGATTCCCAAACCTCTACTTTCCAAGTGTCAGACCTGTACTCCGGGAACCCTGCTCTCTCCTTCCCAGGCTTCTACACCAGACCTAGAGACCCTATGGTAACAGAGATCGACCACTTTCCGCCATATTGGTATTGCTGGTGTCATTATCCTTTCTTTACACTCACATATGTCCATACCCTAATCCTGCCACGGACATTAGTTCTAGGGCAGTAGTTCCCTTTCCAATGTTCCCTTACCCACTCTAAACCACTGTTTGGACACTTGATCCTCAGTGTTTTGGAGGACAAGCAGCCTAGAAGGGTCACTAGATCTGTTGTTGCTTGATTTCCTTTGTACTCCTTTGTACCCATAATAAAACTTCGGCAATACTGGTGTAGGTCATAAACTTTGGTCTTTGTATCTAAATTACTTAAGATCAATAATTAAGTATTGCCTTGTTGTTTGATAATTACGGCACCATTATCTCGTCCAAAGACTAAGATGGCCGGTCTCTCTTACGACAGGATCCGTCAGTCTACTCACCACACTAGCCCCTAGAGCACTGCCAAGGGGGTCAAGTCAGAACCTTAACAACCACCTGCAAACCATTACCATGCTCGTAGCTGTTAGAACGGCCCCTGGTGGTACTTGGGAAGGTATAATAGTTCTGACTAGTGAGGGCCAGGGTTCTAGGTTAGCCATCACATTTTGTAAGCTATATTCTAACCAGATTTAGATGACAACTAGTTATTCTTGTGAAAGCAGGTTATTTTGTATACAAAGAGGTTTTAGATTACTTACATAGGCTATTCATGTGCCATGATGTTAAAGTACATTATTTTTTTAGATGGTTCCAATAGACCAAACATGGAGAAAGAGTGTGTGTTTCTCTGTTTCTCATAGGAAAGCATTATTACTTCAAAGATTATTCCTGCATGTTTTAAGCGGCAAGGGAAATGTTCTACCTAAACATCTACACATTAAGCTTGAATGGGGTTTAGTAGGACCTTTCTATCTGGAGAGGCGGGTTGTTGTTGTTTTTTTAAGTCTACGAGGAGGCACACAAAAACAAATTGCTCGAAAATGGCAAAAACAATCAAAATCAACGAAACTAATAATAAGAATCACTGTGATAACCCTTACGGACCCTTAATGACGTCGGGTGACTTAGTGTTTAACCTTGCCTGACAGGTTTTGACAACTGGGACCGTCAAAAATGTAACTCTTCCCCCCTAGAGACCCTATAGTAAGAGAGATCGGCTAACCTTCGCCATCTTGATGCCACTGCTGATAGTTTCCCCTCTTGTTCTGTACCGGTGACGTCTAATTAATTTGATTTGACTTATGTTTACACGATTGTGTGCAGTTTCAGAATGATCTGTAGGAGTAAAAAGGGTTAAGTGAGATAGTTAGAAGGCTGTTAATTGTTGGAGGCCCTATTAAAACTGAATAAAATCGTCTAATAAAAACCAGAACAAAGTTAAAATGATATCGCCGGTACAGAAGGGGTTAACTCTTTCTGTAACGGCGACGTCTTTTTAAGGGGAGGTTTCCACTTGAGGGATTTTTTTCTTAACCCCTTTCTCCCTCATGTTTAACTCCACTGCTATTGAGATTTTAAGACGTTCGCCCCATTAATTTGGCGATTTTAAGAACTTTCGCCCCATTTCTGTCAATTTTTAAAATGTATCGATTTTTTCCTGGCGAGCGATAGTGAGCCTGCAATGTAAGAGAAAACGGCCTTCGGCCGGGACATTTTTCTACCGAAAAATGTACAAATTTATCTTGAAGGGGGTCTATGGAGTGTAATTTTTAAGCTTGATGAAGGTGTAGGGTACAAACTAAATACCTTCCCTTAACTTGACTGTGGCTACTATTAGACGATTGTGTTTAGTGACAGAAGGGCGTCCAGCAATTAACCGGCTTCCAACTATCTCACTTAACCCTTTTTACTACCACAGATCATTCTCAAACTATACAAATACATATAAACAGGATAAAACTACAAAACGTCGCCGGTACAGTCGCGCTAATAAGTGATGGCTCGGCACCAAGTATGTTTTGATCAATAATTGGTAACAGCAATATCTAAGCTTCATTTTTTTCATATCCAGTAGAAACATTTTCCTACACTTACCCACCCTATTCAACATCTGACAGACATTAATACAGCACAGAACAAGTAAACGTAATGACAGGTGGGCCATGACTTATTAGGGCAACTGTACAGAAGGGGTTAACACTGTAATATCTCCATACCCATAATAAACAGTCAGGAGTATTGGTACAGGAATATAGTTTGGTCTTTGGATAACACAACTAAAACATAATTTCGTCGTGTGATATTTAAGGGGTGGCTATTTTGTTGGTCTGTTAATTATGTATTCATTTATTATTTTAGTTTCGTCCCTAGACCTCCATCAAGCTTAAAAAAAAAACACCCCCTAAACCCTCCTTCAAGATAAATGTTTACATTTTTCGGTAGAAAAATGTTTTAAATTACATGCTCGCTATTGCTCGCCAGGATAAAATAGACACCTAAATGGCACGAAAGGCCTTAAAATTGACAACGAAATGGGGTGAAAGGTGTTAAAATCGTCAAACTAACTAATGGGCCGAACGTCTTATAATCTCAAAACTAATGGGGCGAAACATGAGGAAGAAGGGGGACCAGAAAAACTACCCATCACCCCGGCACCAATATGGCATCCAAAGATAAATACCGCCACTCTTTCTTGCTACAGGGTATCTAGGAAAACTGGTTGTTGTTGTTGTTGTTGTTGATGATGCTTTTATTTTATGGGGTACTCACGGCTGACTTATGTTATTGTGAATGCACACTTTTAATCTACATCAATTAATTAATATACATTAATAACAAACTACCTTTTCGTTTATTTTTTTTCGGCTTACTTCACATTTTTGTATTATTATTTTCTACTGTATTTTCATTCGGTACGTAAATGTGGCTTAAGATGTCCGTAGAGTTTTCAATGTCCTTTCATTTGCATTGATTTATTTCATTTACAGTAATTACTTATTGTTCACAACTCTCCAATTACATGTATTGTGCCGGTTCATAATTTAGGCTCCATCTCATTTTTGTATATAAATGAATATAGGCTACACAGTAAATATATGAAATATGTATAATTCGGCATTACAATAAACAAACATAGTCTGTTCATGACATGCATAGTTGTAGAATGCGACATTGATTAATGGCGATATGTGATAAGGTATTGACCTCATTTTACACTAGTGAATTGTTTTTTAATATGCTACGCTAAGTTATGGCATGAAACAATGACATGGAAATATATTTTCTTTCTTTAACATTTCTATTCCTTGTATTTCAGATGGGGGGCGAATCTGCACAACTTCTGAATTCAAATGTGATAATGGTCGGTGCATCCCGAGAAGATGGATGTGTGATTACCAGAAGGACTGTGTTAATGGCGAGGACGAACAGAACTCATGTCGTAAGTACTCTAACACATAAACTAATATAATTATTATGTTCCCTCCACCAACCGACTTTACTCCTAAACTCAACTAATGAAATCAACAAATACATGTGGCAGTCCAGGGATTCGAACCTAGGATGCTCATACCGAAATTCAGTGCATTTATCCATTGCGCTACTATCGTAAGTACTCTAACACATGTATGTGTGTATGCATGTATATACTCAGGTACATACCCCATTGCTGGGGGTTGGCCGACACGAGACAGAGCCCGAACAGAAACACATTTAAAGTTGTTATTATCAGGGTCCAGGACCACTTTTGCGTTCTCTCGCCCGTTTCTCTATCTCGTCAAGTAGGAGAATTATACAAGGGGAGGAGGATTCCTAGACTCATGCCTCCCTATTCTAACACATACAGTACACTAATATAATAGCAGAACTCATGTCGTAAGTACTTTAACTCATATGCCGGTACTAATATAATAGTAGAACACAACTTATATCATAAACTCTAACACACACACACACACACACTCATATAATAGCAGAATTCATGTAAGTAATCTAAGACATAACGTACAATCACAATCGGGGGTATTAAGTGTTGTCATAGATTCCAGTGGTTTTCGCTCAAAAAGTGTTATTGGTATTTTTATAGTTACTGGGAAAAGTGTTTATCCCTCAGAGTATTAGTTAGTGTCCCAAACTTTGTGAAATATCTGACAACACTTATTAACCTCGACCGTACACTCATATAATTAAGAAACACCCAGTTCTTAAAGGTGAACTACAGGGATGAACGAAAAAACTAAGATTAATGCAGGGTCATAACTTGGCATGAATATACTGTAATATGTATATGGGCAATATCGATATAATTCCATTAAACTCCAGAACAAAATACTAATATATATAGTCGTTGGTGACAAATTGGCATCTTCAGCCAGCTGGAGTGACTCCATTGTGCTGCGCAGAGAAGCCGTTTGTAAACAAGATATGCGGTCCTGAACAGTGAGGTCTGTTTTTTGTAATTAATACCTTTCAATTCAATACTCAAGCTCTGCAAAAGATCGACCAACGTCCTGATGATGTGGTGCACATCAAGAAATAATCCCAGCTCGCCAGCAATAAACATACATGCAGTGTTTATGCATGTTTAGCCTGGTCCATAGTTGAGTGAGGTCGGTTCTAAGGCCTATTTCGTAATGATAATATCGTCTTCTGTTCAATTTATATATCGCGGTCCCTTGACCAGACAGTGGTGAAGCCAAATGTTGAGCTGTAATTTGCCTGTAAACATGCATACAAATTATAAGAATTTCTCAAATAACAAAAACACAGATTCACCCATTTCCCATGTCGATAGTTCCCGCCATTGGCTACAGTTACGTCATGGTAAACACGCCAGTTCGCGCCACATAAAATAACTTAGATAAGCCATATTTCTATGTTAAAACAAATTGATGAAAGTTCTTCAGTATCATAAAACCAAGCATACTTGACATTGTATAAGGATTGGGAAATAATTATCCTCTATGAAGGATATAGCCTGTTTAGTTTAAAGAAGCCGTCCAGCTGGCTCAGTTGATAGCGTATCTGCTTCCCATCCTGCAGACTCGTGTTCAATCCTAGCTCAGGTATAGCCGGAAGTCACCGTCTCCTCTTGCGCAAGGGAGATGGGCAATGGACTCGGGCATTACAAGAGTTCCTAGCGCTATTGAATCTCCTCGATGGGGGAGAGAAATGGCGCTCATTGAAAGATGTGAGAATATTATTATTATTTTTAATTTTGGTCATAATGTATTACAGTAGTTATCCTTGGTAATTTTTTTGAAAAGACTCGCAGCGTTATTATGCATAATTTATTAGGTAAAGTGAAGCTCTATGGAATCCTTATAATATACTCACATACTGTAGATTCCACTGTGGGAGAATAGGGAAAAACTAGCAGGTGGAGTTAGTGTTGACTAAAAAGCTGGTGGACAGACCTCGGGAGACAGGTGAAAATGGCGTGTGTACGAATCGGTGCCGTCTATAGGAAGATATTGACAACCATGAAACGACAAAATTCCATTTTAGTACCATATATTTTTATTAGGTTTTGCCGAAGCTTAAAACACATTTTCATATTATGTTTAGAGCATATAAAATCCATATTTGTTTTCAAATATTGCAACATAATTGGTGACCAACTTATTTAGTTATACTGAGAATAGTTTTCATAGTTATCTATAGTTTTGATGTATATACTACCGCAACTACGAATCTTGTTTCCGAGACCTAGTATATTAACCTAACCAAACAACCTAACCTATCCTAACCCTAGAGTGCCCTAGACCCAGTACGTGGGATACAACACTAGCCCTTGCAAGTTGCATGGCAGCTACTGTGGGTTCATATATTAGAATTTAGACATACAGTAACATCTTTGTAGAATATAACACTTTACCGTAGCGAGTGTACTCCATTTCGAACACGTCCGTAGCGGAGCTCTAAAAGATTGTGGGACTGAGTTTGTTTACGCGCGGCGGCGCGGGACTATTTATATCGACACAATCGAGTTACAAAACTTATCAAAACTATTCTAGCACAACGGAATCTATGTGAGTATATTATAAGGATTCCATAGAGCTTCACTTTCCCTAATAAATTATGTATAATAACGCTGCGAGTCTATTCCCGATAATTATCTTATCCTTTATTAAAGACTCATGAATACCTTAAAGCTTATCACATTGTTTTTATTTCAGCCCCGCCTGAGTGTGAGGCGGAGGAGTTTGCATGTGGAGAGTACAAATGGAACCAAACCTACTGCATTCCCAAACACCAGCGTTGTGACAAGTTGTCAGACTGCACAGACAATTCTGATGAGGAGGGTTGTAGTAAGTTCAGCTTTGGTTTAGTTCAAAGTAACAAATAATGGCCATTAACATTTCAGTATTAAATAATTAAAGGGTAAGTATTGTGCATTAAAAAGTTATGTGTAAGTAAAGATTATGCCTATCAGGAATGTAGGCCTATTTATTGGGTAAGCTATCCAGTTAACCATTTGAAGTGCAGTTAAAATTAAGTTTAATCTACACTTATCAGAAGTGAAGATAATGGGAACATTCAATCCACCAGTCAACCCCAGCATGCGAATATGTACGTTTTGTTTATTTGTGAGATTGTGAGTTCATAGTTCTAAATTCTATTGTAGTATGGTGTTTAGATGTCCTGGTAGATGATAATCTCCATCCCTAAATTTCACCTTCATCTATTCTATAATCATTATTATTAATAAGGATACACCTATTTGACCGATTGTGGCTTTAAAACTCAAGTTCTGAAGCTACAGAGATATGATAAAACATGGTGTTGCCTCGTGTGTTTTGATGCATCATGCGTATCCAATGGATGTGTGGCTTATAATGTTTACGCCTGTACCATCCTGCAGCTTCGTCTCTCTCCAACTTTCCCTCTCTACACTCTTCAGAAAATAGGAAAAGTCGAAAGTAGCTACGAGGTATCG
This sequence comes from Paralithodes platypus, assembly GCA_032716605.1. Classification (NCBI taxonomy): domain Eukaryota; kingdom Metazoa; phylum Arthropoda; class Malacostraca; order Decapoda; family Lithodidae; genus Paralithodes; species Paralithodes platypus. Next base: position 43,001,350 of record CM064552.1, on the reverse strand, counting down.
TTTTAAAGGCTTATCCCTCAATATCTTCACCTGACGGTGCCTAAAGCGTATTAATTACAATCAGACTCGTTTAGAACCAGGTGGATAACGTTTGGCTAATATATTTATAACAAATAAGAAATAGGCTACATTTTGAAACTTAGGCTATGTTTAGTGCAATTGGGATACACGCACTATCCGTGTGAATCATCATGCCTTCCAAGTTTCAGTGACCATTCTCACTATTGAGCAATAATATTGAGCCATGTAGGGGGGCGGCATATTGCACAATAATATTGAGTCATTATAATTATAGGCTAGCGTTAATAATATTGAATTATTGATCCGATCGTCTAGGGGCCGCTTTACAACGGGACCTCGTAGGCTCGTACGGTAGCTAATTTCTACTTTCCTATTTTCTGAAGGGTGTAGAGAGGGGAGAAGGGGTGTTAGAGAGAGATAGGAAGCTGTTGGAATGGCTTTGTTATGTGTGTTCATTAGGCTATTCATAGTGCAGTTGGGTGCAGTACATGATTGGATTAATATGCAGTATTCGATAAAATGATATTAATCGTAGTCTATGTGCTGTACTTATAACTGTTTTGATGGTGTGATATGTTTAGAGTGTTTAAGATCTGTATGTGGTAAGCCAGGTTCGAATCCCGGGACGATCACATGTTTTCATTAATTGCATTAGGTATTTGGTGTTGGGAGTGGAATAAATAAAATAAGATTATCAATAGGTGCAGGAATATTTTGTAATGAGGTCGGTTATATGTGATCTGTGCCCCATAAGCTATTCTGTCCTCTTGCTTAATCAGTAGGCTATTCATAGAGCAGTTGGGATTGGATGAACATTCAGTATTCGATAAATGGATATTAATCATGGTCGTGTGCTGTACAGTACTTATTAACGGAATTATTCCATAAGTGCACCATTAGCCTACGAGCTAAACATTTTATAATGGTTTCTAACAGGAAGGTACAATAAGGAAAGTGATGTGAAATACAGTAGGTGAGAATATGCGGAAATTAGTTATAAGGGCATTCTGCCCCCTCTTATCCTATTTAGGGGGGAACCCATCATGTATTCCATGGCAATAAAATATGGTTTCTTGACTAAATCCGAGCCAAGTTTTGAAAAAATTTGGGTCGGTTTCTCCAATTTTGAGGGAGTCGGGGGCTGTTCGGCCAGGCAGCCTAGGGAACGACTACTACAGCTACTGAACCTAGTATACCTGTGTGAAGTATATTGAATAACTTGACTTAATCTTCCCTCTCAGATTACCGTACCTGCTTGAGTGAGGACCACAAGTGCGGATCGGGCCTTTGTATCCCCCCCACTAAGAAGTGCGATGGCTACTTCGACTGCAGAGACAAGTCGGACGAGTTGGCCTGCAACATGACGTCCTGTGCCAAAAATAAATTCCGTTGTAACAATAAGTGCATTGAGAAGAGTCAGAAGTGCGACCACAGGAATGACTGTGGAGACAATGAGGATGAACAAAACTGCAGTAAGAATTTGTTTTAATTCACTAAATGTGCAAATTATCATATACAGTACTGATAGGTTTTTACTATACTAATATATTTGTACAGTATAGCTACAATGAAATTAACTGATTCTTAAGCTTAGTAATACTACTGATTTTTATTTTGTATTATATTTAGCATTAACATGAGCATGTTAGGTTGAGTATTAACCACAAATTTATATTACTTTAAACTCAATATTAATTGAATTTATATTAATTTATTTCAGTAATACCCATGAATTTTAACTATTTTTGCTCCTAACATTAATCTATAAATTTGTCTTATTCTTGAGTTCATTACTGTATTAACCATTTGCTGTAAGAGTAGGTAAGGAATATAATCACTGACTCTTTAATCCAGTCCTATCATATCTCTTTTTCCCACAATATCACATATTATGCTGCCTGAGAGCAAGCCTTCTGTGGGTCACCTGATGAACTGATATTTTTTCTTTCTTCAAGACTTTCCTGCGTGTCATGAGGACCAGTTTCGTTGTGCCAATGCTCTGTGTATACCCCGCCGCTGGCATTGTGACGGCCACAACGATTGCCCCGACGGCTCCGACGAAAAGAACTGCACAGCCATTGCCTGTCCGGACTCCAAGTTCCTCTGTGCTCAAGAGCACCGCTGCATAGAGAAGTCCAAGCTCTGTGATAATAAGAGGGACTGTGAAGACGGCTCTGATGAGAGAACCGCTTGCTGTGAGTAATATAGTAATGGTATTAATAATAATATATAATATATATAGTATATTAAAAACATGAGACTTTGCCTCTGCATAAATGCATAATGCCAATATAAGTACATGGATGCAGAATATTGGTACCATTTACCATGAAAATACATACTTGTAGTAAATATGGATATGTTGGAAATGTAAAACAGAATAGAGAGCTCTAGAAACAACAATATAAAGTAGTTTATGCAGTGACAGTATTGGTATCCTTACCAATGTGTTGTAATAATATTCTTCACCAGTGTACTTTGTAATAGAATTAAATAATATTGGTGATCTTGCCCACAGCTGCTGAGTTGTGTCCCAGCTTGGGGTGTGAGTATGCCTGCCGTGCCTCTCTCATCGGTGGAGAGTGTTATTGTCCGCCCGGGAAGCAAGTTGCAAATGACACCCGCACATGTATAGGTAAGTTTGTTTGCCAATTTTCTTGGTAAGCTATAAAACAAGTTGTGTGGATAATTAATAACCATCCCATTCCTCTTGTAATCCTTTTCCCCCAACTCTGGTACATCTTGCTCTAGCTTACCGAACCAGATAAGGATGCCTACCAAGAATGGACCCATTGTGACCAACTTTATTATTGTATTGCAGTATTGTGGCTCCTGTTTTGTAGTGTGTACTGGTCATTGATCTTGGGAAACTAATCCAACCAATCATTATACCCTCCAGTTCCTAGTAGTAGAAGTGCCAGTTCAATGTTTTGGAAGATACTGTATACTAGTTACAGGGTTATTTACTTACTTTAGGATTAAAAGTCCTCAGTAGCCCTTTGAGGTACTGCTAGTTGGAACCATAGATATGTATTATGAAGACATGTATTAGATATCAATGGTTGGAGCATTACCAGCATACTTCCATTGTAAAGTCAGTGAAAATAGGCTAGCCTAAACAGACCTCGAATGCGGAAATACCCTGAGCCGAACAGGCCAAGTGGGATATCTCTATTGGTCTAACTGGTAAGGTGCCTGCCTCACACCCAAGGGTCGAGAGTTCGTGCCCCCACCAGGACATGATATTTTCGTGAGGCTATTTCCGCATTTAACGAAGTTTAGGTGTGCTGGTTAAATTGTTCAGATGGTTGAGAGTAAGATCGGAGCTCCATAAATCCTCTTTCGGGTATGGTGTAAAAACCGATCCCCACAGGACAAGGAAGAGGATAGGAGAGAGCAGGGAGTGTTGTGAGACTCGATTGGGTTGGGTTGTGGAGTTGCCAGCCGCCCAAGCGAGTTGCCAACTGGGCAGTTTGTAGGTGCGTGTAGCATCGCTCAGTGAAGTTGACTCACCATTCCCGTTCATCTCTCTGACGGACTCTCGGTCGATTCGGCTCAAGCTTGTTCCTCTCTGTTCGGAGCTTTCGCTTCCCGGAAGGTGAAGTAGTGTAAAGTCAGTGAAAATAGGCTAGCCTAAACAGACCTCGGATGCGGAAATACCCTGAGCTGAACAGGCCAAGTGGGATATCTCTATTGGTCTAACTGGTAAGGTGCCTGCCTCACACCCAAGGGTCGAGAGTTCGTGCCCCCACCAGGGCATGATATTTTCGTGAGGCTATTTCCGCATTTAATGAAGTTTAGGTGTGCTGGTTAAATTGTTCAGATGGTTGAGAGTAAGATCGGAGCTCCATAAATCCTCTTTCGGGTATGGTGTAAAAACCGATCCCCACACCATGATAGGACGGGCACAGCCTGTACCGTATGCAAATGATGACAGCTTTTCAGGGGGCAGAATCAAAGCTTTGTTGGACTGGTCTAGAATTGCCATGAAGTAAGAGTTGTCATAGTTGACGATAGTACTGTACAGTATGCCCTTACTTAACCACAGTGCTGTAAGGCTGACAGGCTTTATGATGAGCTGCCAGTCAGTTACCATGGGTAATGGAAACTATTTATACTTGTCACTTTAGGCAGAGCTGCACTGATGTGCAGGATAGCACTACATTTTGATGATTGATGCATTTTTTACCACCTTGCACTCTCTGCTCAAGAGCTGGGCTAGGGTGGGTGCCCTGATGATCAGGGTCAACAGTGAATAGTTGCCAAAGATTGCTAGACCGCGCCGTCCCCAACAGCACTGGCGTCTGCCAGTTTACATTATAATAACACACACTGGCCGGCCCGAGACTCAAGCCATCGACCTCACGGTTTGCAGGCGAGTGCTCTACCAACCACGCTAATGCCTGTGGCGTACTGAGACAAACACTACGTAAATGCAAACAATCCTTCAAGAAATTATATTGGCGAGTTGATTTTATTTGTTCTACAGTGATGTTTGTCAGTTAACATTTATGTATTTCATCCTTGCCCCAGATAAAATGAGTGCGAGGAATGGGGCCACTGTGACCAACACTGCTCCAACACGGATGGATCCTTCAAGTGTATGTGTAGCGATGGATTCAACCTGCTAGACAACACTCGCTACGCCAATACTGGACCTGGCAAGATGAAGATGACACTCTACTTCACCCATCATGATAAAGTCTTTAAGGTAAGAGATTGTAATGTAATGTAATGTAATGTAATGTAATGCGATAAATGTAGGTTATTTGTAGGGTAGTTATTGATAGGGGTCACTTGAGGCATGCTATGCTTACAGGTACCTACCGATAGCACTATCGTTAGTGAGTGCTGTACTGTATTTTATATATTATTTTGTAATAGTATAGATATCTTATCAATATTTGTATTTTGTA
>CM064552.1:42714456-42996313 GCA_032716605.1 Paralithodes platypus | reverse complement strand
AACATTAATCTATAAATTGTCTTATTCTTGAGTTCATTACGGTATTAACAATTTGCTGTAAGAGTAGGTACGGCATATAATCACTGACTCTTTAATCCAGTCATATCATATCTCTTTTTCCACAATATAACATATGATGCTGCCTGAGAGCAAGCCTTCTGTGGTCACCTGATGAACTGATATTTTTTCTTTCTTCAAGACTTTCCTGCGTGTCATGAGGACCAGTTTCGTTGTGCCCATGCTCTGTGTATACCCCGCCGCTGGCATTGTGACGGCCACAACGATTGCCCCGACGGCTCCGACGAAAAGAACTGCACAGCCATTGCCTGTCGGACTCCAAGTTCCTCTGTGCTCAAGAACACCGCTGCATAGAGAAGTCCAGCTCTGTGATAATAAGAGGGACTGTGAAGACGGCTCTGATGAGAGAACCGCTTGCTGTGCGTAATATAGTAATGGTATTAAGAATAATATATAATATATATAGTATCTTAAAAACATGAGACTTTGCCTCTGCATAAATGCATAATGCCAATATAAGTACATGGATGCAGAATATTGGTACCATTTACCATGAAAATACATACTTGTAGTAAATATGGATATGTTGGAAATGTAAAACAGAATAGAGAGCTCTAGAAACAACAATATAAAGTAGTTTAGGCAGTGACAGTATTGGTATACTTACCAATGTGTTGTAATAATATTCTTCACCAGTGTACTTTGTAATAGAATTAAATAATATTGGTGATCTTGCCCACAGCTGCTGAGTTGTGTCCCAGCTTGGGGTGTGAGTATGCCTGCCGTGCCTCGCTCATCGGTGGAGAGTGTTATTGTCAGCCCGGGAAGCAAGTTGCAAATGACACCCGCACATGTATAGGTAAGGTTGTTTGCCAATTTTCTTGGTAAGCTATAAAACAAGTTGTGTGGATAATTAATAACCATCCCATTCCTCTGTAATCCTTTTCCCCCAACTCTGGTACATCTTGCTATAGCTTACCGAACCAGATAAGGATGCCTACCAAGAATGGACCCACTGTGACCACGAATTTATTATTGTATTGCAGTATTGTGGCTCCTGTTTTGTAGGGTGTATGGTCATTGATCTTGGGAAACTAATCCAACCAATCATTATACCCTCCAGTTACTAGTAGTAGAAGTGCCAGTTCAATGTTTTGGAAGATACTGTATACTAGTTACTGGGTTATTTACTTACTTTAGGATTAAAAGTCATCAGTAGCCCTTTGAGGTACTGCTAGTTGGAACCATAGATATGTATTATGAAGACATGGATTAGATATCAATGGTTGGCAGCATTACCAGCATACTTCCATTGTAAAGTCAGTGAAAATAGGCTAGCCTAAACAGACCTCGAATGCGGAATTACCCTGAGCCGAACAGGCCAAGTGGGATATCTCTATTTGTCTAACCGGGAAGGTGCCCGCCTCCCACCCCAAGGGCGAGAGTTCGTGGCCCCCCCCAGGCAAGATATTTTCCTGAGGCTATTAGCATTTAACGAAGTTTAGGTGTGCTGGTTAAATTGTTCAGATGGTTGAGAGTAAGATCGGAGCTCCATAAATCCTCTTTCGGTTATGGTGTAAAAACCGATCCCCACAGGACAAGGAAGAGGATAGGAGAGAGCAGGGAGTGTTGTGAGACTCGATTGGGTTGGGTTGTGGAGTTGCCAGCCGCCCAAGCGAGTTGCCAACTGGGCAGTTTGTAGGTGCGTGTAGCATCGCTCAGTGAAGTTGACTCACCATTCCCGTTCATCTCTCTGACGGACTCACGGTCGATTCGGCTCAAGCTTGTTCCTCTCTGTTCGGAGCTTTCGCTTCCCGGAAGGTGAAGGAGTGTAAAGTCAGTGAAAATAGGCTAGCCTAAACAGACCTAGGATGCGGAAATACCCTGAGCTGAACAGGCCAAGTGGGATATCTCTATTGGTCTAACTGGTCAAGGTGCCTGCCTCACACCCAAGGGTCGAGAGTTCGTGCCCCCACCAGGGCATGATATTTTCGTGAGGCTATTTCCGCATTTAATGAAGTTTAGGTGTGCTGGTTAAATTGTTCAGATGGTTGAGAGTAAGATCGGAGCTCCATAAATCCTCTTTCGGGTATGGTGTAAAAACCGATCCCCACACCATGATAGCACGGCACAGCCTGTACCGTATGCAAATTATGACAGCTTTTCAGGGGGCAGAATCAAAGCTTTGTTGGACTGGTCTAGAATTGCCATGAAGTAAGAGTTGTCATAGTTGACGATAGTACTGTACAGTATGCCCTTACTTAACCACAGTGCTGTAAGGCTGACAGGCTTTATGATGAGCTGCCAGTCAGTTACCATGGGTAATGGAAACTATTTATACTTGTCACTTTAGGCAGAGCTGCACTGATGTGCAGGATAGCACTACATTTTGATGATTGATGCATTTTTTACCACCTTGCACTCTCTGCTCAAGAGCTGGGCTAGGGTGGGTGCCCTGATGATCAGGGTCAACAGTGAATAGTTGCCAAAGATTGCTAGACCGCGCCGTCCACCAACAGCACTGGCGTCTGCCAGTTTTACATTATAATAACACACACTGGCCGGCCCGAGACTCAAGCCATCGACCTCACGGTTTGCAGGCGAGTGCTCTACCAACCACGCTACTGCCTGTGGCGTACTGAGACAAACACTACGTAAATGCAAACAATCCTTCAAGAAATTATATTGGCGAGTTGATTTTATTTGTTCTACAGTGATGTTTGTCAGTTAACATTTATGTATTTCATCCTTGCCCCAGATAAAAATGAGTGCGAGGAATGGGGCCACTGTGACCAACACTGCTCCAACACGGATGGATCCTTCAAGTGTATGTGTAGCGATGGATTCAACCTGCTAGACAACACTCGCTGCTACGCCAATACTGGACCTGGCAAGATGAAGATGACACTCTACTTCACCCATCATGATAAAGTCTTTAAGGTAAGAGATTGTAATGTAATGTAATGTAATGTAATGTAATGCGATAAATGTAGGTTATTTGTAGGGTAGTTATTGATAGGGGGTCACTTGAGGCATGCTATGCTTACAGGTACCTACCCGATAGCACTATCGTTAGTGAGTGCTGTACTGTATTTTATATATTATTTTGTAATAGTATAGATATCTTATCAATATTTGTATTTTGTACTATTGTTAATGTATTGTCATGTTGCAAATTTGATTTTAAATAATATTTTGACATTTAACATGTAGGCTAGTTTCTTTATTCATGCAGAGTTTAGTCAAAATTTACCAGAACGTCCCGGACTTCCCAAACTTGACTAATTCCTTTAACGTGACGATAGTGCGTTGTTATATGTGCGATTCGTTTGCTTGGGAAACAGATTAACTTGCTCATGTAGTAATGTACACCCTATGTGGTGGATTGTGTTCTTTTATTTAATAATTTTCATTTTAGTAAGCGTTGTTTCCACATAGCGATTTTGATAATTTAATTTGACTTTATATTGTCCTTGTCCCAGTTTCGGTTTGTTTGGTTTGCAAGTTTTACATTTTAATTTTAAGATTATAGTAGCTATGCCAGAACTGAATACAATTGGCTGTCAGTAAATAGAATAATGTAGATAAGATGTTATTTTTCATTATCAGTGAACTTTTGACTAGCTATATTATTTGCATAATCAGTGTGCATTAATTGAAGTACAGGTACAGTATAGCCATTTAAACTCTTGCTAAAAAATATTCATACAATTTGAATATGTTCAGTACTGTACATCTGAATTTTGAAAATAAAGAGATGCTTAGGAGTGTAAACAAGGATTACAAAGATATGATATTTATATTTCATTTTTTCCAGATGCCAGATAGGCCCGGCAAAGAACCAGAACTAGTGGTCAATGCCACTTCAGCTTCAGGGTTGGATTATCACTACAAGAAGGATCTCCTCTTCTGGTCTGATACTGAGACAAGAAAGGTAAGGTTATCTTTTCTTAAGGGCACATAGTGATTTTTCCATTAAGTTTTAATCAGCAACTTTTTGTGGTATAGGCTAATTTCAGTAATTGTTTTCCATTAGTATTGGCAAATAAATTGAAGGTAAATTATTTATAGGTGGTGCAGTGGTCAGTTGCAAATTGGAAGGACCCTGGTTTGATTAAAAGGGCAGGATGAGAAGGATAGACAATCTCTTACCTCTTGATACCTCTATTCACCTTAGAGCAAGTAGGGACCCAGTTGAAAGAGAAAGAATTAGAAGCTGTCAGATCAGAATTGCTGTATAATGCTGCCAGTAAAAGTTATCATATTGCTCCCCCCTTATTTGTGTGGCATATAGTATGGCCCTTATATTGACGATGATTGTTTGGGAGGAAAATAGCTTGATTCCCAATCCATAACCCAGTGATTAAAGTCTGTATGGGGTGTGGATTTGTGCCGTCCAGTAGTCTTCTCTCTCTGATTGGTCCTTTTCTTACATGGCTCTTAGGTTCAACCAATTACCACTATCAGTGAGACAGTTGCATTCTATTGAACCTTTTAAGGGACAGCGTAAGGCCTTTCTCCTCCACAAAAGTTACGACTTTGCAAGTGTCACAGTGACAAATTCTTACCGATTTTAGCTGCTTTTATTTCTATTGGTGCAGCTTATAATATTATACTGTATATGTACAAAGCCAAATGTGTCTTAATTGTGGTGTAATGCATTCAGAGTGCTTGTGAATCCCTCCGGAAGATATGGTGCTTTCAAAAAACAAATGACCAGATTATTATTGATGCAGTTTTTAGCATCATGCTCTCTCTGCTCAAGAGCGGGGCTAGGGTAGGTGTCCTGATGTTTCAGGTACAGTACATCAGTGGACAGTTGCCACAGATTACTAGAATGCGCCGTCCACCAACAGCACTGTCGTCTGCAAATAACGCACACTGGCTGCCCCTAGTCTCAAACTGTCGACCTCTCTGTTTGCAGACGAGTGCTCTACTAACCGCACTATGACCTGTTACATTCACAAGTTTATTTAAAGTATATAATACACCATATGACTCTCTGAACCTTAAAAGCCAAACTCTGAAGCATTTACTGTTTAATATTATTTAGTGTAGCATTGTATTATCTTGTTTAAGTTTGATACTGAATCAAGTGAGTGTATACACTGTACTTATAAAATGTAAGTCTACAATTGAGTTTCTGTGAAGTGGATGTTATGAAGAAAACAGTAATATCCATCCACTCTTATTTTATGTCTTCCCCACAGTTATGTTATTTTTGCCTCAAGGGTGATATTCCCAGCCATTTACATCACATCTTCTCCTAGGTGTAGTCCCACCCACTCTTACATCATATCAATCCCCAGAACTGTTTTTTCCACCCACTGCTAAGTCATATCTTTCCCTAGGTATATGTTCTCCCACTGGTATCATGTCATTCACCAGGTATCTTCCCACCCACTGTCATGCCTTGTCCTTCCCCAGGTATATTCGCACACACTCTTAGGTTATGTTTTTCCCCAGGTGTACTCCCAGAAGCTGCGAGGGACCGGGAGCCGCTCAGATACGACCCTGACTCTGCCCGGCTCCCTGACACCCGGAGCTGTGGCCGTGGACTGGGTGGGTGACAAACTCTATGTGGTGGACATCCTGGGCCAGAAGATTGATGTGTTCGACATGATAGATGGCTACCATGCTATTGTGCTCTCCAATAACATTACTGAGCCACAGGATATTGGCCTCGATCCCACCCGGGGGTGTGTAAAATTTTATTTTGTGCAGTCTGTCAATAGCCAAATAGAAAAGTTAAAAGAAAGGATAGATAAATTAAGACAAAAACATTATGTACATTTTGAATATCTTGATTTCCTATCAGTATAAAGCAAAGTTTATGAACTAATTTCTTCTTAATTTTCATTCACAGGCTAATGTTCGTGGCTGACACTGACCGCATTGTCCGTGCCGATATGGATGGAACAAACCTGCAGGCCTTGGTTAAGGATGTTATATACAAGGCATCTGGTATTGCTGTTGATCTTATCAGTGAGCGAGTCTTCTGGTGTGATTCCCTATTGGACTATATCGAAACTGTCAAATATGATGGAACTGGACGCACTGCTATTATTAGAGGTAAGAATAAGTAATTTAAATTGAAGAAATATCTAACTATACCATAGATACCTTATTGAGTGACATTAGTCACTTGTAACTAGCAACTAACTGACTGAAGATTAGCTAAAGACTTTCATTTAGCATTACAGTAATTATATAATGTATTTCCAAATTGATTGCCTCCACAAAGTTACCATATAATCTAATCTTGACACTTGGCATTCTATACCTATGATGTTACCAAATTCTATGTGAATGATAAAAATAACCAAGCTAAATTACAGATGACCAAAATTCACTGTTGCTTATTCATCTCATCCAAAATATCTTCATCCGACCTTATGCACTTATTTATCTTGGCAGGATCAACCAATGTGCCGGCACCAAACAGGATAGCATTATTCGAGAGCAAGATCTACTGGACGGACAGCACACGACAGGGAGTCATCCGAGTGGACAAATACTCAGGTTCCACGAGCATCCACCAGGTGTACAGGAACTCAGATAAAACACAGGACCCGAAAGCAATTAAAGCTGTTCATGGCTTAATGCAACCAGCTGGTACAGTTTCTTGATATTGATTTTTTGTAATCTTTTCAATATTACATTCACATACAGTACATATATACAAGTTTAAAGACCGTTTTGTTCACAGAGAATGTGGTTACAGTCTCACATCCTAAATGGTGGCTTTCCAGGCGGCCCTGTCAAGGGCTGCCTCTGTTGTCAAGTTCTTTATTTTGAGATCGGACCAGAGAACCCGATCCCACGTCATATTGCCTTCTGCAAAATCTGATTTGATCTATAACATCTATATTTCTTTTTTATGTACTATTTAAATAGTTGTTGGTATCTTATGAAAAGGAAGATAGAGAAAGAATATGATAATTGTAACATTTTATGAATTGCATACAGTGTACAGTTCTTGATATCAAAGTGTGAGAGAGAGAGGGGAGAGAGAGAGAGAGAGAGAGAAGGTGGAAAAGGGGGGTAAAAATTCAGAAAAAAACAATGGAGGGAGGATGAGATAGAAAGACTAGGACAGAAAAGAATGAAATGTGGAGGGAAGATGAGAGATAATGAGATATTATGACTTCACAGCAAACTGATTGAAATTCACAAGTAATGGTAATACTGTACTAACTGTGATGGTCACCACATGTCTACAGTGGCCCATGGCTCCACCAGCCTGGGCAAGAGAGGGAGAACAAAATTAAGGGAAAGGAAGGGAGGCAGGATGGGATGAAAAGACAGAAGCAAAGGATAGAAAGGAAAATGAAGTGTGGGAGAGGAAAGAGAGAGAAGAACAGGTAATATGAGAGGGAGAATATTTTTGTAACTAACTAATCATAATTTTCAGTGCCCAACCCATGCGCCAACCCAAACAATGGTAACGCAAATGGCGGATGTGACCACATGTGTATCGTGACCCATGGATCCTCTGGTTTGGGTTACCGCTGTGCTTGTGACATTGGCTACAAATTGGACACTGACCAGCGCAAATGCTCAAGTAAGTATAACTTTTTCATTTAGTTGAGTAGTGGTGTTTTATTTCTTTGCTTACAGTAAACTTTTGTATGATATATTCAAAATATTATATACAAAAAATTAATATGACTGATAGCCTCATAACCCTATAGTTTCTATTCCAGTTCCCTTATCGAAAAGAATCTGTGTTTCATCCATCGCACTTCAGAAATAGTTTCTTGCATTTAAGTTTATCTTGTAGTCAAGGACATACAATTCTCTTTCATTGAACTGGGCATTCTATTATTTCTTTGATAGTTTTTTAAAGCTATATTCTTAATAGATATTTTAGTATTCTATGGTAGTTTTAAGCTGTGTAGGCCTACTTCAAATATTACAATGCTTCTTATTCTTTCATTTATGTATTTATTGTTATATATTTTTTTCCTCCAAGTTGCTGGTCCTTCCTCTCTTTTACCCCATTAACGGATTTTTGAATTGGATACTGACTGACTTGTTCTCTTTCAGTGGTTACCGAGTTCCTGATGTACTCCCAGCAGAAGTTCATCAAGGGTCAAGTACTGGACCCGGTCTCAGAGAACTTCAACGATGCCATCAACCCCATCGTCTCCAAGGCCGCCAGATTTGTGGGCCTAGACTTTGATTTCCGCCGTGACTACATCTATTACTCTGATGTCAGCCTGGATGTTATCTACAGGGTCAAAAGGAAAGGCACTGGTTAGTGTGACAAGAAATTATTGATATCTAAAATTGTATTTTGTATGTATAATTGTGCGATATTCTTTGCAATAACAATGCCACAAATTGTTAACCTATACTAATTAGAGGACAAATATATATATATTTTATTAATTACTGTACTGCTAATGTATATCAAACTAGATGGGCACTCGGTAGAGTGCATACCTCCACCTACAATGGCTTTGTCACAGAAAAAAAACAAAAACATAAATGCACAACAATGACACCAGTGTGACATGTGATCCAGATCGCCTCATAAATTGAATAACTTTTTCCTTGGCGCATATCCTATCTGCCCACCAAAGCTCGTGAAAATCAGTTCATAAATTTGTGAGATATCTTGTTTGCAGTCAAACAGACCGACAAACAAATGAGGGCGAAAAATTACCTCCGTTCAACTTTGTTGGCGGAGGTAATTCCATTAATTAATTTATTTCTATAGTTTTATTAACATACAGCAATGAAAAGGTTTTGAAAGTTCAAGAACATTTTGTGTGCTAGTACTATACAGTATTTTGTGTGCTAGTACTATACAGTATTTTGTGTGCTAGTACTATACAGTATTTTGTGTGCTAGTACTATACAGTATTTTGTGTGCTAGTACTATACAGTATTTTGTGTGCTAGTACTATACAGTATTTTGTGTGCTAGTACTATACAGTATTTTGTGTGCTAGTACTATACAGTATTTTGTGTGCTAGTACTATACAGTATTTTGTGTGCTAGTACTATACAGTATTTTGTGTGCTAGTACTATACAGTATTTTGTGTGCTAGTACTATACAGTATTTTGTGTGCTAGTACTATACAGTATTTTGTGTGCTAGTACTATACAGTATTTTGTGTGCTAGTACTATACAGTATTTTGTGTGCTAGTACTATACAGTATTTTGTGTGCTAGTACTATACAGTATTTTGTGTGCTAGTACTATACAGTATTTTCCCAGTGAATTACGCATGTCCCTCCTTATATGTTTCAGGGCGTGAAAATCTTCTAGCGTCTCAAAATGAAGGCGTGGAAGGTCTGGCCTTAGATTGGGTATCCAAAAACCTCTACTACATTGACAGTCGTAAAGGAACCTTAAATGTGCTCAATACCGACAAACCAGATTATAGAAAAGTTCTACTGACTGATCTCAAGCGACCAAGAGCCATCGTGGTCCATCCTAACAGAGGGTAAGCTGAGTTTTCGGGTTTGTTTCTACAAAACAAATTCATGCCTCATGTGTACTTAAATACAATTCCTATTGTATTATTTATAACTTTTTTTTTAAATACCTCCATTTACACTTTAACCAAGTATTTTCTCTTCGCAGATTCGTGTTTTACTCTGAGTGGGACCGCCCAGCCAATATCAGCCGAGCACATTTAGACGGCACCAATGTTATGGTCTTCCGCAATGTTTTGCTGGGTTGGCCCAATGGATTGTCTATTGATTACGCAACAGATCGCATATATTGGTGTGATGCGCTGTTAGATCATGTTCAACATGCAAAGTTAAATGGAACTGATGTTCAGACAATAAGTTCTCAAAGCATTAGACATCCATTCTCACTTGTAATTTATAATGGTAAGAAACTTGTTTTTCACTTTATTGTTGAATACAGTACAAGTATTTATATTATAGTGCATAGGGAGTTTTTATTATTAATTTATTTATAGACTTTTAATTTATAAATATTTGACAAACTAAAACTCCTGTTGCCACACTAAATTATAATAAAGGATCTTAATGTTCCTCAAAGCATGTGTTTGTCATTACCTAAGAAGCTATGCAATATGGAAGTGTTGTAATATGGTAAATTATTCATGTTAAAACATTAGAAAAAATAGGTCTGCTAAGGCAGGTATGTAACATAAAAGTCAAGTGGAGGGTGTAGCTGTAAGAGAATGACCAGTAATAGTCTGTATGAAGAAACTGGAATTGACTTATGCTTTATTTCACAGACTGGCTCTATGTGACTGACTGGCGTCGCGATGCTATTTTGAGAATGAACAAGACTGACGGATCTCAAGAGAGAGTTGTTGCTGAGGTTGCAGAAAGTAATCGCCTGTATGGGATCAGAATTTACAGTGAATCGGCTCAAGTTATTGCTCCTCAACACCCCTGTGATAACAATGAGCAATGTGAGAAATTCTGCTTCCCAGTACCAGATGGAGACACAGACAAGCTGAAAGCCCAGTGTGCCTGCCCCATTGGTGAGAAATTGAATGCTGATAGCCAGACCTGCGCGGCTGACCCCGATGCCGAACCTGTAGATCCATCTTGTGCCCCTTGGGACTTCACTTGCTCAAATGGACGTTGTATACAGAAGACCTGGGTTTGTGATGGAGATGATGATTGTCTGGATAATTCTGATGAAGAGCAAAACTGTACTGAGGCAACGTGTCGGGCGGAGGAATTCCAGTGTGGATCTCGGCGCTGCATCCCAAACACTTTCAAGTGCGATTCGGACAATGATTGCGGTGACTTCTCCGATGAAACAGGCTGTGTCAATGTTACCTGTGAGACATCCTACTTCCAGTGTGATAATGGCCGCTGTATCCCCATGAACTGGAAGTGCGACTCAGAAAATGACTGCGGTGATAGCTCAGACGAAGGAGATTTTTGTGCCAACAAGACGTGTTCCTATTTCCAATTTACGTGTCCAAGCACAGGGGCCTGCATTCCTCAAGCTTGGGTCTGTGATGGTGATAATGACTGCTATGATAATAAGGATGAAGAAGGCTGTCCACCTATAGCCTGCACACCAGCTCAGTTTAAATGCAACAACCAAAAGCAGTGTATTCACGAGTCTTATAAATGCGATGGAATCCCCGACTGCGATGACTCTTCGGATGAACTGGGCTGCCCCACTGTTGGTCCTAACCAGTGTAATGAAGAGAACCAGTTTAGATGTGAAAAGTCGGGTATCTGCATCCCCAAGAGCTGGAAGTGTGATGGAACTCCGGACTGTGAGGATTCTTCTGATGAACCCGATACTTGTGGACAGGTATGTACACTTTGGATGTTTTGCAAATTATTACTGGTAACTTTTTTCAGAATATGCCAAAACATAACCATAGTAATATTTGACCTGTCTACAAACTAGATACTTTTCATAAACTTGAAACTTGATTGCCATAATCAGTTCAGTACTTTGGGAAACCTGCAGAGGTCAGCATTATGTGCAAGAATTGCGAGATAAGGATTTGGAGAGTATTGGCAGTTAGAATTCTTATATAATTTCCCAGATCTTATAACTGACTTAGTGGCCTGACAGGTTGACCTGTAGCGCAATGGTAGTGCATTCGACTCGCAATCGAGAGGTCCCGGGTTTGTTTCCCGGGCAGGGCGAGACTAATGGGCAGTCTCCTTACACCCTCTGCATCTGTTCACTTAACAGTAGGTAGGAACCTAGAGTTGGTGGACATTCATTATGTGCCATTTGGGGAAATACGCTGTGGTAACCTAGATAATATGTAGTAGCCCCTGTGTATCAGGTTGGATAAGTCACACGAGCTACCCACCACAGGCTCCAAAAATCAAGATACGGAGATGAGTGTCGCGGCCAAGCACAGCTTAACGTAAGACCCACCCCCCACCCCACTTTATAACTGACTTAGAATTATGTTACTAATGCTATTTTACCTTTCATATAGGTGACCTGCCCCAGCACCCACTTCCAATGCAACAACACCAGGTGTATCTTCCACTCATGGTTGTGTGACGGGGAGAACGACTGTTTGGACGGCTCAGATGAAAATAATACTCAGGCTTGTGGAAAATCAGTTTTCAGGTGAGTCACATTCAAAGGTTTTTATTTTTTGTTTTCTAAATTTCAAGTCTAATGTTACAAAAAAAAATTTAATGCTAGAAAGTGTATCGAGTCAGTGTCCAATTACACTTTTCAGCATCATGTCACAAGGTGGTTGATAATTAATATAGCTTGGGGCATTAGTGAGGATATACTGTACAGCCCTATAGTTGGAAGCAATGTATTGCTCCCAGCAATCTCATGGGGTGGTAAGGTAGTGTTGGAGCCGGAAACTCCTACATTCAATTTTCTAACCGACAGAATCTCACTGACTCCCATATATTTTGTATTGATGTAAATATTCCCACTTCCCCTAGTATTGACATTCTCGGTGTAACATTAACTACTAACTTGAGCTGGACACATTATGTTAGAAGCATTGCTAAGAATGCCTCTAAAAAACTGGGACTCCTGTACAGAGTTCGAGAATTCTTCACTGACGAGCAGTTGGCCGTAATATATAAAAGTCATGTGCGTTCTCAGATGGATTACTGTTCACCTCTGTGGAGTGGAAGTGGAGTGGTTGCATTGAGGCAGTTGGACAAAATTCAAAATAAAGCTATTAGATTAATCAATAACCCTGCAATCACACAGGACCTTCCTACATTATCCATACGAAGAAACGTTGCATCCCTTGCATTATTCTACAGATATTTTCACAGCAATTTTTCCGAGGAACTTGCTTCAATTGTGCCGCCTCTCCACATCTTTCCCCGTAGAACTAGGGCAGCTGAGAGCGCCCATGAATTTACACTTTCTCCTCCACAATGCAGAACTGCTTATCAAAATTCATTTATCCCTAGAACTACTACTCTTTGGAATTCACTTCCCTCGAGTTGCTTTCCACAAACTTACAATCTACAAAAGTTTAAATCCAGTTGTTACAAACATTTTATGAATGGAGGATGCCTTTAGGCACATGGACCTTTTTGTTTTATTTGTGTTTTTCCTTCCTCCGTTCATTGTCTTAAAAAAAAAAAAAAAAAAAAAAAAAAAAAATCTGTTGTGTTGCAGTTGGGGATTACCCTCTCTGTTTCCACAGCCACCTTTGGGTAACCAGGGCTAAAAAATGTGCATGCATGTCTGTCATACATGTATGATCTAAGCCTTTTAGAATAAAGTATTGATTTTTCTTATGGATTTTGAGCAGACATTCTTCTAACATGTGTTCCTCGACTAGTTAACTTCGGAGATTGTCTCTTGCCTTGGAAATTGACCATGTGAGGATTATTTTTATGGCTGGGATTATCTTGTCAAAGAGTTGATTATTTAATTCAATTAGCGATTTGTATGTATGCTAACCCCTATTAGCCGAGTGACGGCATATCACGCAGAAGCCCCCTTTTTTTTGCCTTGAGGGATATTTGGAGGGGAGAGAACCACCCACGTAGCTTTAGTGCAGGTCTGTCCACCGTCAAGGGAAGTTGTCTCTGACATGCTCTCGTAACTTTCACCCTCACCAGGCATATGGCATCGATTATGCTTTGATGACCATTTTCAACACCACAAAATAGCACAAAACCGTATAAGCAACTCATCACCACAGGAAGATGAAGAAAGTTATAGAGGAGTTTTTAGAGTCTCATTATGATATGGGTCCCAAGATTCATCATAAGCTGACTATCTTACTTCTAAAGTGTAACACTTTCTATCCATCTCTCCCATCTCTTAAATCTTCATCTTGGGTGACCTCGGTGTTCACCACTACCAATGGCTCTCCTCTCATTTCAATGACCAACCTGGTGAACAAGCCTAGAGCACTTAGTTCAGAACCCTACCAGTATCCCGGACCGCCTTGGAGATCGGCCCAACTTCCTTGACATATTTCTAACCCATAATCCCTCTGCTTGCACTGTAAATCTTCTCTCTCCGTTGGGCTCCCTCCAATCATAACAATATCTCTGTTACCTGTCCTATCTCTCCAATACGGCCTTCTGACATCCCCTACCCGCCAGCGCTTGTGGCATTTTGGTGCTGCAGACTGGGAGGCTCTTCAGCAGTACTTCTTTGATTTTCCCTGGAATGATTTTTACTTCCGTGGCCGGAGCGCATTACTGAGTTAATCCTCCATAATGACCCAGCATGCAATCACTCCAAAATTCATGTTATGGGGCAGAGAAAATCTTGTTACTTTCAATGCTTCCAAAACCCAATTTCTCCATTCTACCCGTCACGATCCTCGCACGACTTTCCCTTATTCTTCAACAGTACACAAATCAACCCTTCATCTTCTCTCAGTATTCTTGGCTATTCTTTTTCTCCTGACCTTTCTTGGAAAGATCATATTACCCCTTTTGCTAAAAAGGCTTCCCAGAAGTTAGATACATGTGCTCAACCGTCTCTGTGGATGCTTCACCCTCACACACCTTCTTGCTCTGTATAGGGACAGTGCGCCCATGTATCGAGTATTGTTCGCATGTGTAGGGAGGTTTCACCCATACCGCACTTCTCGAAAGGGTAAAAAATGAAAATAGCTACTTAGTTTTTACTGTAGCTCAAATGAGAACAATTCTCAGGCTTATAAAAATTCTGTTTTCAGGAGGGTCACATTCATAGGATTACTACTAGAGTTGCTTAATTAATTTTATTCTAAACTGAGCAAAGGTAATGCAAACATGTAATTGTTCATACAGATGTCACAGATGTGCCTTTCGATATGGCAGAGCTATAGACAGTTAGTTATTTACGGTATATTTATAATATTTATCATATGTGGTCTTGGTATGTGTCAGGCATTTAATAACAACATATGTGTGTGAAATATCCCTCAGATGCGATCCTGGTATGTGGAGGTGTGGGAACATCAATGCCTGCATCAACATAACCCAAGTATGTGATGACAAGCGGGACTGCCCCAATGGTATAGATGAAGGGCCGGGCTGCTCCGAGAACAACTGTGATGGGGACAAGAAACTCAAATGCTCAGTCAAATGTATACAGACTCCTAATGTAAGTTTATGCTGCATGTTTTTGGGTACTAAGGCTTTTGTTGACACCCATGAGTTACTGGAAAACCTTTCCCCAGAATAAATCTCCACCAATCTTCAATTCAAACAATATTATTTTTGGCCCCTGTATTATGACAGTCTTTACTTAAGCTGATCAAAAATGTATAGTGTTAGCTAGGATACAGTAAGAAAGACAATTTTGCTATACCGGTAAGTGTTAATGTTATCTCAACAAGCCTCAGGGGCTCTGTTAATTTGTAAATATAGTTATGTTACCCTCCTAAGCAATTTGTTCTGCTTCCAGGGTCGTGAGTGTGTGTGTAAGGATGGGGAACAGCTGATGGCAGGAAGTGACACTGATTGCGAGGACATTGATGAGTGTTCTCCCCCGGGCATCTGCTCTCAATCCTGCACCAACATCAAAAGTTCCTTTGTATGCACCTGTTCCGAAGGCTATACGCTGGACACTGATAAAAAGACATGCAAGGCCGCAAGTGAGTAGTCTATGGTCTTTATTATGATAATCAGTATTATCAGCCTACTCTGCAAGTGACTAGTTTATCTTTAGCTCCTCCTTTATTATCATCTGTCTGTGTTCCTCCTTCCCTTTATTACTCTTATTATTGTCTCCTTCCCATTAGTAACGTATATATCAGTGCCTATAGGCCTAATGTTTTTCCTCTGCATTCAGCTTATCAGAACAATCATTATAAGTTTTCAGACCAGTCTGAATCCCTCAATAACTACAATACCTATAATGTTTTACATTTGCATTTCTCTGATCAGACCAATCATTATAACTTTTCAGACCACTCGGAAGCCTTCTTAGTGATCAGCAACCGGCGTAGTATCTTGATTGCGGACCTGAACCAGCGCAGTTTGGAGAGAGTGCCGGTACAGGTAGAAAATGTTGTGGCCACAGCCTCGGACATGAAGAATGGTACACTTTTCTGGTCCGACATGAAAGTTAAACAGATTGCCAAGCTGGAGAAGGGAGGGAAGCCAGAAGTGGTCAGTTATTGTTTTTTAAAGTTTTAATTCAGTTTAGGCCTACTACGGTATTAATATTATACCAAATCTGTGTTAACAGAATAGGATGATTGTTGGAAAAAGAAGTGTGGTTCGACTTTCTTTAGTCTATTCAGGTTGTACCTTAAAACGACTCTATGAAAGATCAGTATTGTACAGTGCATGTGGAAGATGTCGCCAGAGGGATTCATTCTACCTATCTAACTAAATACATACCTTATATAATTTAAGGTACATACAGAGGTATTGGTGTTTTATAAAATAGAAATTGGTGTTTTAATAAGATCAAAATCATATATTTAGTGTCCCAAGTGGCGGTAGAGTGTTGGGAGAGTGGAATCTGTTTCAATCAGTTTGTCTCTGGTAGATTTAGTGTCTGTGTACTAAGTTAGGTGAAAAGATGCAAGTCTGTGAATGTGGAGGGAGCTGCACTATGGGGTGACCAAGAAAGACTTGGGATTAGACCATACGTTCTTATCTTGAATTAAAAAACCTGACAAGTGAGGCAGCTCTGAACAGAGCTACCTGGAGCACCGCCATTAGGACGTGAGACTGGAACCTCACTACGTGTGGAGCACTCGGTCTTAACCCCCAGACTTCAGATAAATATTTACTGTACATAATATATGCTATCTTTTATTAATGTATACTATGTCCCTCTTGTCTTTCAGCTGGTTGGCAGTGGCTTAGACTTAGTGGAAGGGTTGGCTTACGACTGGATAACTGGCAATTTGTATTGGGTTGACTCACGCCTCAATGCCATGGAAGTGGCTCGCAGGGATGGTTCCGGACGTATGGTCCTGCTTAACAAGAATATTTCACAGCCAAGAGGTCTCTCCATTGATCCATTTGAAGGGTAAGGATTATTTTGTATTCGGTATTATGATGCAGTTTTTACCATCATGCACTCCCTGCTGAATAGCAGGGCTAAGGTGGGTGCCCTGATGATCAGGGACTTCAGTGAACACTTGCCACAGATTGCTAGACCGCACCGTCCACCACAGCACTGGCGTCTGCCAAATAGCACACTGGCTGGCCTGAGACTCGAACCGTAGACCTCACCTATGTCACCTATGTGGAGTTCGCCACTCTTGCTAGTGGCACCGAGGAGCGCACCGTCCTTCGTTGTTGTTTGAGAATTGGTGCAGCAGACTATTCGAAGGGGCGGAGCGCTCCCTTGCGAAGATGGGCTCATCTGGCACTTTTTGTAGTTCGACATCGAGAGCTCTCTTGAAGCTGTCTAAGGAGATGCCTCTCATGTCTCTTACTCGCCGCGGGAGTTTGTTGAAGAGACGTGCTCCTCTATGTGATAACCAGCCCTCTCGCAGAGAGCCCATGGCACCCCTATTTTTCATCTTGGGGATATCGCATTCCCAGCCTCTCCTATCACTGAACTTCATTGCTATTGGGGTATGTAGATTTGATACAAAACCCTCTGCGATTTTCCACGTATATATTATTGAGTATCGTTCCCTTCTACGTTCCAACGAATACAGCTTTAGTGATTTTAAACGCTCCCAATAGTGTAACTGTTTTACTGAGTTTATATGTGAGGTGAAGTTCCTTTGTACACTTTCCAAGTCATTAATTTCACCTGCTTTGTATGGGGATGTTAATACGTTACCTCACGGTTTGCAGGCGAGTGCTCTAACTGCGCTTCAGCCTGTGGCCGTATTATATTTTGAAAACTTTCCAAATGCTATGCCAATGCTAGAAAGTGTAGTTTGTAATATAATTGTTGATTGGGTCTGTTGTTATCTTACTATAGTATTTAATGGTATTTCTCTACCTTAATCATTTACTTTTGGTATATATCATAATCATATCTTGTTATTATTGTTAACCCTTACTGTACCAGCGACGTTATACAGCCGGCAGTAATAAAGTCATTTGTCAGTACCAGCTACGGAAGATCGCCATCAGTGCTATGCTATCCTTGTACCTAGCGGTACTTGGCAACACTTCTCAGAGTATATCTAAGGTCCCACAGGCGAGCTGGCTCAGTATTCGTCCAACTTTCGGGGTGAGAGGATACTCTCTCTCGACTCTGAAGCTATTTTGGCCACAATGCTTGGTACTGGAGGTTACATTTATAGTAATACCCTCTGGTACAGTAGGGGTTAATATAAAATTTAGATTAAACAAACTACTCAGTTTTGGCAAAAACTCTCATAGGGCTGGGACATATCTTGTGCTTAGCTCATTTGTATGTCGTAGGTTAGTTATAAAAGCCGATAAGGTATAATGACTAGCTCTCCCAGTTCTGTTTTAGTCCTTCTCATACTGTCCAAGAGTAGTTTTCTGCACACCCCAAAGAACTATACTGAACAAAACTTGCTTAAGTTTGATCTGCATGAATAATATATGTTTTCCCTTTCCAGTGCCCGTTGGCTGTTCTGGACTGACTGGGGAGAAAATCCTCGTATTGAGCGTGTGAGCATGAGCGGCCAGAACCGATCCACCATCATCAGCACTAAGATCTTCTGGCCTAATGGTTTAACAGTGGACATCCCTAATAGAAGGGTCTACTTTGCTGACTCCAAGCTTGATTACATAGATTTCTGCAACTATGATGGAACTGGAAGACAGCAAGTAAGTCTTCAGTTTTCATATATAGTCTGTAGCTTCTTAATTCAAGTTGACATTGTTATTGCCATTTTTGAATACTTTTCTTATCCTCTCAATTATATTCAGTTCCCAAAGCTTACTCCTCCATTCCAAATAATTTATATACATTAAACAGTTTCCATTAGGTGCCTTGACAGGGACCGTATGTCGGCAATTGTTTATCTGATTCATTTGATTGATGGTTAGATATGAGACATTGCAGACAATAAGAACATCTTTCCAGGGCTCACCAATATCATTAAAATCCTTACTGTTTCTATCTGTTGATCTTAGATGGAGTTATTAAGCAAATATAAGCTTTTGAATCAGCTTAATTAGCATCTGTGCCTTATTTGTGCCATCGCCTATTCATAAATTCATATTTGTTTTCACCGACTCACCAATTAATTTACAAATAAACCTAACTAACGAAATCAATGAAAGTAATGAATACATGTGGTACTCCAAGGACTCGAACCTAGGATACTCACAGTGAAATTCCGCACACTAAGCATTACGCTATCAAGACAGTTAAAGGTTTATGCACAAGCCTACGATATATTATACATTCTCAAATACTGCATATTAATCTAAGCATGTACATACCCCCAACTGCTCTATGGTTGCTTAATGTTTAGACAAATGGAAGAGGTCATTAATGTGGCACTTAACCACAAAGAAGGATAAATTACTCCTGAATCTGGATAAATTCATATTTGTTTTCACCAAACCACCAACCGACTTCCCAAATTGACTAATTCCTTGAATGTGACGACAGTGCGTTGTTATTTGTGCGATTAGTTTGCTTGGGAACCAGATTAACTTGCACTTGTAGTAATGTACTGTACACCCAATGTGGTGGATTGTGTTCTTTTATTTATAAATTATTATTTTACTTGAGCGTTGTTTCCACATAGCGATTTTGATTAGTTATTTTGTCTTTTTACTGTGTTCGTATACGTTTTGGTTTGTTTATTTTGCAAGTTTTACATTATAATTACAAATGAACCTACAGGGTAACTACTGAAATCAATGAAAGAAAAGAACCCTCATGATATTTTCTCCCCAGGTATTGACATCGAGCCACTACCTTCTGCACCCCCATTCCCTGTCCATCTTCGAGGACAACGTGTATTGGACTGACCGGCAGCTGAACCGAGTCCTGTCAGCGCACAAGTACCGCGGCACCAACGAGACGGTCGTGTCACACCTGGTCTCTCAGCCTCTCAGCATCCACGTACACCACCCAGTCTTGCAGGTCAGCGAGAATAGAATACAATAACGTAGAATTGAATAAAATAAAGTAGGATATAAATATAATTGTTTTAGAATAAAATAGAATTAAATAAAAGACTAGAATAGAGAGAGCATGTAAGACGATAAGGTTCACATTTCTAATAGTAGGCCTAATCCATTCAAATCCACTGAGTTTGAAAATAGTTAGAAAACCGGCCAGAGTTTATATGTAATAGTTAGAAATTAATGCAATATCAATACGTAAATTTATACAAAAGAA
This sequence comes from Paralithodes platypus, assembly GCA_032716605.1. Classification (NCBI taxonomy): domain Eukaryota; kingdom Metazoa; phylum Arthropoda; class Malacostraca; order Decapoda; family Lithodidae; genus Paralithodes; species Paralithodes platypus. The sequence continues at coordinate 42,976,115 of CM064552.1, read as the reverse complement.
AGCTTATTCATAAATTAGTTATACCGGTACAAGTTTTAATTGCATAATGAATATCATAGGGTGGTTAAGAACATATTTCCATGACTGTACATTGGATTTTATCAATAAATTTGTTAGCCTGATTAGATATGTATTCTTGAATCTTTCTCCATGTTAAAATTATCCCATCATTCCATTTTATGAATTTGATCGTCATATGGGGGCGGTTCGTTCGTGGCCACCCCTTCGGGGATCACGGCGTCAGGCAATAGATAGATAGATAGATAGATCGTCATATCCCTGCTAATCTTATTCCTTTCCTGTCATCCTCTCTGTATTTTTTTTATAATTCAAGCTCTTACACACTAATATATATTGTGATATTTGTCCCACCAGCCAAGTGAACCCAACCCCTGTGCCTCCAACCCCTGCGCCCACATCTGTCTCCTGAAGCATCCAACAGGGTATGCTTGCCTTTGCCGCCCAGGTTACAAACTGCAAGGAAGCAAATGCAATCAAGGTGAGCCATTAACGCCCTCTCTACAATCTCTCCCCTCACACGTCTATGCCATGTGTACTTGCGTTTACGTTTTTTTAAAGAACGTATTACCTACACTCATTCTATTCTATTTTATTTTTTATTGATTCTGGGTAACATTAGAGTTGACATCACATAGCTAAGGGGTTCAAAGCTACCATGAATAACTGTTTCATTTTCTTTCCCTGTATTCTGACTAACACAAAACCCCTTTATTAAGCTCAGGAATAAACTTTCATTTTCAAGGGATTAATTATTTTACTTAAGGTACAGTATATACATGGCCCATTTTCCAGTAACTTTTGACATTAAATTCCAATTGATTTGTGATACCAGGTAGTGATGTTTGAATAATCACAGTAGCCACAGTAGCTTTACCTCTCTATAATTATGTGATGTGATGTGACTAACAATATCTGGCTTCTTTGCAGAGGAGAACCCCTACCTGATGGTGATGAAGGGAAGCCAGATCGTGGACATTTCACTAAAGTCCGGGGAAGATGATGAGGTGGCTAGGTTCCTCACTCCCATTGTGGGCGTGGAGAATGGTCTACAGATGGACTATGACCGCAAAAACGGCCGCATTTTCTGGGTCGAGTCTACTACTAAGGATAGTGAGAATGTAAGTCAAGGGGAAATATATAATACAACACTTAAGCCGCTGTCACACGAGCGCTTTTTCCGTCAATTTTCTATGAGCAAGTTTTTTCTCGTATTCTTTCGGGACTTTCTCGCAGTGGGATCGGCAACTAGACTAAAGGTAGATTATTTTAGAAGGCTGAATTCTGATAAACTGTAATTTTTGAAGCTGCCAGACCATAATTGCCCGTAGAAATTGCTCGAAAAACGGATTGTGTGACTCCAGCTTTACAATATAATGACATGTTTCCTGGAGAAAGATTACCTCTGAATCGCAGATATAGCTCTCGTATGGCAAAAGAGAACTAAAATGAGCAGGTTGATGATACTTGTTAGTCTTGGCAGGCAATTTGTCTATGAGAAGGTGAACCCTGAACAAAATACATTTCCTTGTAAGTGAATCTATGCATACTGGTTAATGCCAGGAGAGGCACCAGTTAGTAAACATTCAGGCACTCCTGAGTGATTGAGCAAGTGTCTGAATTAAATTAAATGTATTCAGCCAAAAACTATAAGAAAATTGCTTCAAAATGACACCAGAACGAGCTTTGTAGCGTGCAGGATTCATCCGCAGCACTACCATAGACATCGGCAAATATTCGCTTATACTGAGTAAATATCGCTAATGTCGCGCTACATTTGCCTTTGGCAGCGCTGCATATGTCTAGCGGGACATGGCTCATATCCCTCAGCTGGAGAGCAGACGGGGGGCCTGTCACGCTCCCACTCACTCGGACTCGTCTCTACATACTTTAAAAGCCTGTAAATTGCTATAAGTTGCCTTGACGTTCCGGAACGTTCCCCGCAGCTAATGGGTTAAATATGCTTACTCTGGCCTTCAGAGTAGTTACTCTATCCCCTGGAGAAATGTCATTGGGTATACTGTACACAAGATGAGCCATATTTTACATGGATATATCCCTTAGACCACATGCATACAAAGAAAATTCAAAGCACTATTATTATTACAGTATTATTATTATTATTATTATTATTATTATTATTATTATTACAGTACAGTATTATTATTAGTACTGTATTATCATATCTATATTTAACTTCCACTACCGTATTCCCTGAGAGGCGTAAAAGGCGGCTGAAAGGGGCGGGGGGCTAGGAATCCTCCTCCCCTTGTAGAATTCACCTTCTAGACGAGACAGAGAAAGGAGCGAGGGAACGTGAAAGTGGTCCCGGATCCTAAGAATTGGAAATTTAAATTTGCGTGGATGTATAATAAATGAGAAGCGAGAAAACATTGGCAGGTTGTTTTGAAAAAAAAAAAAAAAAAAATGCAATAAGACAGCTGTGCGAGAAGTATTCAGAGAAAAGTAAGGATTTTTTTTTTTTTAGCTTTTATGGATTTTGAAAAAGCGTATGGTGGTGTGGATCAAGAAGTAATGTGGAAGGTGCTAAGGATTTACGAAATTGGAGGAAATTTGTTAAGAGCAGTAAAAATTTATGAAGAAAGCAGAGGGTGTGTTAGAGTAGGTAATGAGTTCAGTGAATGGTTTGAGGTAAATTTAGGTCTGTGACAGGGTTGTGTAATGTCACTGTGATTGTTTAGTGTATATATGGATGGTGTGGTGAGGGAGGTAAAAATTAGATTTATGGGTAGAGGATTGAGTATAATAGGAAAGAATGGTGATGATTAGGAATTGAATCAATTGCTGTTTGCTGATGACACAGCACTGGTGGCGGATTCTGAGGAGAAACTGCAGCAAGTAGTAAAAGAGTTTGGTGTGGTTTGTGGGAGGAGGAAGCTCAAGGTGAATATCAATCAAAGTAAAGTGATGGTGTGTAATAGAAATGCTCATAGGGTAAATTTAGATGTACGACTGGATGGAAAATGCTGGAACAAGTGGATTGTTTTAAATAATAATAATTATAATAATAATAATAATAATAAGAATAATAATAATAATAATAATCTGGTCTTTTGTTTATCAAAAGCGCAAGTTCTTTCGGAGGAATTCACTAGCGCTTGGAACTCGTTGTACCACTATTAACCCGTTGAGCCCCGGCTAGTTATAATATTTTGTTCACCCCAGTCCCAAGCCATTTTCACTTATTTTTTTTGTTTGCTAAAATGGAAGACAAGGATGAGAAATGAAAAAAAAAAAAAAAAAAAATCACCTCTGACATTTTTTTTTTGGGGGGGGGGGGAGCTTCAAAAAAATTTGTTGAGCCAAAATGGAAGAGAATGGTGAGAAATGAACACACAAATAAAAAAAAAACTCATTTCGGTCATTTGGGGGGGGGGGGTTTCAATAGTTCGTCTCCCCCGCATGACCACCCGCCCGTGAGCACTAGGGTAAAAACTGAGTATGGCATTGTACGGCATACATCCTAAGGAGTATCTCACATAAATCTCAAGCCTCTAGCTCCCATACGACCGGAGTAATGAAGGTTCAAAGTGGCGGTAAACTAGGGGTGTAAACTATCCCCACTAAGCCCACCACCACCAGCCGCGCGGCTGTCTCGGCCCGCTCACACCTACTGGCCCGGCTCCCCCACACACTACGGTACCTCCCCCTCCTATTCTCCCGCCATTTCCTACCTTACGAGCCACGTAAGTGTTTTTTATATGTCGGACGCACGTGATGCGTCGCTGGGAGTTGGTGATCAAAGACTGCCGACGCAACACGTGCGACGCTGGGTCTCAACGGGTTAAGAAAAATTTGGTATTGTTCATATGCAGTAAGAGCTGCAACCATACAAATGGCAGCAGCTAAAGTCTGTAATAATCAGTCACACTGCCACTCTCAAAAACATAACTTTTCTGGAAGAGATATCTAAGAGGAGTGATAAAGCAGGGATGCAGGTATGAGAATAGAGGTAAGACAGAGTGTGTGAGGGAAGGAAAGTGTTCGGAACAATGGGAAATATGTGGAAGGCGAGAAATTTTGGAATAGAAACTGAAAGTGCAATGTATCAAAGGATAGTTGTACCATCAGTAATGTATGGGGCTGAGACAAGGGGTCTGAATGTACAAGAGAAAAGAAAGTTGGATGTGATATAGATGAGCTGCTTGAGGAGTATGTGTGGAGTGACTTAAGGACCAATTGAGGAATGAAGAGGTACCTAGGAGAATGGGACAACAGGAATCCTTATCAGCCAGAGTGGAAAGAAGGGTGCTATGCTGGTATGGACATGTTGAACGAATGGGTGATGAAAGGTTTACAAAGAGAATATATGAGTCAGAAACAAGGGGAAATAGATTGAGAAGAAGACCTCGGAGGAGATAGAGAGATGGCGTGAAAAATGCGTTGGAAGATAGAGAGATGACTGAAGAACAGGCAAGAGAAGTGGTAATAAATAGGAATGAGTGGAGAATGCTCGTGAATAGATGAGTGATAACGTGGTCGTAGGAAGTAGGGGTCGGGCGCCAGTTGACTTGATAATAGTCCGTCAGGTGCCCGGCCCGGGGAGCCGGTTAATATACGAAGGGTCCTGCCTGGAAGTACAGTATGTGTCTGGGCATTATGGTGAAGTTCCGCTGCGTGTCTGCCTGCTGAGACCAGAACCTCTCTGGGAGATCTGGGACTTGGGAATCTTTTACTGGGGATCCCTCATGGTCCTTGGTCTCTGGGTCTTCGCCTAGACAACCTAGATATGTGAATTATATATTTTTGTTTTGTTTTGTTGTTTCTGTTCGGGCTCTGTCTCGAGTCGAACATCCCCAGATATGGGGTATGTGCCTGAGTACTGTATATACATACATACATTATTAATATTTTCATCGTGAACAGGGTACCATCTATACCATGAACGTGGGTGGTGGGAATCGCTCGACGTACCTGGACCTGGGGATCTACGGTTCGCCCTACACCATGGCCTGGGACTGGGTGGGTCGCAACATGTACATCGGCAACCGAGTGGCCAACAATATTGAGGTTCTCAAGCTGGACGGAGAGAACAAGTATCAGAGTGTCATCCTGGACAACAACGGCAATGAAACCGGAGTAGGGCGCCCCAAATCTATGTGTCTGGATCCTGTCGATGGGTAAGTGCCAATCTTTGCTTTGTCAACTTAAGTACAGTACTGTATATGAATTGATTGGTCACATTTGAAATATTTTTATCTTTTATATTTGAATCATATAACTGGATTATTTTTATCCTTACTCCTGTAGATTTTGTGTTTTGATCTTGTCGATGCATGCAGATTGAGTCCCAGTGCATTCAATAGCTATTTTCCCTATAGTTACCTCTACTGGTTGGACGATGGTGGTGTGGCTGTCCCGGCAAAGATTGGCAAAGTTGGAATGGACGGCACTGAGCCCACCATTCTATACAACTTCACCACCACAAAACCAGAGTTCATCACCATTGATATTGATGCCAAGCTGCTCTATTGGTCTACAAGCAATGAAGCTAAAGTAAGATCTGAGTTGAATTTATTTTAAGCTGCTACTGGTTGCATGTGGGTGTATGTGTGTGGCATCAAGGTGCGTGACCACAAGTCGGAGCAGGTGGTGGTGAAGAGAATCTGGTTCCAAATGAAGCTATCACTTTTAAGCTCCTCAGTGGTCTAATTGGTTTGATATTGAACTACTGCGCTACTGACCCGTGTTTGAGGTTGGGCCAGGTCCTATTGCAAAAATATCAATACAGTTGCTGTTGTTGTTGTTGTTGTTGTTGTTGTTGTTGTTGTTCCCCATGCTGCCTGGCCGAACAGCCCCAAGGCCCCGAGCAATTCCAAGGCCATAACCGAGTGCCCCCCACAGAACCCTCCCTGCCGACCACAATAAAGCCTGGGTGACCGAAGCCACTCCATGGCGGGGAGCTAAGGAGGGTGCGGAAACGCCCGGGAGACCAAAGCCCCACCCAGGACCCTGTGCCCCTCAGCAATTATGAAGAGAAAGTTGAGGGGCAAGGGAAAAATGTGACGCTTTGGCTTCCAATCTTGGTAGATTGGGAGGTCAATCCACGGAAGAGACGCCGTCACTTGAGATCTAGAAAATATATAAGTTAAAGGAACAGTCAGAGTAAGCTATGGGTATGGCAGAGATTGCTCAGCTCTCACTCTGATAGACCAGCCCATCACCACATGACTAGAACCCAATCCTCTCAGCATCAGCTAGGAAAGGCCCTAAAAAGCCGCCTTTGGCGGGGGGATAGCTCCCCTATTTCAACCCCTTTAGGGGTTGGGCACCCGCAATACAGTATATATATACAGTATATATTGGGCTCTACTTGTATATTCTGTGAGGCCTTGTGCCCCAAATTGCAAGTATCTTTCTCTAGTACTTAGCTGCTAATGTTTGCATGTGGGATGTGTATATGGCATCAAACTGCATGAACATGAGATAGAGTGGGTGGAGGTGGATGGAATCTGGTTCCAAATGTTGAAATGAAGCTATAACTTTTTAGCTCCTCGGTGGTCAAGTTGGTTTGGTGTTGGACTGCTGTGCTTCTGACCCGAGTTCGAGGCCCGGCCAGTTCATATTGCTAAAATATTAATATTAATGTTAACATTATAATGTAAAACTTGCAAAATAAACAAAACCAAAACGTATACGAACACAGTAAAAATACACAATACCTAATCAAAATCGCTATGTGGAAACAACGATTAAGTAAAATAATGATTTATCAATAAAAGAACACAATCCACCACATACGGTGTACATTACTACATGAGCAAGTTAATCTGTTTCCCAAGCAAACTAATCGCACACATAACAACGCACTGTATATATAATCGCACACATAACAACGCACTGTATATATAATCGCACACATAACAACGCACTGTATATATTTGTTCTTCTTTGTCACCTTCATTGTTCTCAACAACAATGAAGTTATCTTTTATGATTAGAATATATTACATCATGTAGGCTATTGTGATGGTAAAATGTGTTTTATATATTATTTTGTAATAGTATAGATATCTTATCAATATTTGTATTTTTTACTATTGTTAATGTCTTGTCATGTTGCAAATTTGATTTTAAATAATATTTTGACATTTAACATGTAGTTTCTTTATTCATGCAGAGTTTAGTAAAAATTTGCCAGAACGTCCCGGACTTCCCAAACTTGACTACTTCCTTTAACGTGACGATAGTGCGTTGTTATATGTGCGATTGGTTTGCTTGGGAAACAGATTAACTTGCTCATGTAGTGATGTACACCCTATGTGGTGGATTGTGTTCTTTTATTTAATAATTTTCATTTTAGTAAGCGTTGTTTCCACATAGCGATTTTGATAATTTAATTTGACTTTATATTGTCCTTGTCCCAATTTTGGTTTGTTTAGTTTGCAAGTTTTACATTTTAATTCAACACAAAATATATGTACTGTACATCAACAATATTCCATGTTTATTGAATGAGTGTGATTTTACCATCACCATCACCATCTCTCTATTGGATAATGCCTTACAACTGCTATTTCTATACTATTGTGCTTTTGAAAACTGTGTTTGCCGTTTAAGACGTGCTGCAAATGGTGCAAAATGATTACATTAGTTCTAAAATTATTTCTTTGGTTTATTTACATGCAGCAACTAGACGGAAATGTGCAGGCCAAGGTACAGTTGAAATATATTCCATGTTGTTGTTGTTGTTCCCCAAGCTGCCTGGCCGAACAGCCCCAAGGCCTCGAGCAATTCCAAGGCCATAACCGAGCGCCCCACAGAACCCTCCCTGCCGACCACAATAAAGCCTGGGTGACCGAAGCCACTCCATGGCGGGGAGCTGAGGAGGGTGCGGAAACGCCCGGGAAACCAAAGCCCCACCCAGGGCCCTGTGCCCCTCAGCAATTATGAAGAGAAAGTTGAGGGGCAAGGGGAAAATGTGACGCTTTGGCTTCCACTCTTGGTAGATTGGGAGGTCAATCCATGTTCCATGTTAAATTGATATACTGTACGTGAAGTTGTTAATCAATACACTACTATCTGATGGCTGAAAGTGTAGATTTGTTTTCCCCTGTTACAGAATTCCATCAGTAAAATTATTTAATATTACAGTATGTACTGTACATTAGTGTAATGTATAAATGCCCCTAAGCGGACTTATCCCCTGTAAGAGGGACAACCCATGCCAGTTTACTGAAGGACTTACAGGATTGACCACTCAATTTAGGGTCCGTCAGACTCCGAGGCCCTTTTATGTATTTTTTTAGCACTATTTTTCTACAGTGGTGTGCGGCTAATCCATCCATTAACCTGCTTCACCCTAAGGTGGCAGTACAGATTTGTATAAGGTTTACTCCCCTAAACAGGTTGCCGACCAAGGCTGACGAGTCCCATCCACCCGGATTTTTATAAGGTTATCTCCCCTAGATGGGTTGCGGACAAAGGCTAACGAGTCCTATCCATCCTATGTGATATGTGCCCCATAAAATATTCTTTGTTCTCGCTTAATCATTAGCCTATTAATAGTGCAGTTGAGTGCAGTACATGATTAGATTGATATCCAGTATGCGATAAATGGATATGAATCGTAGTTGTTGTTCCCCAGGCTGTCTGGCCGAACAGCCCCGAGGTCCCGAGCAAAGCCAAGGCCATAAACAAGCGCCCCCACAAAACCCTGAATCGTAGTCATGTGCTGTACTTATTAACTGTCTTGATGGTGTAATGGTTAGAGCGTGTAAGTTCTGTATGAGATATCCTAGGTTTGAATTCTGGGAGAATCACATGCTTTCATTAATTTCATTTGGGTGTTATTGGTGTTAAGAACTATGTTAAAAATTATCCTAGTGCTTTTTTCTTTTCTTTTTATATGGTAGTTTAACCAGACCACTGAGTCACATTACGAGACTCTCATAGGGCTGGCTAATCCTATGCTGTATACATACAGATATATTTCCTACTGTTAATATTTATTGTATAATTTATTTCAGATTATGTCGAGTGATGTGTATGGTGGACAGTTGAAAACCATTCTTTCTGAGGCCAACAACATAGCTCGTCCCAGAGCTCTGGCTGTGCATGAAAGCAGTGAGTACAAATAGTATATTGATCAAATATAATATCAAAATAAAGAATACAGTACAGTACAGTAGTTCAATAATCTAAAGTGTATTTATATACTGTATATAACCCTACTTAGTGTTATTGAAAGTTATATAGATATACTTTTAATGAACATTTATTATTTTTGGCATGAATAATTAGTAGTGTACTACATGTACATATACTGAACACGGGGGGAGCTGCGCGCAAGGGTGGACCTAGAATGACGTGGGCTCGGATACTCTGGTCCGATCTCAAAATAAAGAACTTGACAACAGAGGCAGCCCTTGACATGGCCGCCTGGAAAGCTGCCATTTAGGACGTGAGACTGTAACCACATTCTCTGTGGACAAAATGGTCTTTAAACTTGTATGTATGTATGTATGTATGTATGTATGTATGTATGTATGTACGTATGTATACATGCATACTGTACATAGTATTAAGACGGATGATCCACACAGGAAACCGTTTCATTTTAAGGTAAAGGTAAATTTACCCCTATCTTTACCTTTCCAGGCATCTTGTGTGAGGGGGGCAATAGGGGAGGGACATGGAATGAATGTAATGTTTTCTATAATAATTTATAAAAGACAATAACAACACATATGATACTTTCCAGGTCTGTACTATCTGGACTCCTTGTACGAGAAGGTTGAGCGAGTGGACCTCCCCGATGGCAGCAACCCCAAGACCATCCTGGACAATGAGAGTGATCTGCGATCCTTGAAGGTCTACTGGAAGCGGCCAGGTGAGACGCGTGAAAAGAGTAAGTAGCACCTCAACCCTTGCCACCCCGCTATGACCTGCTCAAATCAAGGCATTGCTCCTGTTGAATAGAAGTTTCCTCGTCAATAATAAATCACCCGGTCATTTCTGCCTCTGTTCTAACCTAACTTTACCTAACTTGACTTAATTTTCCTATCCTAACCTAATCTTAATTAAGCTAAGCAAAGCTTATGTGATACAATCAAATATAACCCTCATACCCCGGGCATATTGTCAGTTTTTTGTCGTCTTTAACCCTTCCCGCCCGGGCAGCATTTTAAAAGGACACCGCGGCAGATGGGCAGGAGCCCGGGTGTCCTTTTAAAATCCGTAAGCTTGAAAGCCTATTAAGCTTGTTTTGAAAGCCGCGCGTCCGACGTATGTAAACACAGCTGGTCGGAGGCGACGCGCGCACCTCACAAAGCAAGCAGACGTCGGAGCTTTGTTGTTGTGTGGTCTGCTAAGACAGATTTAGTGTTGAAAATTGTGTCATATTGCTAACATCGCCTCGAAACTCTCTCCACGGAAATCGTCATCACAACTTAACCAGTTGACTTAGAGAGCTCTACTCAACGCCAGTCTACAGATTGGAAACCACAGTACGTTTAGACATGCGTGGGAATTTTCTAGCAGTTAAAATAACAAAGATACGGTAGCCTAGGCGTAGACATTTTTCGGCCAAATCTCCCGGATCTCAACAACGTCCTTAGGAGGGCGAGCCCGGGCCAGAAGGGTTAACCCATTTTTTTTCTCTTGAGAAGTAGGGTAAAAAAAAAACTAAATATCGTACAACCTCATTAACAAATTCCTTTTAGACACCACAAACTATTCTGTGTTCTTCTTCATCTTCCTGTAAGTTGAATTATGGTTTAGTATTTTTGGCCCCTTGAGCACTCAAAAATACCCATGGTGGCATAAGGGAGGCACGGCAAGGGTGAGACGCATGAGACAGTGACACAGATATCCTCCTGTTATAGTGGCTAAGGTCAAACTAAGCCTGAGTGTGTATGGTATGTTGCACCCCCCACCAAACAATAAGGCGTGTAATAATATGCTTGTGTGAGGACGTCACTTAATTAAGGTCCATGATTAAAGCTACCAATGCTAAGCTGTTAATCTGACCTAACCTTACTTTAGCTAATCTAACCTTTCCTAACCTAGCCGACCCAAACCTTACCCATTCTAATTTAATAGACCCATAGAACCTGGAGTTGATTTGACCTGGGATTCGATTATTGACTGGCCACCGACTTGAGTCATTGTGTATGGTAAGATTTTGTTTATTAAGTGGCGTACAATATTTCGTACTCTTTGTACAATTAGAGTCAGTTTACGAACACGAGACAACGATCAATAACATTTTAAAAATTCACATAGATGAAAGAAAAACACTGCTTCAGTTTTTGTGGATCGATGAAAAATAGTATCTAAAATGTATGCAGTGCTTCTTTTTAGTGTACAGTATACAGTAGTATGTTCATTGGTGGTGTCCTGGTTGGAACTGAACTCCACTTTACATTCAGCAGCTACTGGAGTTCAGTTATTTAGAAATCTCTATTTTCAGGAATTCTTCATTCATATTCAGTGAATCAACTAGAGAGAAAAACAATGACTAACATCAATAACCCCAAGGTTGCCACTGCTTCTAGGATATTTGTTGTACAGTACTTGATTGGTTGAACAGTATAGTAGGTCAATTAAAGCACCCACCTGAGAGATGCACAAGTTACATCACTATGCACTATTATACCAAAACCCTTTTTACTGCACCACTGTTTATATTACAGTATTGCAAATCATTAAATGCTTGATTTGGGAAGTGATATGCCTTGTAATTATAGCTTCAAATGCATGTTATATGTTTGCTTTGGTTGCATTTATGCATGAAAATTATATTTAAAATATATTTTATGTATCATAATTATACTACTGAGTAATCCTATGCAATATAGCCTACAGTATATTAAATACAGAAGTATGAAATTTTCTAACAGGTGGCACTTAATTTTGGTACCTAGGGCTGACTACCCCTTGATAACCCAAGTCAGCAGCATCCAGTATTTCACTCCTGAAATATTAGAATAATAAACTACCAGTTGGACCTTTGCTATCAGTACTAACTTAAAATATTCATTTTTGCAGTTGTTAATTCGAACCCATGCATGGTTGGCAATGGGGGGTGTGAGCACATCTGCATTCCCAAGCGCAGCAAGCAACGTTCCTGCCGCTGCACCACTGGGTACCTGGCGGATGGAGAGAAAGCCTGCAAGCCCTATGAGAAGTTTGCCATTGTGTCCCAGCTGGACATTATGAGAGGCTACAGCCTGGATGGTGCAGGGGAAGCCATGACACCTGTGGCTGGGGAGGGTGAGAATAATTATTTTAATTTGTCAGCCTTCTCTCTGCTCACACTATCTCCCCTTACCTCTCACTTTCTTCTTCTCATCTCTCTTTTTCTCTCTTCCCAACCTACTATAACATAACCATACTGGTTGAGTTTGCACTTTTTGAAATGGTCTACAAGATAAGTTGCCTTGTCACCTTTCATGTTCCCCACATGACTAGCCAAAATATCAGGCATGTATCAGATTTGCCTGTGGTTATATCAACAATGATATCATAATGTATTGATTTGTTCTTTCACTTTTCTCCTAGTGACTCCACAGATTATATCTATCTATCTATCTAACTATATACTCTGACTCATATATTCTCTTTGTAAGCCTTGTATCTTCCATACGTTCAACATGACCATACCAGCTCAGCACCCTTCTGTCCACTCTGGCCGACAAATGTTCCTGCTGCCTCACTCTCCTACGCATCTCTTAATTCCTCAATCTGTCTCTACGAGTAACTCCACACATACTCCTCAAGCAGCTCATCTCCATCACATCCAGCTTTCTTCTCTCCCTTTCTTTCAGAGCCCATGTCTCAGCCCCATACGTCACTGTTGGCACAACAATTCCTTGATACAATGCACTTTTTACTTTCATTCTGAGATTTCTCGTCTTCCACATACTTCCCATTGCTCCGAAAACGTTCCTTCCTTCACACACACTCTGTTTTACCTCCATTTCCATACCTCCACTCCTGCTTATCATTCCTCCTAGATATTTAAAACACTCTACTGTAGTATATACTGTAGTATATTTTTACTTCTCCATGATTATTGCTAGAATTGTGAAGCATCAAAACGTTTTCAATACAGTATTCGTGCATTACTATCAATATCGTTCTGTGATTTTATCTAAATTTTAGAGAGAAATGTGTGTTCAGACAATAAATATACTTAATAGATATATTTTAATGTTTATCTTGATATTGATCTTAATATATTGTTTCTTCAGGACACAATATCCTCCATATAGACTACCACTTCTCCAAGAACTTGATATATTGGATCGAGTTCAATCAAGGGGGTTCCAACGGCATCTACCGGTCGAAGCCCAATGGCAATGATCGTAAAGGCATTGTGACTGATGGTATTGGGTCCAATGGCATACGGGGCATTGCCATTGACTGGATTGCAAATAACATGTACTTCACCAACGTGTTCCCTCATGAGACGTTTGTGGAGGTATCTTGGCTGGATGGAACCAATAGGATGGTGCTCAAAAGTCTCACCAAAGATTCACCCAGGGAGCTTGCAGTTAATCCAATCAAAAGGTATGAAAAGAGTGTTCCAATGAGTAACAGTTTTATATTGTAAATTTAATTTGAAGGTTACTGAAAGAGCAGGTAGAATTCCATAACTCAAATTCTCCCAAACTCTCTTATGAACTGACTTAAGTTTGCTTTACCCAATACTCCTCTAGGTACCTGTACTGGTTGGACTACGGTCAGTTCCCCATGATCGGGCGGTCATTCCTGGATGGCAGCAACTGGAAGCCCATTGTCACCTCTAGAATCAGCAACCCTCGGGACCTGACCATTGATATGTTCACTCACGATGTCTACTGGGTGGACTCCTCCCTTGATGCTATTAATAAGGTGGGTTATAAGTTAGTTATGAGTTATTATACGTTTTGTTTTAAGCCATGTCAGCTACAATGACTAACAAATGTGATACTGGTACTTTATTTACATTTTCCCTTTAAACTTCAGGTGAGCTACAATGAGAAAACACTTATCTATTATAATTCAACCTCTAATAGTTAGTTATCTACATTTGAGTGACAAAAAACTCCTCTATCATAATTATTGCATCTTAAATTTCAGGTGAGCTACAATGGAGGCAACCACCAATTCATCCGCCGCAACTTGCCGAACCCTATGGGCCTGGCATTGTACAATAACCACGTCTACTGGATCGACCGCAACCTGGCCACCATCTTCCGTGCCTCCAAGTACCCGGGCAACACCACCCAGCCGGAGAGGTTCAAGTCTAATATGGCCAGCCTCAGGGATATTGCCATCTTTGATATTAGCAACCAGCCCTCCAAGGTTAGTGGCAGTTGTCTATGTCATCATATTAATCTTCATCTATTACTATCATCATCTTCATATTCACCATCATCAATATCACTATCATCATTCATTGCCATCTTTAACATAAGCAACCAGCCATCTAAGATTAGTGTCAATCTTTATTTAGGTCATCTTTGTAATAATTTTCATCTTTGTTAATAGAATTTTGATTATAACACTATCTCCAGGGTTAGTGGAAGTCTAAACTTATTGTAATCATCTTCATCATTATCATCTTTACTATCAGCATTATCATTATCTTCATAATCATTGTAATCATACTTGTAATAAATAATTTTCACAATATATTGTCATCTTTGAGATCAGCAACTAGCCTTCAAAGATTTGTAGATCATTATTTTATTTTTTTTTCCCCCTAAGAGAGGGACGACAACAAATACAGCAATGAATCTTTGTCATTGAATTTTGTTTTCTATATTTGCAGGTAGACACACCGTGCACAAGGTTTGGCAATGGCGGGTGTGCTCAGCTGTGCTTCTCCTTCCCCATCGACCAGCCTAACATTGCCCGCTTCAGGTGTTCCTGTGCCTCAGGAGTCTTGGCCGAGGACACTCGAAGCTGTGAGGAATCTAAGGAATTCCTCATCTTCACTACCAGGACTGAAATCCGCAGCCTTTCTCTTATCCCAAAGAACAATACCATACCCTTTAACACAATAGAAGGGCTAACAAATGTAGTAGGCATCGACTTTGATTATACCAACAAGGAGCTAGTGTATACGCAAATAAGACCCGACACCAAAATTGCAAAGCTACCCAGTTCATCACCCACCAAAGACGATATAACAGTCATCCTGCATCAGCGCATTAACCCCGAGGGCATTGCTTATGACTGGACCTCAAAGAAGATATACTGGACAGACTCGGCTAACAACAGTATCTATGCTATGAATTCAGACGGGTCCCAAATTGTCATGATTGTAAATGTGGAGCGGCCACGTGCCATCGTATTGGATCCATGCAGAGGGTAATTATTGAACAGTGTTTCTTTTGTTCTTTATGCATGCCCCTGGACTAGAACTGGTTGATGAAGTATGGCTACTATTTTAAATTTTGCATATAACTGTATTGCCTTGATACTAGTTTAATACAATATATTGCTGTCAACTTTCTGTTAATAGTTATTCATTCTTTAAATTAACTTTTTGTGAGTATGATTGCCTATTTTCTTCAGAATTGGCACCATGTTCACATTTACTTCTTTATGTATGTGGTATAAATGTATGTGTGCATTTCTTACTTAATTTTTTCACTTATACAGTATTTATTATAGAGATTGGAGTTAAACTATTTGTAATTTATGTACAGTACAGTATGCGGTTTTAGGAGGGGAAGAGGGTATGTGGATCAGATATTTGTAGTAAATCTGCTATGCTAGAAGTATTTAGAGAAGTATAAGGAGATATCTGCTATGCTAGAAGTATTTAGAGAAGTATAAGGAGATATTTTGGGCTTTTATGGATTTGGAAAAAGCGTAAGATTGTGTGGATCGAGAAGCAATGTGGAAAGTGCTAAGAATTTATTAAATTGGAGGAAATTGTTAAGAGCCGTCAAGAGTTTTTATGAAGAGAGCAGAGTGTGTTAGAGTAGGAAATTAGTTGAATGAATGGTTTGAGGTGAATGTAGGTCTGTGACAGGGTTTTGTAATGTCACCGTGGTTGTTTAATGTATATATGGATGGTGTGGTGAGGGAGGTGAAAATGAGAACTATGGGAAGAGGATTGGGTTTAGTAGGAACCGGGTGGATGGGACTCGTTAGCCTTGGTCAGCAATTAACCCATCTAGGGGAGACAACCTTATACAAATCTGGGTGGATGGGACTCGTCAGCCTTGGTCGGCAACCTGTCTAAGGGAGTAAACCTGATACAAATCCATACTGCTTGTCTAAGTGTAAGGCAGGTTAGTGGATGGACTAGACGAACACCACTGTAGAAAAATAGTGCTAACAAGATACATAGAGGGCCTCGGAGTCGGACGGATCCTAAATTGAGTGGTCAATCCTGTAAGTCCTTCAGTAAACTGGCTCGGGTTGTCCCTCTTACAGGGAATAGGTCCGCTTAGGGGCCTTCTGTGTATGGCCACCCTCATTAAGGTGAGTAAGGCGTCCGGCAATAGATAGATAGAATAAACCAGTTGCTGTTTGCTGATTACACAGCATTGGTGGTGGATTCTAAGGAGAAACTGCAGCGAGTAGTCAAAGAGTTTGGTGTGGTATGTGGGAGGAGGAAGCTGAGGGTGAACGTCAATAAAAGTAAAGTGATGGTGTGTAATAGAGGTGCTCGTAGGGTGAATCTAGATCTGCGGCTGGATGGGGAAATACTGGAACAAGTAGAGTGTTTTAAATATCTGAGTGGAGTGATAAGCAAGGATGCAGGTGTGGAAATGGAGGTACAATACTGTAAAACAGAGAGTATGTGAAGGAAAGTTTTCCGAAGCAATGGGGAGTATGTGGAAGGTGAGCAATCTTGGAATGAAAGCTAAAAGTGCAACGTATCAAGGGATAGTTGTACCAACAGGGGGGGGGGGGGGGGACAGTATTGGCGTTTCAATACTAAGCTGCTCTCTATTCCACTCAAATATTACGTTGAGTAATCTTTCGTAGTGTACCTTCCAAGCATCTCTAATTTTGTCGTCAGCGTAAACAATTGTCCCATTATTATTCCTGACACACTGTTCTCCTACAACATCTCTACTGTCATCGTTAACTCGCCTAGCTAAATTGAAGATCCCATTGGGATTTTCTGTGTTACTCACTTGGTCTATGACCAGGTCCTGTATGATTTTCTTTGTCTTGTACAGTATATCTTTTTTGCAGTTCGCTTAGCCACCAGATATTCCTCCTTGCTGCCTCCTTTCTTCCAGGCTTTGACAAATCTTTTTGTCTCCTTTACAAGTATTAGGGTAGTGTATTGAGTAAAGATGGGAGTATGGAGGAAGAAGTGCGGGAGAGGGTGCAACAGGGGAAGAGGGTTGTAGGAACGTTGAAAGCAGTAACAAGGAATAGGGTGGTCAGCATGGAAGTAAAGAAGTCCTTGCATGATAGTGTGGTAATCCCGACATTGACGTACGGGAGTTAAGCGTGGACGTTGTTGGAGAGACACAAATCAAGAGTGAGAGGGGTAGAAATGAGTTACTTGAGAAGTGCGTGCGGAACACTTTGAGATGGTTCGGCCATGTGGAACGTGTGGGAAGCGATAGAATGACTAAGAGAGTGTACAAGAGTGAGGTGGAAGGACAGAGAGAGAGAGTCAGATCAAGAGTGAGGTTGAATGAGGTAGTTGAGAAATATATGTGTGAAAGCGGTATTGGATGGGAAAAGGGGCGTCGGCTGATGTGGGACAGAGGTGCATTGGGGAGTTTCATTCGTGGCCACCCCTTCGGGGATCATGGCGTCTAGCAATAGATAAATAGATAAAGGTTCTTGTATTACACAGACTGAGGTTAATAGCTATGTTTTCATGTATGCATATATTTATTTCCTCAGACACATGTACTACACTGACTGGGGAAGGTTCGGTACAGCGGGCAAGATCTATCGAGCCACCATGGCGGGGTCGTTCAAGGAGGTCATTATTGGCGACCTTTCTCAACCCAGCGGACTGGCTATTGACTATCAAGAGGAAATGTTGTACTGGACTGATGCTGTCAAGGAAAAGATTGAAAGATCATATCTCAATGGAACAAATAGAGAAGTTAGTACTGTACTGCAATGTTTTTATCTAATTTTACTGTGCTTATTACTACTATTAATAATAGCAATAATAATTTTACTTATTTGAGATTTTGGTTAATTGAATTTTTTGGTTAAAAGACAGTTTTCCATATGAGAGGTGAAAATCTGCATAAATCATCAGAAATAATATATAAGTAATAAATAATAGAATAATTTTACTACCAGTAGTATTGATTGTCTCTACATTGAGAAAATGGGAGAAGTACACTGTAGGTGAAATGACAGTTAGGTGAGGCTATGTTAAGCTAACTGATTGAAGTATTTTCCTCAATTATGAATTACTGATGCTGTAAGCATTTAAATGACAAACCTGTTGGTAAGGCTTACACAAAATTAGCATTTAAAGCATCAGAAATCAGGGATAATTACACACACACACACACACACACACACGAGTGCTGCTCAATTCCTGTAAACTACAAAAATAGGTAAATACACACACACTTAGTATAGATCGGTCTGAAGCGGGAGCCTAAAGATGAGTCATCTGTATCACTCGTTTACGTAATGAAATGCTGTTAATAAATAACTTAACCATGTTTTAATATTCATCAATATGTTTATGAGGAAAATATAATTCATAACATTTATAGGGAAGGCCAAAGAAAACTTCATTAAACTGTAAACCATGGCTGTGTACATTATTATTTAAGTCGGTAGATTGGCGGCCGGCATAGCTACACAAGAACAAGCACAAGCACACACACACACACACACACACACACAGGCTAAAGCTGCCAACGCTGAGGGAGAGGAGAGAGAGAGGTGACATGATCATGATGTTTAAGTGTGTGAAAGGTTTTGAGAAGATCGACAAGGGAGATTTTGTGGTGAGGGACGAGGGAAGAACCAGGGGTCATGATTGTAAGTTGAGGAAAGTTATATGTAAGTCTGATGTAAGAAAGTTCAGCTTCCCGTATAGAAGCATTGAGTGTTGGAATAAGTTGGATGGGGAGGTGGTGGGAGCAAGAAATATCCAAACTTTTAAAGCAAAATTGGATAAATGTAGAGAGAGAGACAGGACAACACGAGCTTAGGCTCAAATCCTGTATACTACAATTAGGTGAGTACAATTAGGTGAGTACACACACACACACACACACACACAGCAGTGATATGGTCACCACATTTGAAAAAACACGTAAACAAATTAGAGAAAGTCCACAGGATAGTAACGAAGATGATCCCAAGATTGAAGGAGTTGACATATGAGGAAAGACTTACGACACTACAACTGCCTACCTTGAAAGAGAGAAGGGAACGAGGCGACTTAATAACAATGTTCAAGGGAGTAAAAAGTTTGGAACGAGTAGATAGGGAAGATCTATTCGTCAGGGATGATGGAAGGACAAGGGGACACGAGTTTAAACTGAGGAAGGGCAGATGTCGTAAGGACACAAAGAAATTCAGCTTCCCATATAGAAGTATAGAGACTTGGAACAACTTGGAGGAGGAGGTGGTGAGAGCGAAGAACATTAACGTGTTCAAATCTAGGTGGGATAAAAGTAAATATGGAAATAGGACAACATAAGCTATGATATGTTAGTCCAAAATACTGGGAATTGGGAATATCCATTACGATACTTGTCTAAGTAAAATGGATTGATTGTAAAGTAACTAAGACAGGACAACACGAGCGCTGCTCAATTCCTGTAAACTACAAATGGGTAAATACAAATAGGTAAATACATACACTCGCACACACACGTAAGTGGGAATCACCAGTCCGATCTTGTTTTTGTCTAAAGTAAATATGCATTGTGTGTTTTATTGACCAGTTGCATGTTACATCGTAGATTTAACATGCAACTGGCAATTTTTTAGTTTGTATTCTTGTTTCTGTGCCCGCTCAGACCCCTGATGTCGGCAAACAATTTACTCATTCGCCATCCCCATCCACTGGCACGTCATAAGCTAAACTGACTAACGGACTTCTTTTGTATATTGTTAATATATGTGTTCTAATTTTTATGATTGTATCCCCTCAGACACTTATCTCGGCAACCATCTACCCTTTCGCCATCACCATCCACGGCAACTTCATGTACTGGACAGACCTGCAACTGCGCGGGGTGTTCCGAGCAGACAAATACACCGGTGGCAACATGGTAGAGATGGTACGGCGGCTGGAGGAGTCACCACGAGACATACACATCTTCTCAGCTGAACGCCAAAAGTGCGAGACCAACTTATGCAAGATCAACAATGGCGGCTGTGCCCAGTCCTGTCACCCCAGTACTGATAACAAGGTATAGTAGGCCTACATATTTTTTGTGTGGTAAAATAAGGTTCTGTGTTAACTATAAAATTATTATATCTTTATATTCATTAATTTGAGGTTGTGAATAAATTAATATCTATGATATACATACTGTACATACAGCCCCAAGGTCCTGAGCAAGGCCAAGGCCACAAACGAGCGCCCCCACAAAACCCTCCCTGCTTACCACTAATAAAGCCTGGGTGACCGAAGCCACTCTAAGGCAGGGAGCCGAGGAGGGCGCGGAAACGCCCGGGAAACCAAAGCTTCACCCAAAGCCCTGTGCCCCTCAGCAATTATGAAGGGAAAGTTGAGGGGCAAGGGAAAAATGTGATTATTGGCTCCCAATCTGCCAGGGTTGGCAGTAGGGAGGTCAATCCACGGAAAAGACACCGTCACTTGAGATTTAGAAAATATATAAGTGAAAGGAACAGTCAGAGTAAGCTATGGGTATGGCAGAGAACGCTCAACTCTCATTCTGATAGACCAGCCCATCCAGTATATATATACAGTATATATATATATATATATATATATATATATATATATATATATATATATATATATATATATATAATTATATACATAGACAGTATACAGAATATATATAATTATTATTATTATTTTTGTTTAAGGTCGAGTGCAAGTGTAATTCAACCTTAAAGCTGGTGAATGAGAACAAAATGTGTGTGCCCCAAAACTACACCTGCAATGCCAATAAGTTCTACTGTGCCAATGGGAAGTGTATCTCTCGGCTGTGGGCCTGTGATGGATCCGATGACTGTGGAGACAACTCGGACGAGGACAAAAATTATTGTAGTAAGTATAATATGTTTCATAATAAAAAAATATATTTATATATACTACCCGGTATACTAAATGCCACTTACTGCCTGTGTGAGTGTAAAGTCAGTGAAAATAGGCTAGCCTAAACAGACCTCGGATGCGGAAATACCCTGAGCCGAACAGGCCAAGTGGGATATCTCTATTGGTCTAACTGGTAAGGTGCCTGCCTCACACCCAAGGGTCGAGAGTTCGTGCCCCCACCAGGGCATGATATTTTCGTGAGGCTATTTCCGCATTTAACGAAGTTTAGGTGTGCTGGTTAAATTGTTCAGATGGTTGAGAGTAAGATCGGAGCTCCATAAATCCTCTTTCGGGTATGGTGTAAAAACCGATCCCCACATGAGGTGGCACACAGAAGAGAGACGAGAAGATAAATGTTAAGAAAGTTGACAACATAACTGAAATGCATGCCAAAGATAGCAAACGAAACGATAACAATTATCGCAGTGTAAATATTAGCCAAACGGAAATAAGTAAATAGAATTGACATGCATTAAGAAGTAATATTTACATAACAAAAAATTAATGAGAATATAAAAGAACATAAGCTGCGCATGGACAGCACATAGATCCGTGGAGGGCACCTCTACTATACTTGGAATACTTGTATACTGTAAGTCTAGAGGTTGCTGCCTCAGAGCTGTCATGTGCCCCTGCAGAGTGAGGTGTACCCAGGAACTAGTGGCTCATCTGGGGGTTTTTTCAGGAATTTGTCCAGTTTGTTCTTGAATTTCTGCACCGAGCTGTATTTAGGGAGGATATTTTGACTTGTTGGGTTTGGTACTAGTTTTTCCAGTATTTTCCATGTATTTAAAATATGGAGATGTACCGTTCCCTTCTCCTTTGCTGGGAGTACAGACCAAGGTATTAAAATGTAAAACTTGCAAACTAAACAAACCAAAATTGGTATTGCAGGCGCTCCCAATAGGTTTCTAACCTCACGAATGTTTCTCATAAATTCCCGTTATACGGGCTCAAGGGATTGGATGTCTCCCTTCTTGTAAGGGAACCACAGCTGGCTGCAGTAGTCAAGGATCGGCTGGACCAAAGTTTTCCAGAGTGTTAGGAGACAATCTGTTTAACGTGAGTGAAAAATCCTAAGGATCCAAACTGTCTTTCTTCGTAGTTTTCTCTATATATATATTTTGTTTTTGTTTTTTTCTTTCTATGTGAGTGAGGGAGGCAAAAGGCAGAACTGCCTATAGCGAGTGCCTCCCCCATAGTTGAAAGAGTGACAGGGCCAAAATCAAGGGACGTTCGAGCCAAAATGCCTGGACACACGGAGTTTGATGCAATTTAAGTCATAGGAAGAGGGAAAGACTGATTCTGGGAGAGAGTTCCAGAGCTCAGCTGTTGAATAGAAGAAAGTTTGAGAGTACCGTTTCACTCTTGGGTTGGAGAGTTGCACAGAGTAGGGGTGGAATTGTGTTGCAAGACGGGTACCACGTGCCCTACGTAAAGGAGGTGGTATACACTGGGAAAGCTCTGAGGAACACTGATTATTATAGTAGCGATAGAATAGCGAGAGAGATGCAACATTGTGGCGAAGAGAGAGAGATTGCAGAGAGTTAGTTGGTGAGTGGACGGGAGTTAATGATACAAACGGCCTTCCTTTCAATTTTGTCTAGGAGAGCGGTGTGAGAGGAACCTCCCCACACATGTGAACAATACTCAATACAAGGACGCACTATGCCCCTGTACAGAGCAAGAAGCTGTGCAGGGGTAAAGAACCCCCTAAGGCGGTTAAGCACACCCAGCTTCTGGGAGGCTGCCTTAGCAAGACTGGTAATATGGTCCTTCCAACTGAGAGCAGAAGAAAAAGAGACACTAAGAATATTGAGAGAAGATGAAGAATTGATTTTTGTATTGTTGAAGAATAAGGGATAGTCCGCAGAGAGTTCCTGACGGGTAGAGAAATTGGGTTTTGGAAGCATTAAAGGTAACAAGGTTTTCTCTGCCCCAATTGGAGATAGTAGTTAGATCAGAATGTAAGTGTTCTATGGCTTCATTCCATTTGTCGTTGAGGAATTGCTGGCTTGGGCGTTCTGAAAAACTAATGGAGTAGTGTAAGGTTGAGTCGTCTGCGTATGAATGGATGGGAATTTAGGTACAGTTGAAAAGATAATTTATAAAAATTAGAAAGAGAATAGGAGATAGGACAGAGCCCTGAGGAACACCGGAGTTTTTAGGGTGAGGAAGTGAGCGATGGCCGTCCACAACCGCAGCTATGGAACGACCGGAGAGGAAATTAGAGACAAAGGCACAGATGGAGGGATAGAAACTGAAGGAGGGTAGTTTAGAAATTAAAGATTTGTGCCAGACTCTATCGAAGGCTTTCGATATGTCTAGTGCAATAGAAAAAGTCTCACCGAAGTCCCGAAAGGAGGATGACCAAGATTTAGTAAGATATGAAAGAAGATCACCAGTACTGTAGAGCGATCCTTAAAAGGAAGCCATACTGGCGATCTGAGAGCAGATTATGAAAAGAGAAATGCTTAAGAAATTTGGAAGCAAGAATAGTTTCAAAAGCTTTAGAAATACAAGAGATGAGACCAATTGGACGATAGTTGGAGGGTTGAGAGCGGTCACCCTTCTTTGGGACAGGTTGAATGAGAGCAAACTTCCAGCATGAAGGGAAGACATTAGAGTGTTGAAATGTGGGATTTTCAGTCAGATGGACACATATACACCTCACATGTGCTTTCATTGCAGTTGGAAGACCTCCTCCAGTTTGCAGGCAACCAAGCATCTGAGCATTTCACATATTTCTTCATTGAAAGTCATATATTTTGTTGAGGTCTTATTGCAGTTGGGCCACGTCAACCATAGAAATGTTCACCAATGACCAGGGCACTCTTGTTTATACTACATGAGAAGGTCAAACACGTGGCTGAGAGAGAAAAAATATATATATGACCCACAGAATGCA
This sequence comes from Paralithodes platypus, assembly GCA_032716605.1. Lineage (NCBI taxonomy): Eukaryota > Metazoa > Arthropoda > Malacostraca > Decapoda > Lithodidae > Paralithodes > Paralithodes platypus. The sequence goes on along the minus strand of CM064552.1, from coordinate 42,951,972 downwards.
CAAAATACCAAGAATATAAAATAATCTACTGTAGCCTGAATTTGACCTTATCATCTTCGCCTACAGCATACCACACATGCAGCCCTAGTGAGTTCCGATGCAAGAATGGTCGTTGTATTTTCTCAACCTGGAAGTGCGACCATGAGGATGACTGCGGAGACGGCTCTGACGAAGAAGGCTGCGAGTATCCCCCCTGTGCTGACGGGGAGTTTACATGTGCCAATCACCGCTGTATACCAATGTCTCAAGTTAGTATAAACAAAATTATCTCTAGGGAGTATGGTGCTATTGTAGTGTTAGGCTGCTTTTTTATTTTGTAATGCTTTACAGTATAGTTAACACATTTAATAGGTTGTTTTGAAAATGTTATGGTATTCACTCATGAGTGCTTGACTCTTTGACTTGGAGAGGGCTATGTTACACTATCTTGTTATTTACTTTATATTATTTGAGATAAAATCTAGCAAGTCAACATTTGATTGTACTGGTTAGGCAATACTTTAGGATATCATGAAGATCAGATAAAGTATATTGATTAAATTATGATAAGCAATGACTTAGAATACTGTAGCTATAAAGGAAAACAGTATCTCTTAACACGCTCAATCCTTTCCTAGCCCTTCGCGCACAATCCTTGCACATTGTGCTGCCCAAAAGCGGCTCTCAGCAGGTTCCCTAATGAAGTGAAGTGACCATACTAAATGTTTATATTTTTCTTCAGCTGTGCAATGGTGTTAATGACTGCAAGGACAAGCACACTTCAGACGAGACAAGTGAGCGGTGCCCGAAGGTAACGTGCCCGTCGAACCACCTGAAGTGTGAGAACACCACTATCTGCGTAGAACCCTTCTGGCTATGTGACGGAGATAATGACTGTGGGGACAACTCAGATGAAGACCTACTGCACTGCTCAGACCGCTCTTGTCCTCCCAGTAGCTTCAGGTGTGTAGACTCAATGACATGCCTCAATTTGGGACCCCTGATTGAATAAGAATGTATATAATCTATCATTTGAAAAGCAATTCCATGTTTTACACAGGTACACGTTGCTGACAAAGAAAAAAGTTAACCTCCCGGTGAGGTATGGACATTGTTTTGTTTAATCCAATCAAGCAAAGTTATATTTTTCTCATGTAGGATTGAAAAAGGAAAAGAAAGAGGGAACAAAATATTTCCAAGTCTATTTATCTATCTATTGCCTGACGCCGTGATCCCCGAAGGGGTGGCCACGAACGAACCACCCCCATGCACCTCTGTCCCCAGTCAGTCGACGCCCCTCCCCCCAACCAGCACCGCCTTTGTTCATGTACTTCCTCACTCCATCCTTCCACCTCTCATTCGGTCTACCTCTCCCTCTCTGTCCCTCCACCTCACTCTCGTACACCCTCTTAGTCATTCTCTCGCTTTCCATACGTTCCATATGGCCGAACCATCTCAAGTTGTTCCTTTTCACACTTTCCAGCACATCTACCTCCACACCACACCTCCTTCTTACTTCCTCATTAGTCTGTCTATCCCTCCATGTAACTCCGCACGCACTCCTTAAGTAATTCATTTCCACTGCTCTCACTCTTGGTCTGAGTCTCTCAACCAACATCCATGCTTCGCTTCCGTAAGTCAGTGTCGGGATTACCACACTGTCATGCAAGGACTTCTTCACTTCCATACTGACCACCCTATTTCTTGTTACTGCTTTTAGCGTTCCTACAACCCTCTTCCCCTGTTGTACCCTCTCCCGCACTTCTTCATTCATAGTCCCATCTTTACTCAACACACTGCCCAGATACTTAAAAGAGTTAACGATCTCCATAGCCTGACCGTTCAGCTTCACCTCACACTCTGACTTCACCCCTTTCGAAGACCATAACCTTGCTCTTCCCCGCATTTACCTTCAAATTCCGTTTTTCGCACACTGTTCCAAACTCATTTACCAGACCCTGCAACTCCCATTCATTATCACTCATCAGAACTGTATCATCTGCAAACAGCAGTATAGGTAGCTTCCACTCAATTCCCTCCCTTTTCAGTGATACACCAACATCCAATGCTCTTGATAATATTTCTTTCATGACTCCATCCATATATACAGTAAACAACCACGGGGACATCACACACCCCTGTTTCAAACCAACATTCAGGTCAAAGAACTCGCTCTGCTCACTCTCCACATGTACTGCTGCCTTTGCACCCTCATACATGCTCTTCACTGCTTTCAGCAACTTGCCCTCTACTCCGTATATTCTAAGTACTTTCCACAAACCTTCTCTATCCACTCTGTCATAGGCCTTCTTCAAGTCCATAAAGGCAACATACACCTTTTGTTTCTTCTCCAGATACTTCTCCACAACACAATTCAGGGTAAAAATCTGATCTAGACATCCTCTTCCCTTCCTAAAACCTCCCTGCTCGTCGCCTATCCATTTCTCCGTTCTCACTCTCACTCTCTCAATCACTACCCTACTGTATACCTTCCCTATTTCCTTACATAGCGATTTTGATAATTTAATTTGACTTTATATTGTCCTTGTCCCAATTTTGGTTTGTTTAGTTGATACTTTTCTCTTGTATTTTAATGAAGTTTTACATTTTAATATTTCCTTATATATTTCCAAGTACAGGTACCAATTAGGCAAGATAGTGTTTATTATCCTATGCTCTAAAGAGAATAGAATATTGCAAGTTATGGATTATTTTTTTTCCACAGATGCCCTAACCACCGGTGTATCCCTGGGACCTGGCACTGTGACGGTGATGATGATTGTGGTGACGGAGCTGATGAGCCGGGCGAGTACTGCGAGCAGGAGGGTCGCACCTGCTTCGGGGACCTCTTCACCTGTGATAATGGCAACTGTGTACCCAAGATCTATATTTGTGATGGTGATAATGACTGCATCGATGGGTCAGATGAGGATGATAGACACAAGTGCAGTGAGTATTTTTTTCCGTAATGTAGTATTATTGATTATTTCTTAACAAAATAATTATTTAATAATTAATTTGATATTTAGACAGTTCTTGGTAACAAAATGGCATTCACTTAGTGGAATAATATTGGTTAAGGTATTAAATTCATTAGCATCATTATCCTTCTCTGTATAAAGTTGATTTCAATTAAAGTAAAAGTCCGATAATCCGACGACCGATAATTGGAATCTCCCAATAGTCCGAATTTTTTAAAATGAGGCCAAATCCGAATTCACCCGATAGTCCGAATTTCAAAAAGTCCCGAAGTCCCCTTTTTGAGGCATTAGGCTACCCAAAACCCACCCAAATAACACATAATGGTACACACACATATCATATGTTCATGAAATCACTTTAAATGTTTACCATTATGTGTCATATTGGATGTATAGCATTATATTGTGCATATGCATAGCCTATATTGTGTTCAGGTTTTTGTCAGGCCATTAATTACACAGGTTCATAGGGGTAAATTCCAATAATCCGAAAAATCCGGTAATCGGAACGAGGCCCGGTCCCCTGCTATTCGGATTACAGGACTTTTACTGTATACCAATTTGTGTTTGCTATCCAGTCAAATACAGTAATAGCTAAGGTTGGGTAGTGGATACCAAATACAGTAATAGCTAAGGTTGGGTAGAGGATACCAAATCTCACTCTGGATAGGATCAGCCCTCACCCAAATACCATATACCGGTATTGGATGAAATTATAGGGGCCTGAATATACTTGAACCCTCTAAGAGCGGGGGGTCTGTGGCCGTTTTGGGCCTTTTCAGGCCATTCTGACTGCTATATCAACCATCAGCATGAAAGGAACTGTATTGTGCCGAAAACTAGGCGGAAATCGCTACACAATGACACCACATACAGCTACGTAGCACTCGTGGAGCCCTGACAGTGTTACCTCAAAGATGGAAGTTTAGCTGATTTTGCTACATTGTTCACTTTTCGCTAACTATTGGTCACACTGTCATCCACCCGTGCGGTGGGGGAACTGGAGTTAGTGTGGGCCGGGAGGCCACAGATGTCGGACGTATGGTTCATTACTGTTCCACCCATTTTCACTCGATCTTCACCCATTTTTCACCCGTTTTCTCCCAGTTTCTTTCACTCGACTTAAGTCGAGCGCCGCTAGTAAAGGGTTAAGTCATGAAGGTCTGTGAGAGAGTCTTTGAAGGCATGATCAAGAAAAGCATTTCTATCGACGATGTGCATTTCGGTTTCATGCCAGGATATGGTACAATCGATGGTATTTTCATAGTCAGGTAGCTGCAGGAAAGATACATACTTAACCCTCTCCGACATATGACACAATTTTGAGCCTATTAGGGATACTTTAAAGCCTTTGTTACCATCAGGGGTATTAAGAAACCTTTAGTTTAGTTACTTCAACCTCTGCAGTTGTCTTTGAGTTACCTGTGGGCAGAAAACTAATTTTGGAGAGGTAATTATAAGATTAAAATAAAAAATTAAATAAAATTAAAATAAATAAAAAAATAGAGAGAACTCTATTTCTTATTGCTAATCTGGCAACCTCTGCGTCATATGTGCGTGAAAGGGTTAAAGATAGGGATCTGTATCTTGTGTTTGTAGACCTGGAGAATGCCCAGAGATGTTGTGCAGTGGTCTATGAGAAAACTTGGCGTAGAGGAGTGGCTGATGCGTGTGATAATGAAGATGTACTAGGACTCACGAATGGCAGTGAGGGTGAAAGGTGTACCGAGTGAGGAATTTACAGTACGCGTTGGAGTTCACCACGGCTCTGTGTTAAGCCTTCTCCTCTTTGTTATGGTTCTGGAGGCAATATCTGGAGAATTCATAGCTGGACTCCCCTGGGAACTGTTATACGCAAATGACCTAGTACTTACCGCAGATAGTGTGTGGAATGCCGAGACCAAGTTCAGAAGATGAATAGTGGGCATGGCAAGTATAGGATTAAGAGTTTGATATAAATAAAACCAAGGTTTTACACAGTAGATTAGGGCTAGGAAAGGTAGAAAAAAGCGCTGCATACCCTTGTGCAGTATGCAGAAAAGGGGTGAGCACAAACTTAATACAGTACACTGTAGCGTTTGCCGTTGTTGGGTACACCACAGGAAAAAGCGCTGCACTAGAATAAAGGGACCTCTACCGAGGAAGAAGTCCGAAGTTGAGATTTGTTTATGCATAGTATGCAAAGGTGAGCTTGTGTTCAATTTACCGGCTTGAGAGTGTTAACTTTGACAACGAGGCACTGGAGATGGTGAACAAGTTTTTGCTACTTCTGAGATACCATCTCTGCCGGTGGTGGGGCCGAGGCCGCCACTATCACCAGTATACGATGCAGCTAGGGAAAGTTTCAGAGAACTGTTACCAGTATATTTACCATGAGAAGACTCCCTCTCCCCTTGAAGGGAAAGGTGAACGCTTCAGGTGTTAGAATCGCAATGACATATACTTCTGAAACATGGCCTGACAAAGCGGATGATATTAACAGAATGGAACGTAATGAGAAGAGAATAGTGAGATGGATGTGTGGTGCCCAACTGCAAAATAGAATACCTAGTGAAGAGCTGAGGAGACGGTTAGGTATCAAAAGTATCAGTGATGAGATGCGTACTAGTAGGCTTGGATGATTTGGACATGAGGAAAGGATGGATGAACTAAGTTGGGTGAAAAGATGCAAGTCCTTGAACGTGGAGGGAGCTGCACACTGGAGTAGACCAAGAAAGACGTAGGATCAGACCTTACAGTCTGATCTTGAATAAATAAAACCTGACAAGTGAGGTAGCTCTGAACAGGGCTGGGCTGCCTGGATCGCCGCCATTAAGACGTGAGACTGGAACCTCACTTTGTGTGGAGCACTCGGTTTTTTAATTTATGTATATACAGTACTGTATAATATTATATATATGTTTCCTCTCCAGATAACCGTAAATGCGACGAAGAGACCGAGTTCTCATGTTTTGCCAACAAGCAGTGGGGTCGAGCCATGTGCATCCCAAAGAAGTGGGTGTGTGATGGGGACCCTGACTGTGTGGATGGGGCGGACGAGAACTCTACCGCCCACTACTGCCCACCACCAGCAGAATGTGGCGAGAATGAGTTCCAGTGTGACAATCGACGGTGCATTAGCAAGGTCACTATACTGTTTTTTTATTTTATGTAATGGGATTAAGGTTCATTGCTGCATTATAGGGCTAAGATTAAATATAATATAAGAAAGGTCTTTTTATTATGGTACATTTGCTGACAAAGTTATTATCCATTGCCCTCATTGAAAATAATGCAAGGAATAAGACTGATGTTTGGTCCTACATAGTGATTGAAGATTAGAGAAACTAAAGAGAGAAACTGTGAGGAGAATTACTGTTAGTTTAACTAAGTTTACATAAGCTGTCTTGACTCATGGATAAGCCCTGTCATTGCCTTTCTTTAAGCCTCAATTTTCTGTAAGTACTTACAGATTTCTTTCCATTATAAATTCATATAACCCTTGACTCTTCCTTGAAAATTATCTTCAGATATTGGAGAACTAAACCTACATATTGTATGCAATTTAAATTTTTATTTCAGAGACATGACAGTTTCGGCTCATCTAAAACCCTCTTCAGGTGTCACACCTGAAGAGGGTTTTAGATGAGCCGAAACTGTTGTCTCTAAAATAAAATATATTTTCAATATTTAGGATTAGTTTTCCAGTCTTGTATTCATGGTACTGTGAATTGTTCAACCCTCTTAAGATATTGCCAATTTACAATTGTCTCCTTTCCAATCTTGTTCATGTATTGTATTTGTATTACAGGAATGGGAATGTGACTTTGACAATGACTGTGGTGATGGTTCTGATGAGTCCAAGGCATGTAATGGCAAGTACCGCGAGTGTACCGCTGACGAGTTTAGCTGCACCAATGCCAAGTGTATCCGTAAGACCTATCACTGCGATGGCGAAGATGATTGTGGCGATAAATCAGATGAAATGGGCTGTGGTAAGCTTATTCACAATACTGTATGATTTTTACTGACAACAAATTTCATTGGTCAAGTGTATTTTATAATCTTTATTTTTATTAATTTCACCACAACGCCAGACACCCCCAATGAAATTAATTAAAGTATATATGATCCACCGGGATTCGAACCTGCGTTATCACACATAGATTTTTGCCACCTTAACCATTACACCACCAGGACGGTGGCAGAGAAAAATACAGAAATACAGAAAAATACAAAAACTGAGGCAGAGAAAAATACATATGAAATTAATTTATCCCCAGAACTTCTACTCTGGAACTCACTTCCTTGGAGTTGCATTCCACATGAAATTAATTTATCCCCAGAACTTCTACTCTCTGGAACTCACTTCCTTGGAGTTGCTTTCCACAAGTTCCACCTACAACAGTTTAAGTTCAATTGTTACAAACATTTTATGAATGGAGGATGACTTTAGGCACATGGACCTTTTTTTATTTGCATTTCCTTCCTCTATTTATTGTCTCTTAAAACAAAAATTATATACAATATGCACATCAGCTGAAATACATTTTTCTAATGCATATATGATGAAGGTTTATAATAAACTATATTTTTATTAATGTCACCATAACACCAAACACCAAAACACGATCGCTAATAATTCCTCCCCTTTTTTTTTTTATGGATTGTTGTTTTATCTTAGTAACCCTGGTTTGTTATTGGCTTAAACTATTATACAGTACAGTACAGTACAATGGAAATTCCCGGCGCGACCGAAGCCGCTCCAAGAGCTTTTGACGGCATCAACTCAGCTAGACCACCACACAGATCACTATTAGCCACACTCGACATTAGTAAAGCCTTCGATGCCATCCCCCGCCACAACCTAACAAACAAAATCTACAACACAAACATGCACAACAACACAAAAAGATGGCTGGCCAACTTCCTAGCAGGCAGATGTGCACACGTATCTTTTGCCGGTCAGTCATCTAAAATCAGAAACTTTCCAAACGGAGTCCCACAAGGATCCGTTCTATCGCCCGCACTCTTCAATCAGTACATGCACGATATAACTACACCCAATACGCCCCAAATAAACTTAGCCTCCTATGCAGATGACATAACACTCACATGCACACACCATGACCCAAAAAGAGCAACAGATCTCCTTCAACCCTATCTCAACACACTACATGGCTGGTGCACTACAAACAGACTTAATCTAGCCCCAGCCAAATCCACCGCAACCCTGCTCACAAGCTGGACAGGAGAACACGAATACATCCCTCAACTCACCATAAACAACACACCCCTAACACATACACACACACCCAAAATCCTAGGAGTAACATATGATACTCATATGATACTCATATGACATTCAAACAGCACACCACAAACATTAAAAAGAAACCGACACCCAGACTTAACGCCCTCAGGTCACTTGCTCACACAAAATTTGGACACAACAAAGAAACTACCACCACAGTATATTAACAATACATAAGATCAGTGATGGAATACGCAAGCCCAGCCTGGGCTTCTAACCTAGCTGAAACACATCATAAGACCTTACAGACTATTCAAAACAAAGCCCTGAAGATCATTACAGGCTGCACAGCTACTGCACCCACAGATCACCTACATCAAGAAACCAAAATCCTCAAAGTCAAAGACCATCTGGACATGAGAGGCACTCAATTCCTGGCAGCAGCCTCCACGAACCAAGACCACCCACTAAACTACATGGCAACACACCCACAGACACCAAGAAATATCAAAACAACACCCAGCACACGGTATCACACACAATTATTGTCCTCTCTCCCTCCCTGCCCACCCCGAACCAACTTCCAGAAGCACATCCATACTCATATCTCTCACCGATCCATCCACTCACTCACAGACAACACGCAGCTGCATGCACGACCTCCCGAAATCCATCCTTCCGAATCCTCCCTTCCTCGCGAGGACAGAGTCCACCTGGCCAGGCTGAGATGCGGACACCATCCAGCTCTCCTGAGCTATCAGAAGAGACTGGATGACTCCGTTGTCGACGCCTGCCCGGGATGTAACACAGCACCCCATACCATTAAACACATCATAGAAGACTGCATTTCACACAACCACTTACGCCAACAACACAATCTACACTCAATGAGAGCTCTGTGGGAAAGCCCGATCGTGGCCATGGCCTTCCTCAGGGACTCGGGGCTGTTCGGCCAGGCAGCTTAGGGAACAACAACAACAACAGTACAGTGCAGTACACTGAATCTACATATCTATTATTTTAAAGGCCTCAGGGTGTCCCTGGAGTAGTACTACTCAAGTGATCACTGTACCACTGTAATAACATGGCTTTGCCTGAGTGCACCTCATGACTGTTTTCTATGGAACAGAGTTGCCATGGAACAGTAGTTGATATGGCTGAAATAAATATGCCATTACTTGTACCGTGAGACTGACAGGCCCCAACTGGTAAAATTACTGTGTGTGTTTAACCACTATCATTCTCATACAGTTACCAGAGGTAATGAAAACTGAACGGTCAGCTCAACCAGTGGCTCTTAAGTTTATGTCAACTTGATCAGGTTAGGCTAGGTTACCGTAGGTCAAGTTTGGTAAGTGCTACAAGCTGGCACTGGTTTATTTGATCTTGGTTGAAATGGTCTGTTGGTTGAGTTGTCATGGAACCAATGGAAACAGCTTGTCGTATTTACTTTGTACAGGGCTGCCGCTGCACTGGTTTACAGGACAGCAGTGCATTAAAATGAGTGGATAATAGGCATCCTTACATATCCCTGATCTATAATATTTATGTTCCATATCCCTCTACTGACCCACAACATCTTTGTGCAGAACCGGAGGAAAAGTGTGATTCAGGTGAGTTCCAGTGCAAGAACGGTGACTGCATCGCCATGAAGCTGGTGTGCAACAAGGTCAGCGAGTGTTCCGACGGGTCCGACGAACCCCTGCACTGCAACGTTGATGAATGTGCCAAGGTGGAACTTCATCAGTGTGGCCACAAGTGCATCAATACTATCATCGGCTTTGAATGTGCCTGCAACATTGGATATAAGTGAGTAGATAATACTGGGTACCATCCTGGTGAAAATATTTGATTAATACTCCCACTGGATACCATTCTGATTTCAATGGGCAGGGTTAAAGAGTTTGTGAAAAAAATGTCCAACTATAGGTATTGCCAGTGAACCTAACAATAATCTTGACCCTTTAACTTCTTATAACTCGAAATTAATGAAAGCAATCGGGCTGACGTTTCTATAATTTGGGGAGAGTCCACCAGGAAATAGGTGTGGGTATTTACAGCCAATTTGCTTTAGGAGCTTTTGAGTTACAGAGAGGCCAGGGATCAAGATCATTGTCAAGTTCGTTGGCGCTACATATAATACTCCAAATCTGGTAAATTCATATTATCACCAATCCACCAATTAACTTGCAAATAAACCTAATTTATTAAATCAATGAAACTAATGAATTCATGTGGTACTCCAAGAATTCGTACCTAGGATACTGACATCGAAATTCCGCGGACTAACCATTACGCTATCATGACAGTTAAAGGTTTATGCACAAACCCACGGTATATTATCCATTTACAAATAGATGTCTGGCTGAAGTACAGTATATTATAATGTAAAACTTGCAAAATAAACAAACAAAAACTACACCATGTGGATATGATGTTTTTTTTTTGGCTAGATGCAAGTACCATGAATAAATGGTATCTATGAAATGAAGCCCTCCGAATCATAAGGGGACCAACCAACATTTTCTTACTTCTGAGAAAATCAAGGTCAAAGTTTGGCAGTTCAAAATATGTGTAACTCTTTAACCCGGTAAGGTGCCCTCTTCATATTTTTACTGAAGGTAGCTGAAACACTACTCTTTCATCCCAGCATGTAAAAATAGGGGGTTCCATGTCTATATTTTTAGTAAAAACACCCAAACCAAAATTATCCCCTTTTTTGAATGGCCAAAATGGCCAAAATCTAACATTACCAGCACTTTGACCATGAGTTTTTTCTTTTAAAGATAATAATGCACTGATATTGGGTAGTGTACGTAATTTTCCATCATTCCCACCCACAAGCCTCCAATTTCCATACTCCAGGTAAGGCAGGTAAGTAGTTAATAATTAACAGGTAAGTACAAGGGTATGGGTAAGTGAACGTACTTTTACGTACGGGAGAGTGAGAGTATGGAGGGATTAACTGAGTGTCGTTTGGACCCCTTGTGTCATGTTATATTTTTCCCAGGATATTGGTGAGTGTTCCCGAAAGGCGAAAAAGTTACCTTAACGTCCAGGACTCTCACTCTTACAGTTTTCGTCTTAAGGGTACCAAACGACTACCAGTGTGTAGGGGAGAAGTTGGGCTATGGCGCTATGTGCTTGGTGCGGAAATTAAAAAATGTTTGGTTGGTCCCCTTATGATTCGGAGGGCTTCAAATATGATAGTTTTAATTTTTTAATCTATATATAAAATTTTCTCCTCGAAAGGCTCTCATAATATTAGCTCATACCATTAATCATAAGATAATAACAGCTACAGACCTTTAAATGGTTTTATTGTGTAAAAGGAAAAAAATATATTCTACATATTTTTAGTTTCGATATACTGTAGTGTATTTACTGTTAACATTTTTCTTGATAAACAATAATCTCATCCATCATATAAGGAGGCTTGAATATCATCTGGAGGCAGCTAGAATGAGTTTTATATAATGATTTTATCTACTTTCAGGTTGATGCCAGATAAGAAGGCCTGTGATGATGTGAATGAATGTGTAGAGGTGCCAGGTGCTTGTTCTCAGCTGTGCTATAACACGCCCGGCTCCTACACTTGCAAGTGTAACGATACCTACTATGAACGCGAGCCCGACGGCAGCACATGCAAGCGCCGTGATGACACCGAGCCTTGGGTTTTCTTCACCAACAAATACTATGTGCGACGACTCACCACGGACGGGTCACGCTATCTCCTCATGCACCAAGATCTTAGGAATGTTGTTGCCTTGGATTTTGACACTAAGGAGGATATGTTGTACTTCTCTGATGTCACTGCCAAGATTATTTATAGAGCTAAGATCAATGGTTCTGAAAAGGAAGAAGTGATCAAGCATGACAGTCATGGCTTGGAAGGTTTGGCGGTGGACTGGATTGGACGGAAAATATACTGGCTTGACAGGCATAGCAAGCAGCTGGATGTTGCAGAACTCAATGGTACTAATCGAATGACTCTGAAAGCCAGTGGAATTAATGATCCAAGAGCTGTAGCTGTTCATCCTGGTATTGGCTATGTTTACTTTACAGATTGGCATCTCCAAACGTATATTGGCCGTATTGGCATGGATGGCTCTAACTTTTCCAGAGTTCTCACTTTTGATGACAAGGTGATATGGCCAAATGCTCTCACTTTTGACTACTTTGCTAATAGAATATACTGGGCTGATGCACATCTGGATTATATTGCATATGCCGATTTTGATGGTAAAAACCGACACGAAGTTATAACAGGTTCTAAAGTGCCTCACGTATTTGCTCTCTCTGTGTTTGACGACTTCATGTACTGGTCCGACTGGAACTTGAAGGCCATCCTAAGAGCCAACAAATTCACTGGTGAAGACTTCCAGTTCCTACGAAACACAACACATCGACCTTACGACATCCACGTTTACCACCCCCTGCGTCAAGTACCCTACACTAACCCTTGCGGCGACAATAATGGCCGCTGCTCCCACCTGTGTTTACTGTCCCCAACTAAAGGAGGTGTGACATACAAGTGTGCCTGCCCCGATCAGTTCTACTTGGAACGAGACAACAAGACATGCATCGCAAACTGCACTAGAGGACAGTTCCGGTGCTCTGGTGGTGATGACAAATGTATCCCCAAGTACTGGAAGTGAGTACAGTACAAAGGCGTTGTTATTCAGTACTGTATTTGAATATTATTGGTGTCAGAAGCGTGTATTTCATGTTATAATAGTTGATTATTGTAATACCGGTGTGATTTAAAGTTTCTGTGGCTTCTAGAAACTGACTTTAGAAGATAAATATATGCAATTATATTTTTATGTACTGTACCAGTAAGCATACTAGCTCTTCTCATAATATAATAATTACTTAACAGATGTGACGGTGAGAATGACTGTGGTGATGGTACTGACGAGCCCCCAGGTGACCTGTGCCCCAAGCGAAAGTGCCGGGCGGGCCACTTCCAGTGTGACGATGGCCAGGGCTGTGCCGCTCCCACACAGCTCTGTGACGGACAGAGTGACTGCTCTGACGGGTAAGATTAAGAACCTGTGCATCCATAGTCACCTCAGTTTGTACATGTTACTTGTTAAAGTAGGTAATATTAACTGCTCCGACATGTATAATAGAGAACCTTTGTGTCTATACAGTACTCACCTCAATGTGTATATGATAATATTTGTACTAGTGTTAACTGCTTTGGCAAGTGAAACTAAGAACCCTTGCATCCATATTCACTACCAACTTTTATTACCACAATTTATTTCTGATATTGGAATAGTGTTAACTGACGTTCACTTTTTTATAACCATAATTTGATGATAGAGGAATAACTATAGATCAGGCAAAGGAAGTGGTAATAAACAGGAATGAATGGAGAATGCTTGTGAATAGATGAATGTAAACACGGTCGTTTGGGAGAGAGGGTCATGCGCCAGTTGGACTAGATAGTAGTCCATCAGGCGCCTGGCCCGGGGAGCCGGTGGTAATGAAGAGTGCGCCTGGAAACATGGTGGGTGGGCTTGTGGTGGTAAAGCTTCGCTGCGGGTCTGCCTACGGAAATCGGCACCTCTCCGGGGGATCTGGGACCTGGGAATCTTTTGCTGGGGACCCCAAATGGGCCTGGGTCTCTGGGTATTTCTCTTGGGCGACCTGGATGTGTGTGAGATTTTGTGTTTTGTTTTTATGATATGTTGTGATGTCCCTGTTCGGGCTCTGTCTCGAGTCGGCCACCCTCATAAAAAAAAAAAAAAAATAATAGGAAAACTGGGGAAGGTGTCAGGATATACAGTATACATACATACATACATAATTTGTATTGTAACAGTACTGTACTGCACTGTAATAATGCACTACAGTACATGTATTATGTTGGTACTTGCAATGGGGTATGTGCCTGAGTATATACATATATACTGTACTGGAAAACTCAGGTTTCCAAGTTTCACTAATAATCTCTTCCAATTCAGTTACTGTAATTACCATTATCAGTAGATAAATTTGTTCATATTTCAGTTCTGATGAGAGAGACTGCCAAATAGAATGCAATGAGTTGGAATTCAAGTGTAAAACGACTGGCAAGTGCATCAACATAGCCTGGAAGTGTGATGGAGACAAGGACTGCCGCGATGGATCAGACGAGGATGATTGCCGTGAGTACAGTATAGCATATAGCCGTGATGATCACATTGTTTAGTCTTACAGTATTGTGGCATTGTTCTTGCCAGAAAGATTTATAACCGTATTCCTAAGCCTTGTCACAATGAAACAGTTTGCCTGAATGGACAGTCTAGTAGGTGAAGTCTACAAGGGGAGCAGGATTCCTAGCCTCCCACCCCTGGAAGGAAAAAAAGAACAGTAAAAGAGACAGACAGAAATAGCCATGGTTGGGTAAAGGATGCCAAACCTCGCTTTGGATAGGACCTGCCCTCACCCAAAAGTTCACAGGTACCTACCCGATAGCAATATCGTTTGTGAGTGCTGTATGCATTTTGTACTATTGTTAATATCTTTTGGTGAGGGCTGTTCTTATCCAGAGTGAGGTTTGGCATCTTCTACCTAACCTTAGCCATTTTTGTCTGTCTCTTCTACTGTCCAAGTTTTTTCTTCAGGGGCAGGGGGCTAGGATTCCTCATCCCCTTGTAAAATTCACTTACTAGACGAGACAGAGTAAGGGGCGAGGGAGAGCAAAAGTGGCCCCTGACCCTAAGAACTGGAACTATAAATGTTGTTTCTGTTCGGGCTCTGTCCCGAGTTGGCCACCCCCAGCTATGGGGTATGTGCCTGAGTATATACATACATACGTACATATACATACATCTTTAAGAACTGTAGGTAATCAAGTTCTTCATTAACCAGCACTCAGTCTTTGGAATAGAAAAAAAAGAAAACAAAGCAGATGGTAACATACTATAGGCTACTCCAGCAGATCTAAACAGGCAGTTTTACCCGCGGTCAATAACTTTACATTGGTGCCACATGTATAATTCCTAACAACGAAAATATATTTTCGGTATTAAGTGCCTTAAGTCGGATTGAAATGCTCAGGCTATTTCTACATGTACAAAAAAACTTTATTGTTTTTATAATTAATTCGCTTCTTAATAAATACAACAGACATTGTACAAAACTTGGCAAAGTAGCTACTGTGACGTTGTCAGATCAGGGCAGGCAAAACAGTCACTCTCACTCACACCTGATAAACAAAACAAATATCACGTGATAGTGCTTTCCCAGGCCCAGGAAATTAGTACAGTCACGTGTAAACTAACTCCATTCGTCACTTCAGTTCATTTCTGACTCTGCCACCATCCACAATGGAAGCCTCTCCTAATCGCCCCACACACCTGCATAGTCAGGCATAAGGGATGGTATATAATGTTAACCAATATGAGAGAGAGAGAGAGAGAGAGCGAGCTATATGAATAGTAATAGTAATTTATTATAACAATACTAATTAAATATGCATTCATGTTTGCTAAACAGTAGTAAGCTGATGAGTGCACTCCCCTCCTCACTCAAACACAGGGGAGGTGGTGCGAGGCAAGGTTAATTGACCTTTGGTGGGAGGGAGGAAGTGAGATAAGGAAGATATATTAAGAGCTGGCACCAATGTAAGGGTAGCCGACCGCGCCCAAAACTGCCTGTTTAGATCTGCTGGAGTATAGCTGTGATGTGATGTTACCGTAGATGACACGCAACTACTGGGGCCTGTTATGATCACCCAAAGTCTTTAGCTACCATATTTATTCTTCTCTGTAATGCTAAAAAGTTGTCTAATTATTATGTGCCTTCCAACAACCAACTCTACTCCTAAAATCGATTAATGAAATTTACAAACACATGTGTCAGTCCGTGGATTCGAACCCAGGACGCTCACACTGAAAATCAACACCTTATGCATCGCACCACGAAGACAGTTAAAGGATGGTGGACACTGCCTACGATTTATTATGCAACTTCAAATCCTGCATATCAATCTAAGCATGTACACACATCCCAACTGCAACTCACGTAGGCTATGCATATGTGAATGGAAAGAGCAATTAACCCTTCCTACCCGGGCTGTCTTACCTAATGACGGTCGCCCCTACCCGGGCGAAATGGCTGAAAAACGTCTAGGCCTAGGCTACCGTATTTATGTTTATTTTCACTGCTAGAACTTTCCCACTCATCTATAATCGTAGTGCGGTTTTCAATCTGTATTTTGGCGTTGAGTAGAGCTCTGTAAGTCAACTGGTTCAGTTGTGATGACGATTTCAGTGGAGCAAATATTGCAGAGATGTTGCCAATATGGGGGCTTTTCAGACACTAATTTCGTCATGACGTCAGAACAATAACATTGAAGTCTTCTCCTTCTTGATTTCGGAGGTGCGGTGACGAACGCTTGGGTTTGTTGACATACGTCGTACGCACGGCGTTCAGACCAAGCTTAATTAGGCTATTAAGCTGCTGCCTTAGGTAAGGCATACCGGGTAGTGGCCCTTCTTTCGAGCTATCCTTACCTAAGGCAGACCGGGTAGGAAGGGTTAATGGGGCCTTAACCACTAGGGAAGTCCTCCGATAAATTACTCCTGAACCAATATCAATTATTATGTTCCTTCCAACAACCAACTCTACTCCTAAAATCGATTAAAGAAATTTACAAACACATGTGGCAGTCCGTGGATTCGAACCCAGGACGCTCACACCGAAAATCAACACCTTATGCATCGCACCACGAAGACAGTTAAAGGATGTTCACACCTTTATGTTCCTCTCGATATAAGATTTTGTTTTAATATCGTCAGGACATTAATAGTTGCTTATTCATTGTGTGATATATTTTAGAATTTTATTGGGAGATGTTCATGTGTTGCCTGTAATGCTGTTTGCCGACGATACAGTTCTGATGAGCGATAGTGAATGGGAATTGCAGGGTCTGGTAAATATGTTTGGAACAGGGTGTGTATGGTCTTTGAAAGGGGTGCAGCCACAGAGTGTGAGGTGAGGTTGAATGGTCAGGCTATGGAGAATGTCAGCTCATTTAAGTATTTGGGCAGTGTGTTGAGTAAAGATGGGAGTATGGATGATGAAGTGCGGGAGAGGGTGCAACAGGGGAAGAGGGTTGTAGGAATGCTGAAAGCAGTAACAAGAAATAGGGTGATCAGCATGGAAGTATAGAAGTCCTTGCATGACAGTGTGGTAATCCCGACATTGACTTACGGAAGCAAAGCATGGACGTTGTTAGAGAGACATCAAGAGAGAGAGGGCTGGAAATGAGTTTCTTGTGAAGTGCGTGCGGAGTTACATGGAGGGATAGACAGACGAATGAGGAAGTACAAGAGCGGTGTGGTGTGGATGTTGATATGCTGAAAAGTGTGAATAGGAACACCTAAAGATGGTTCGGTCATGTGGAACGTATGGAAAGTGAGAGATACTAAGAGAGTGTACGAGAGTGAGGTGGAAGGACAGAGATGGAAGAATGGAGTTAAGAAGTACAATATATGCATGAAAGCGGTGCTGGATGGGAGGAGGGGCGTCGACTGACTGGGGACAGAGTTGTATGGGGGCGGTTCGTTCGTGGCCATCCCTTCGGGGATTGCGGCGTCAGGCAATAGATAGATAGATAGATAGAATTCCTTGAATATGACGAGAGTATGTTAATATACAGTATGTGCGACTAATTTGCCTGGGAAACAAATTAACTTACTCATATACAGTAGTGATGTACACTCTACGTGGTGGTTTTGTGGGTTTTTTTTTATTTCAAAATGTTATTTTCCTAAATCTTTATTTCTACTTAGTGATTTTGATAAGTTCTATTGTTCTTATATTCCTGTTTTGGTTTGTTTTGCAAGTTTTTAATTTTGATTGTCAAGGTAGGTTACAACATTTGAGCATTATTTTCTATAACCTACTTTTATGTGCTACAAATTTCTACCTTACCTTGCAGATAATCGTCCCTGTGACAAAGAGACTGAGTTCCACTGCAATAACGGGAAATGCATCTCAAAGCAGTGGTACTGTGATCTTGACAACGACTGTGGAGACCATTCTGACGAACCTGCTTACTTGTGTCGCCAGAAGAACTGCACTGATGGCTGGCGCAAGTAAGATGATATTGATTAAGAGCATGTATTTAAAAAGTATTGATCAGCATTGGACATCTCTATTGCCAAAAAGCATAGCTCACCTTATCAGATATCCCCAGAATCATCATATTCAATGTGCAATATTAGGAGGCTGGGTTCCTTACATACAATAGTTGAAAATATAAAATTTTGTGTTTGGGGGGGTGATTGATGTCGTCAATATGGATGGAAAGAGTACCTATACAGTCTAAACATATTACCGCCCCTAGAATTGGGCCACAAGGCGCCATCTTGATTTTCAGTCTCTTTCTTTCAAATGTAGTACAGTAGTCAAACACTTGATGCAGTTAGATAGATAGTCAATAATTGAAAAAAGGTATTAATATACAGTAATTTTAATAGGAGTATAAGCTTAATAATGAAGTGTACAAACAATGGCGTACAGCACTGTATTATGATATACAGCAGGTCTAGTAGAGTCAAGATGGCGTCTATATGCTAAGTTTGCGGGACGCTACAAGGAAGTGTAACCTCGGCTTGCTTTAACAAAGGACTTTTTCAGTCGCAGGGAATAAGGGGATGTGTGTTGCCAATTTAGCTAACGTACCGCTAGATCTATAGGTATCTACTTTTATCTAGTAGCATATTTTTTACATCTATTTTAGTGACAAATTCTAGCGATGAGAGAGGGGGAAGGATGGAGTTAAAAAGTATATGCGTGAAAGCGGTGCTGGAAGGGAGGAGGGGCATCAACTGACTGGAGACAGAGGTGCATGGGGGTGAATCGTTTGTGGTCACCCCTTCGGGAATCACGGCGTCCAGCAATAGGTAGATAGTAGTATGCAATGCATGTACTGTACTGTACATGAATATATATAATATGACCTACGAAATATGTCAAGGGGGTTTCAGCCTTCTGGTGGTCAACAGTGGAAACTCAAGTGTGAGGGTAGGAATATATTCAGTACTATTGTGCAAATCACTGTCTTGTAAATCTGCATGATGTGACAAGCTCCAGTTTACTTAAGTACATACATACAGTAACATAATACATAAACCAGAGCACCCCAAAAAGGGATGGCTATGGCAGAAACTGCCTCTAGGTTTGCAGACATGCCCCCACTGTTCCAATCAACAGTGCCACCTCCATCGAATGAATTAAGACCAATTGCTCTGAAGGAGCAGATCCAGAGCATCCCCTCACCTGGATGGCAGTTCCGCCACTGATTTGCTATATTATTTACCCCCATGGGGGCCCTGAGCGGAAGAATACCGAGCAGCACAGGAATGTTCTGAAGATAGGAACCAGTGATCCACTGCTACAGAAGCGGATTGCACCACCAAAGTAGCGGGTGGTGGGGTCGCCGCATCCTTAAGCCAAAATATGAAGCAATTGGAAAATAGTTAAGTTACTGTAGGGTGTGTAGCGCTTATGGTTTTATGTCAGAAAGCAAGAGTGTGCGTACCATAAGATCAAGCTAGAACTGGTCTTTATGTAACTGAGGCACAGAGAAAAAGCAGAAAGGAAGCCAGGTGGTGAAACAGGATATCTAGCAATCCTACAGCTCTTCCCGGAAGTACTTCCCTGAATGATTGATGCCTACATCCACCTCCCTGTTTATTTCATTATTGGTGGTAACTGGCTGTGTACGTTTGGGTGGCTGAAATCTTAGCAGAGTAGGTGAAGCTTTTTAGCCGAGTAAGAAAACCATTACTGTACAGGTATTTCCTTGTAAGCAATTCTCTGCATACAAATTTGTGATGGGAAAGGTATCTGACCATATAAAGAAAACTAGCCTACCTGTACTGTAATAAGATTGTACAGTAGCTGGAAAACTATTAGATGAATATTACAGTTATAAAGGTAGCATCAGAATGGAAATTGTTCTGTCATGTTTACTACCATATACTGTAGATCGACATTATCTAATTCTTAGTTTGCATGATTATGTACAGTAGGCCTATGTTGCTTTGTGAGACTAATTTATATTATTATTTAAAAGGTGTCCCGGCCGCACTAATTACCGGTGTATTCCTGAATGGTTGTTCTGTGATGGGAAGGATGACTGCCGAGACAACACTGATGAACAGCCGGAACATTGCCCCAAGTGTCATGAAAACGGTGACTTCCAATGCAATAACAGACGCTGTATCCCGAAGTGAGTTCTGAACTTTAATCACTCATGATTTTGGTCATTTGTCCATACCATTAAGCAGCTGTTGGTCAAATCTATAACAAACACTTCTTGTTTTGTTTAGTAGTGAGGTATAGAGTACAAATGAGATTATTGTGACTGTTAATATGAACAATAAATAATCCATGATGAATTATTTGCAGGCGTTGGCTCTGTGACTTTGAGAATGACTGTGGTGACAATTCCGACGAAAAGGAGGAGATGTGCCGCGCCCAGTATCGCGAGTGTTCTGAGAGCGAGTTCCGGTGCGGCAACAACAAGTGTATACCCAGCCGGTGGCGCTGTGACCATGACAATGACTGTGGGGACAAGTCCGATGAAGATAACTGCGGCGAGCACACTTGTCGGGTAAAATATAAAATTTAAATACTGTACAGTACTTTATTATATTTGTTGAATGTGGAGTGCATATTTCTAGTTTAACATATCTCATAACCCCTTTTAATCAAATGCTAATTCACCATAATACAGTTGGCTTTGGAATTATGTGATAAGTGTGGACTAAGCAATCGGTATTTACTTTGAATTGCGTGGTTGGAACTTAACTTATTGTAAGAATAGATTTGTAGTTTGAGCCTCTTCAGTCAGCCTCTGTTTCCCAAAATTAAGATTTAATGATTGATTTTTGGGCACTTACAGTTTATATTGAAGCATACATGATATGCCACTTAGCGCTTGGAACCTGTTACACCACTTTTAGGAAAAATGTGGCATTGTTCATATGCAGTAAGAGCTGCAACCATGGAAATGGCAGCAGCTAAAGCCTGTAATAATCATTCACTGTGCCACTCATAAGAACATAACTTTTCTGGAAGAAAAGTCTTGAGCTGTCCCTTAAAAGAATCAACGGAATTCAACTGTCTCATCGACAGTGGCAATTGATTATACAACCTAGAAGCCACATAGGAAAAGGACCGATCAGAGAAGGACGACTGCTGGATGGCTCCCAGTTCCTCAAGACACAGAGGATAATCATTGCTTCACAGGATCCCACCCAAGTGTGCCAACGGACGTTTTAACAATTCAGCAAGATACTTTGGTTCACCAAACTTAAGAGCCTTGAAAGTCATGAGACACCTAGAGCTAGAGTAAAAATAACTGTAGCCTATAAAAATTCTTAAAACCCCCTCTTACACTGGTGGCAAGTACAGTACATACATACATACATACATAACATTTTAAGACTGAGTGCTCCACACATACGTGCAGTTTCAGTCTATTGTCCTAATGCGGTGGGATATTCTGAGAAGGAGGGAAGGAGAGGTCTTGGGAGGGACACTTGTATGTGTGTGTGTTTTTGTGGGCTAGAGTTGCCAGTTCTCGCCATACGAGGGGTATAAGTGCCGTAATGTCACCTCTATATCTCCTCTCCATCCGTCTGACCCAAGTCTATTCATTCAGATTATTTTTTGTTGTTCGTTCGGAGTCTTCGCTACCCAGACGATAAAGTAGCATAAAGCCAGTAAAATTGTGGCAAGAGCTTGTCTTCACTTTACCCTAACTTACATGATTTCTCCTTCTCCCTAGTCTGGGCAGTACCAGTGTTCGTCAGGGCACTGCATTCAGGAACACTTCCGGTGTGACGGTGAACGTAACTGCCATGACCTGAGTGACGAGTTGGACTGTCCTCCCCGCTACCCCGGCGACCGCTACTGCCCTGATGAGAAGTTCCAGTGTGACAACCACCTCTGTGTCGAGATGCGAGACCTCTGTGATGGCAGCAATGATTGTTATGATAACTCCGATGAGAGGGAGAGTCTTTGCAGTGAGTGCTTTGTTCTGTGTTCAAATGCTTTAATTTAATCATTATATTTACTATACTGTACTATACATTGTATTAGTCCTACTCATCAAATTTCTTTCCCGTATCGTACATCTCTCACTTCTTTACCGCGAAAGCAATAACTAACAATATAAATGTTGAAATTTGTCAAATTAAACCCAGATACAGTACTTATAAACATTGTTAATGCCAAGTAACTAGTACTACCCAAATATTTTACCCATCAATTGTGTATTATACATGCATTCTTCTTTTCTTTTTCCAGCCAACTACACCTGCAACACACTGCGACGATTCCAGTGCAACAACCACAAGTGCATCCCTCTATACCAAAAGTGCGACGGCATGGACAACTGTGGTGACGGGTCTGATGAGAATAACATGACCATTTGCTCACATCGTCCGCGTCCTTGTATCTTCAACGAGTTCCGCTGTGCTAACCAGAATTGTATTAGTAAAAGTAAAGTGTGCGATCGTGCGGATGACTGCGGAGATTTGTCCGATGAACTTGGATGCCGTAAGTCTTATCAATTTTAATACTGTGCTGCTACTTAATACAGTGTTTAGTTTTTGCTTTTTAGATTAAGTGCTATGTTTTATACTATACATTGAGTTGGTATGTGTTATAATGAGAATGTTTGAGGGGTCACAGGCAGCAGTTAGAGTGAATTAGGTTCTGAGCAAAGACTTCCCAGTGGAAGTTCAAGTTCACCAAGGTTCAGTGCTGAGCCCATTACTGTTTGTTTTGGTCCTGGAGGCTCTGTCAAGGGACTTTACAACAGGACTCCCATGGGAGTTGTTATATACAGATGACCTAGTTCTTATCGCAGATAGTGCGCAGGAAGCAGAGGCAAATGTTCAATATATGGAGGGAGGGTATGGCAAACAAGGGCCTAAGAGTTGACATAGATAAAATAAAGGTCATGATTAGTAGAGTGGGACACAGAACTATGGAAAGAAGCGGCGACTATCCATGCGCAGTATGTGGGAAGGGGGTGGGAAATAACAAAATTTAATGTTGCGTTTGACTGGATACACAAGAGATGTA
This sequence comes from Paralithodes platypus, assembly GCA_032716605.1. NCBI lineage: Eukaryota > Metazoa > Arthropoda > Malacostraca > Decapoda > Lithodidae > Paralithodes > Paralithodes platypus. Next base: position 42,928,674 of record CM064552.1, on the reverse strand, counting down.
GTGGGGCTAGAGGCCCTTTGATGAGAATATAGACTTTGAATGTGCAGTGTGCAAGGGAGAGCTTGTGTTAAATGACCCGTCTGTTAGTGGTGATTTTGGCAGTGTAGCACTGGAGTGTGTGAATAAATTTGCTATTTGGGCGATACAGTTTCTGCCAGAGGTGGTGCTGAAGCTGGCTCCATTGCTAGTCAGAAGTAGCTGGGGGAAGTTTAGAGAGCTGTTGCCACTCCTGACCATGAGAGGACTCCCACTTCACCGTAAAGGGAAGGTGCATACCTTGTGTGTTAGGAGTGCAATGACCTATGCCTCAGAAACATGGCCAGTTAAAATAAAGGATATTAATTGAATGGAACGGAATGAGAAGAGAATGGCGAGATAAATGTGGGGTTAACCTAAGGGACGGGGTATCGAGTGAGAAATTAAAAAGGTGCCTGGGCATTAGGAGTATATACATAATACATACATACAAGTTTAAAGATCGTTTGTCCACAGAGAATGTGGTTACAGTCTCGCATCCTAAATGGCAGCTTTCCAGGCAGCCCTGTCAAGGGCTGCCTCTGTTGTCAAGGTCTTTATTTTGAGATCGGACCGAAGTACCCGAGCCCACGTCATTCTAGGTCCATCCCTACGCGCAGCTCCCCCCACGTTCACAGTCTGGCATTTCTTCACCCAGTTCTGATCATCTATTCTCTCCACATGTCCAAACCAACCAAGTCGGCTCGTGCCCATCACTTCACTGACACTCCTAATGCCCAGACGCCTTCTCGATTCCTCGCTCGATACCCTGTCCCTAAGATTAACCCCACTCATCCATCTCACCATTCTCTTCTCATTCCGTTCCATTCTATTGACATCCTAGTGATACGCATGAGCCGATTTGATTGGTTTGGACACATGGTGAGAATGGATGATCAGTGCTGGGTGAAGAAATGACGGACTGTGAACGTGGGGGGAGCTGCTTGACAGGCTCGCCTGGAAAGCCGCCATTTAGGACGTGAGACTGTAACATTATTATTATACTGTATATTGCTACTGTCTAACCTATTATTTTATTAGCATTTAGAAGCTACTAAAAATATCTTTCTGATTTTCAGATACGGCTTCCAATTGCACAGTGGGTGGATGCGAACAGTCTTGTTCTGACCTTAAAGATGGCGGATATGTATGCCACTGCCTGCGAGGCTTTAGAATTTCTCCTGATAATCCCAAAGTCTGTGATGATATTGATGAGTGTGCTGAATTTACACATAACTGTTCTCAACTATGTACTAATCTAAATGGAACTCATGCCTGCTCATGCCGTGAAGGCTTTAAGACTGAGATAAATGGTGTGTGCCGACTTGAGGAAGGAGCCATTACTTTGATTTACTCTGATAGTCCAGAAATACGAGCCTTTAACTTGACAGCAAACCGAGCCATGAATGTTATCAAGGGTGATAGCATCGAAGCCCTAGACTATGAACCAAAATCTGGTATTGTATACTGGACTGACTCATACGGCAAGACATTAAAGCGATCATACCTCCCAGGCTCCCCAGAGAGAGCAAATGTAACCAGAGGATATGCCCAGAACTTGGATATAAAGAGCCGTGCCAAACCAACTGGGCTGGCTGTGGATTGGGCCGGCATGAACCTTTACTGGAGTGAGACCGATCGAACTGGCAGCAAACCCCGTGGATCTATCTTGGTCTCTACTCTTGATGGTCGATACCGTCATTCCGTTATCGCCACTGGTCTGGAAGATCCAACATCAGTTGTAGTGGACCCAGATCATGGCTACATGTTCTGGACCGACATTGGTTCCATCCCTAAAATTGAAACCTCTTGGATGGACGGCAGTAAGAGGCGGATCCTTGTGTCAGATGCTGTCAGCCAACCTACTGGGCTGACCATTGATTTCGCAATGGAGCACACAATATATTGGGTGGATGCTAAGCTCAACAAGATTGAAATGATGCGTGAAGATGGATCGAAGAGAACCCTTGTTGGATATGGAAATTTCCTAAAGCATCCTTTGTCTCTTGATGTATTCGAATCCAGCCTTTACTGGGTTACTCGAGACTCAGGAGAAATATACAAAATGGATAAGTTTGGAAGAGGTGTTCCTGTTAAATTGCCTGGAGAATTTGCCAATCCATCCAGCATCAAAGGTTAGAAATTAGTATTTCACTAATACATTACACTATTTGTTTGTGAATATACTTTAAATACTTACTGTGTTTTTAATGTCTATTGAGAAAAGATAACTATTATGCTCTTAGATTTCCAGTAACTTTTTGCAATCTGCACAGTATTGATTTTATGTTTTTCTGTAGCTATTTTTATTCATAGTTTATTGATCATTTACAGTATATGCTAACAAGCGGTACAACACCAGTACAATGAGCATGTGTATGCGAGATACTCCCTGTAGTCACCTGTGTCTCATCGTCCCTGGTGGCTACAAGTGCGCCTGCCCTGACAACAAGGGTGTTAAAAATACTTACCCAAGCTGTGATGCTCGTAAGTAAATCGGCTTGTAGTTTTAATCCTAATTTATTTGCACCTCTTATTATAGCTATAGCTTTTGTAGACCTACAGAATATTCAAAGATGGTAAGATGTGTGAAGAACATCTTCCCTTACTCTTCATATACAGTACAATAATCCACATATTATTATTTATAACATCATTCTTAACACCAATAACCCCCAAATGAAGTTAATGAAAGCATGTGATACTCCCAGGATTTGAACCCAGGATATCTCATACAGAACTTACACACTCTAACCATTTCACCATCAAAGCAGTTTAATAAATCTAGCACATGGTAGGTGGGGACACCCATCATCCACATTCTGTGGTCAATATGTTGGTCAGAGATTGCAATCTTTGCTGGAAAGTATATCGGGTCATTAACCCGTTATACTTTCCAGCATAATGTCTGCAGTAACTTAGCTTTCATAAATTCTTCTCGCTGCCTCATTGTGACACTGTTAAGGCTCTTGTGGTACAAACACAGGCACAGGTGTTTAAACACTGTTAGTGCCCTACCAACATCAGCTACAGTGATAACATGATGGGGCATTGTTGTGGCAAGACTTTGTTGTACTGTGCTGCAGTACAGACTGCAGCCACCATGGTATGATTGCTGTGCACTGTGTGCAGTACTGTAATAATTGTACCATGTAAGCCATATTCACTGTGGATGGTTGCGGTCTATAAACCCGTATGTATGTATGTATTACCACAATTAATATCCATTAATTGAATACCAGATATCAAACTAATCATGTACTAGACCCATTAGTTATGTAGAGCAGTTTAACCAGACCACTGAGCTCCATTACGGAACTCTCATAGGTCTGGCCCGAAGGATTAGATCAGATTACTGAAAGGAGCTTAAGGTGACGCAAAAAACGGACGATGGGGGGAGGAAGGAAAAGCGTGTACTAGGCCTGTACTAGACCCAAGTGCACTATGAATAGTCTAATGCTTATGCTAATAAGTGTATGTGTGTGTGTGATTCTTTTTAGAGCTTGATCCCATTGTCTGAAAATTTATAACCTTGCTTTCTTCCTCAGCCCACTAACCAATAAAACCCAAACCTCTAGGCTGCGGATGCCATAATGAGGGTACCTGTACCCGCAACAGCTCCACCAGCACGGTCTTGCGGTGTGAGTGTCGGGACGGGTTCTCTGGGGAGCTGTGTGAGACTTATGTGGCTCGCAGCTACCTCCCTCGCCAACACTGGTCCCCAGCTACTGTGGTCGTCCCTATCGTGCTCATCATCCTGGCGTTGGCAGCTTTGGCCGCACTCTACATCTTCTTTAATCGCAGGCACATGTATGTTTTGGAGGTTTTCTGTAATATATTTTGTTTTGGGGTTATACAGAGCCCAACTCATGGGCATATTTAAGTTACCTACATGTACTGAACACTAATTCATCCTGCAGTATTTCTATGTATCTTACTCTCAATGCCATGTTATATCCTCTTATCCTACAGTACATAGACAATTTTTGTATTTTTATGCTTAAGTTTATATGGACTATAATCTAGTAGGCTACTGTATAGACAAATACTTTATAGGTGTGTACTTTTATGTACTACAGTATAGTACTTTTTTATATAGTAGGCTACTGTTTTACATATTCTTGAAAAAACATTTGTTAACTTACATTCATTGTATTTCATAAAATTCTATAGGCAGGCCCATTTTAATATATTCATATATTTCATCATTGTTTTATATCTGTAATTAGACTTTGAGAGTCAAAGTTTGATCTATCAAGTCTTATTCTTTTGATAATTGCAGAACCCTGAAGGGTCGAGGTCTACCTGGTTCCAGTGTTGTGTTCCGGCAAGGCACTAATGTCGAGATCGGACCACCTTCTTTCATGGCACCCGCAGATGGAGCAAATGGGGTAAGTATTATACCGGTATATATTTTTGGATGTATATGTATGTATGTATGTATATACTCAGTCAGGCACATACCCCATAGCTGGGGCTGGCCGACTTGAGACAGAGCTCGAACAGGGACAGAAAAAAACAAAAATACTCACACACATCTAGGTCGCCCAGGAGAAGACCCAGAGACCCAGGCCCATTTGGGGTCCCCAGCAAAAGATTCCCAGGTCTCGGACCTCCCGGAGAGGTTCCGGTCTCAGCAGGCAGACACGCAGCGAAGCTTTACCATCACAATTCCCGCCCGCCTCACATCCAGGCATGACCCTTCATATACACCGGGTCCCCGGACCAGGTGCCTGACGGACTAATATCTAGTCCAATTGGCGCCCGACCCTCTCTCCCAACGACCGCGTTAACACTCATCTATTCACAAGCCTCCGGTGGTTCTTTGCCCCTGCATGGCTTTTTGCTCTGTGCGTGGGCGCGATGCGTCCATGTGTTGAGTGTTGTTCGCATGTGTGGGGAGGGTCCTCTCTCACAGCACTTCTTAACCTCTGGACTGCGGCCAGACTCTTAAGAGGTTTTACTGGGCGAATGCGGCCAGACTCTTAAGATCCAAGGCTTTAAAAAATAAAAATAAAACACCCCAGTGGCACTCAATTTGTGATTAGGTGAGATAATTCCCCTCCATTACTTGTTACCACTCTTACACATGTGTCCCCCCCCCCCTTTTTTCCCCCTCCTCAATTATCAGGTATTTTCCCTATTATTCCCGATATTTATCGAGTATTTTCGTGGGAGGACGGGTGGGAGAGAGGGGAGTGGATGGAGGAGTATATATATACTGTATATATATACTGTATGTATATATATATATACAGTATATATATATATATATATATATATATATACTGTATATATATACTGTATGTATATATATATATAAATAATTTATAGTATCCCGATTCGCAACTGAATTGGGAATACAGTACTTAAGGTCTACAGTATCTATCTATTGCCAGACGTCATAAATGTTGAATTATGATCATCTCTCTCTCTCTCCCTCTCGGAGTTGTCCGAAATATGCTCCATACGTAACTTATCCATGCATTGTTTTATGAAATACGAATACAGATTTAGAACTCGCTTGAACTTTGTTAACCCTTTCTGTACCAGCGACGTCTTTTATATTTTATTTTATCCATATTTTATCGATTGTATGCAGCTTAGGCAGATGTGGTAGTTAAACAGGTTTATTGAGATAGTTCGAAGCCTTATAGTACTAGGTATCCTTCCTAAACTGAATACAATCGAATAGTAGTAGCCAGAATAAAAATTAAAGGGATATCGATGGTATGGAAGGGGTTAAGAACATTTTTTATATAATAATTTATGACTAGGGTATCAATATAATGAAATGAAAGCAAGTTATACAAGTGATTCACAACACACCTACTTCATAACCGTGAGATACTATGAGTCGGACAGTGGAGGGGAGGGAGGAAAGGTGGGGTGGAAGGTAGGAGGTGGAGTGAGAGAGGGGGGTTGGGGAGGTGTGTACGAAACTGCCAAATTACGATTTCACTGAGATGGTGAGAATCAGGACTTGTGAGGCAAACTGTACATTCTATGTGGTGGTTTTGTGTTTTTTTTATTTCATAATATTTGTTTGCTAAATCTTCAATGCGTTATTTCCACATAGTTGTTGTTGTTGTTGTTCCCTAAGCTGCCTGGCCGAACAGCCCCGAGTCCTTAAGGAAGGCCATGGCCACGATCGGGCTTTCCCACAGAGCTCTCAAGGAGTGTAGATTGTGTTGTTGGTGTAAGTGGTTATGTGAAATGCAGTCTTCTATAATGTGTTTAATGGTATGGAGTGCTGTGTTACAACCCGGGCAGGTGTCGACGACAGAGTCATGCAGTCTTTTCTGATAGCTCAGAAGAGCTGGATGGTGTCTGCATTTCAGCCTGGCCAGGTGGACTCTGTCCTCGCGCGAGGAAGGGAGGATTCAGAAGGATGGATTTCAGAAGCTCGTGCCTGCAGCTGCGTGTTGTCTATGAGTGATTGGATGGAACGGCGAGAGATATGAGTATGGATGTGCTTCTGGAAGCTGGTTTGGGATGGGCAGGGAGGGAGAGAAGACAGTATTTGTGTGTGATACCGTGTGCTGGGTGTTGTTTTGATATTTCTTGGTGTCTGTGGGTGTCTTGCCATGTAGTGTAGTGGGTGGTGTTGGTTCGTGGAGGTGTAGGAATCGGTTTTTACACCATACCTGAAAGAGGATTTATGGAGCTCCGATCTTACTCTCAACCATCTGAACAATTTTACCAGCACACCTAAACTTCGTTAGATTTTTTTTTTTTTTTTTTTTTTTTTTTTTTTTTTTTTTTTTTTTTTTTTTTTTCTATATTCCAACTTACTTCCTCTCGGGCATAGGCTGAGAGCCTTAACATTCACCGCTTTACAATGAACAGTGAAGCCCGTGAGGTCTTGTTCCAGTCTAGGGAGTGAGACATGTGAAGCACGTAGAGTACAACGAGCACTTGCCATCTTGCCTTCACATGAAGCACGGTGCTCACTCATGGCCCGAAACGACCCCATCTCTGAAGCCACCTCGTTCCCATTCTTCACTGTCTCACCCCCTACACTCGGACTCTCACACTTACACACACACAATGCCACCTGTTGAGCAGATAACTCACCAGGCATTGCACCCCTATAGCATATTTTGAATATGGGAATATTCATACAGTGCTATTTAATCAGGGAACAATGAGGGTATTTTATTGACGTTTCGGTGGGCTTGTGGTAATGCACTGATACTAGGTACAGCACAAATTCCATCCCAATAATATCTTCCCATTGATACATCGGGATTTGAACCCGGGACCTTTGGATTACCAGGCCAGTGGCAAGACCACTCCACCACACCTCCCCTATGCGGGAATAGCCTCCCGAAAATATCAAGCCCTGGTGGGGGCTTGAACACGGAACCCTTGGGTTGTGAAGCAGACACCTTACCAGTTAGACCAATAGAGATATCCCACTTGGCCTGGTCGGCTCAGGGTATTTCCGCATCCGATCTGTTTAGGCTAGCCTATTTTCACTGACTTTACAGAGGCTGCTGCCAGGAATTGAGTGCCTCTCCTGTCCAGATGGTCTTTTACTTTGAGGACTTTGGTTTCTTGATGTAGGTGATCTGTAGGTTACGTAGTAGCTGTGCAGCCTGTGATTATTTTTAGGGCTTTATTTTGAATAGTCTGTAAGGTCTTATGATATGTTTCAGCTAGGTTAAAAGCCCAGGCCGGGCTTGCATATTCCATCACTGATCTTATGTATTGTTTGTAAACTGTGGTGGTGGTTTCTTTGTTTTGTCCAAATTTTGTGTGGGCAAGTGACCTGAGGGCGTTAAGTCTGGGTGTCAGTTTCTTTTTCATGTTTGTGGTGTGCTGTTTGAATGTCATTAGAGTATCATGTTACTCCTAGGATTTTGGGTGAGTGTGTGTGTGTTAGGGATGTGTTGTTTATGGTGATTTGCGGGGTGTATTTGTGTTCTGTCCAGCTTGTGAGGAGGGTTGCGGTGGATTTGGCTGGGGCTAAATTGAGTCTGTTTGTAGTGCACCAGTCATGTAATGTGTTGAGATAGGGTTGAAGGAGACTTGTTGCTGTGTCTAGGTCTTGGAGTGTACATGTGAGTGTTATTTCGTCTGTGTAGGAGGCTATGTTTATTTGGGGTGTATTGGGTGTATTTATATCATGCATGTACAGATTGATGAGTGCGGGCTATAGGACGGATTCTTGCGGGACTCCGTTTGAGAAATTTCTGATGCTAGATGACTGACCGGCAAAAGATACGTGTGCACATCTGCCTGCTAGGAAGTTCCACATAGTGATGTTGATAAGTTCTCTTGTCTTTATATTGTGCGGTTCCTGTTTTGGTTTGTTTGTTTTGCAATTTTTACATTTAAATTAAATTCAGTAATATATATAAACTTTGGGTACTGTAGTGTTATTAAGTTTTGTTGAAAGGAATACTGACTATGCCCTTGAACTGAAAATGTTAAAGCAACTTTAACTTGTATGCCAATATACTTTATCATGTTTTCCCTTAATAGGTGCCGATTGAAGGAGATGTCAACTTGGGCGAAATTGAACCCAAGAACCATAACTTTAGCAACCCCATGTACGACGCAATGGGTTCAATGGGGGCCGCACCCGACCCCAACAAAAGCAAAGGTCTCTATGAAGTGCCTTTAGACACCAGCAAGTCCAAGAGCTACACCCTGGAGAATCAGGAGAGCAGCAACGGCACCTCTCAGCAGCAGCCCACGCCGGCACTGGCTGTCCTCTCACCCTCCGCCATGATGCAAAAAGCCTCACCCAACATACAGATCCGTAAGAAAGAGCTTAGTCCCTCGAATAACGACACGGGAAAGGATACACAGAAGCTGGTGGTAGAGGATGATAATTCTGAATGCTAAGATTACACAAGATTGTAGTAGAAGATAATAATTCTAAATGCTAAGACTATTTAACTAGATGTGTTTGAAATGATAAGGATACAGAAAATTATAATTTTTAATGCTAGAAACAATGCTGAAAATATCAACCTGTTTAAATTTGTAAAGGAGAGCTTATACCTGGTAACAACAGAGGTAAGGTTACGCAGAAGCAGATGGCACTGGAAAGAAAGCTAAAAATGTCACACAGATCAAATTTGTAATAGGAAACCTAGTTCTTCTAGTAATGACACTGGCAAGGCGCTTGTAAGCAGCTTGTAATTGATAATAATTCTGAATGCTGACTATTTTACTAAATGTGCTGGATATAACAATAAAAATGTCAAGCTGATCAAGAGATTGCTAATAAGTGTACTGTATTACCATGCGCTTAGGGAAACCGTCCCATATACAAATGAGATACAATAGTTTTTGATGTACTGAAAAATAAAAGCCAGATGAAGTATTTGGCTGTTGTGCCCTGTTTTTATAAGGCTGAGAGAAGGCAGTTTGCATCAGCTATGTAAGCCTGTAAAAACAAATGCTTTAAAAAATGGAAAATAGATATATACTAAGACCAAGTTGTATTTGGTGCTTAATTCAGAAGATTTAGTATTTAAGTGAATGTTATATGGTCACAAGATCAATGCAGAAAGTTGACATATTCCTTAACCCTTTCAATCAGATGACGATCGTATTAAATATTCTGACCCTGTTTTTTATTCAGCTTGAGCCTGAGTCGCATGAGCACTTGTAAGAGCAAATGTCCTCCGAGACACTGAAAAAGGATATTGTACATAACTCAATTGTCCGATGATTTTATGCTTCAAACGCAAGAGCTTTTATATTTAATAGTTCACAATCTTGATAGGTTCTGGTACCAATCCCTCAAAATTATCTTATTATTCCATAGGGGATACCAGACTCAGATACAAATCGCTATTAAAATTGCTCAAGTGACTCCAGCTTATAAGGAAGGATCTCAAGTGATCGTAGATAAGTAGACACAACTCTCTGGCTACTTTATGTCTCCTATTCTTATTAAAGTATCTACTTAAAATAAAGAAAAATACAGAGTGGTCGTCTGAGTGGAAGGGCTAGACTGAAGTTGTTATACCAACCAGCGTTTATCAGAGCTATGGTACTCTCTCTTGTTTTGTTTTTATAGACATATATATTCCACAATGTAGCAAATACATTGGTTTGTGATAGTAATAATGTAAATTACAGTACTATATTTTTACACAGGTATATAGACTCATGCTATATTTTCATCATTTTAGTGAGTGTTTTGAGTCTCTGGACCAAAGCTAGTAGCTACCTGAACATTTGGTCCTGACTTGTACCATATTTAAATTTTTATCCTATTTATACTGTAATAGAATTTCTTTCTTTAGAGGCATTGATTGAACCTAGAAGATTCTTATATGAAGTAACATATTTTTGTCTATTTTATAATAAACCCAAGCCGTCCATAATAAAATATATATATATAAATATATATTGTAATACACATTCCATGTGGTAGAAGTAACAATGATGTACTTATTTTGAAAACTATATGTACAGTATTTTGTTAAGTATGGGTTAGTGAAAGGTATCCAGTTAAGTAAACATTGGTAAGAGCCTTGTTGGTATTCTCACACAGGAGATTATCACAGCTTATTGGTATTTTCGCTCTGGAGATTATCATACCGCATTTTTTAGTTTGTTTGAGTCGAGTATTGCCTAGTTTTTACTATGCAACAATTTCAGTTTGTTTGTCGATCCACGGAGGTCTGTTTTAAGGAAGTATGATGTAAATTGGTCAAGACATGAACCTGGGACAGGTGGTAAGAATGAGTGACAGGATTTAATAATCTCACAGGTTTATGCGTAGTTTATAGGTAAGCTATGAGTTTACCCTTTTGTAATAATGTTTGAAGTGAGTAAGATCATTTATTCTCATTAATACTATGCATTAACCTGTTATGGTGGTTAAATACAGACACTTCTCTATACCATTTGTCTGATGATCGTGTCTTGGCAACTTTATGGGAGAGGGAGATAAATTACTATAGGACGGAAAGAGTTAACCCTATTTAATCCGCAGGTGGTCTTCTTGGACCATTCCTTTTTTTGCCTTAAGACATTTTGATCCCATTATTTGGGCAATTTAAAAATGTTTCACCCTGTTCAGGTGTCGATTTGTGGGGGGTCAAGTGATAGCAAGGAGGTGAAATTGGCCTTCGGTTGGAATATTTTTCATATGAAAAATTATTGATAATGAACAGAAACTTATTAAATTTTGCCCCACTTGAGTATATCGTATATTTGGTATATTGCAATAATTATTTAATTAGTAGAAAAATAAATAGCCACTGTGAAAGTGAGCAGATCATTTGGTGCTGTAATTATGTTGTGTGGTTGTGTTTTAAGTTTGATATGGTTTCAAGAACTATGTAGCAATATTTGATTTGATCCGTAAGCCTACTAAAGTCATGTACAGTATATTCATTAACTTAGACATACAGTAGTGTTAATTATAGTTACTGTGCAAGAAATTACTCCTTCAACCAAATGGCTCAAGCTTTTGCATTTGAACTTTGTTTAGGTATGTCAAGGAGCAATTCTTTGTAATCCTTTCAGAACATGATATCTTAATTGTATTGTGGCTATCATTGGAAAATTTTATTCAGCTTAAGAAGGGCCTGTGAGAGTTTGAGGTTAACCAAGGTAATTTTTTGCCCATTGATTTCTGTATGTAATATCTAAGCTTAATAAACTTATCTAAAGTTAGCCAGAACACATATAAAAAGGCATCCTTTTGCTAAATAAAATTATCTAAAGTTATCCAGAACATATATAAAAAGGCATCCTTTTGCTAAAGTGGTTAGTGACTACATACACACTGTAGCAGTGTACTGTACTATGGCTTCTAGATATGACTGTACTGTAGGCTATGTGTGGTGCATTAAAGGATCATAGATTTTTTTCTGCCAAAATAATAACTCCTTCAATCCAATGACGACTTCTCGTGTAACTAAGGTTATTTTTATACTTTGATATCTCACTTCAGCTTTTAGTAGCCAAGCTTGGTTGGATACTGAACCGGTCGTCTCACAAAAATCCCAACCCTCACATCTGGGACTGAACTCAGGACTAGTAAGTTACTAGACCGGCACCTTACTACTGAGACAATAGGGGGTACCCAAATTTTCTGAGTAATTTCAGTCAAGAGTTTTTTTACATTCTATACCTGACCACAGTTTTAGCTATATTACATCATTTCATCATCTGAGTAGTAAGTACTCCGAACAGAGAGAACAAAGTCTGAGCGAATTGACATGAATCCGACGAAGAGGAGGTGGTGTTACGGCACCTGGGGAACACACACACAGGCACACACAAGCTACCCCTGGTATGGTGAGAAGTGGTAACTCTGCCCCTACAACAACACACAAACGAGTGTCACTCCCAAGGCAATTTTTTAACTTCACAAACCTCGCAGAGATCCCACCGCATATGCCACCACTTTAACAGAGATTATTTTCGTACTTTGATATCTTACTTTAACTTTTAGAAACCAAGCTGGGTTGATACTGAACTGGTCGTCTCACAAAAATTCCAGCCCTCACTTCTGGGGATTGAACTTGGGACTAGTAAGTTAGACCGGCACCTTACCACTGAAACAATAGGGGTACCCCACTTGTCTGAGCAATATCAGTCAAATGAGTTCAATATCTGACCACTGTTTTAGCTATATTATACTCACTGTATTCCAAATTACCTCAGCCAATTCTGTTCAGCTTAAAGAGATCTCTCATGGTTATATGATAATGGGGTAATTCTGTAGAGCCACTTTCTAATCTTAGATTGTCTGACGGTAGCAGGAATACAAAGTTATGGAAGACATACAGAGGGCTGACCTTCGGCAGCAAAATATATATGGGAAGAATAAAAACAGTAATAACAATAATAATAACGATAATTTTCTGCTATCATAAATACCAGTTTTCTACAGCAGATTAAACAGTATTCACATTATGTAACTAATTTATTAATGATTAAGGTATGAGTGAGAGTTAAGCATTACTATACCTTAACTTCCCTGCTCTGATAGCTAACCTAGTATATTGCATATGATGAGTTTGAGAGTTGAAGGCGTGAAAATAGTGTGATAATCTCTGTTCACCTTACCTTGCCTGCTCTTATAGCTAACCTAGGATATATAACCTATGATGAGTTTTAAGAGTTGTCATGGCATTGAAGGAGTGAAAGATAGTGTGATATTCTCTGTGTTGACCTCAAGGCTCGTGCAGTACTCAGACACCACTGCTGCTGCTGCTGCTTTATATCAATAGATAATTATTCCTGTGGACATTTTATTGTACATATGTCGTGTATATATATATTGAAGACATACTTGCAATTGATTGCGAGAATGAAGAGAGTTTATTGTATATCATATACTCAGTCCGTCGACATTTATTATTATTAATATTAAATGGCCTGTCATATGGAGTCCTCTTTTTACCTTGCTACATTAAAATCGTAGTACCTTGTTTACTGTTGTTTTATAGTTATCAATATTTTCCATTAAGATTACTGGTATCATTTTAATTAATTCCATATTAGGGAACAGAAGGTGCGATAGGAGAAGAGCAGTGCGGTTTTATGAGGGTGTGTGGATCAGAATTTTTCAGTAAGCCAGGAATGCAAGAAGTATCTAGTCACACCGACTTCCCTTTATAAAAAACATGGATGTACAGTAATATATGGAAGATATAATAGATTTGTTTTAGTTTAGGAAGGAATTGTGGCAGTCAAGAGACTTAATTGAAATTGAGACAGTCTTAACTTCTTTGATTTTTTGATGGCCTTTTAAAACTGAATAAAATTGTCTTATGTTAGCCACAATATAGGTGAACGTTTTCTCAGATAGAGAAAGGGTCAACAGTATATCCGAGGTAAGTAGCCCTCCTGACACCCCTTGAAAAAGGCTGTCTACTACTCCTCACAAGGCAAGAGTACATCTCGGACCAGAGCGGTGACAAGCAACCAACACCTCAACTTCTTCCCAATCCAAACACAAACGCAGGTCTCGCAAGCAATCCTAGCAACCCACACATGACCTTAGCAACCCACACATGACCTTAGCAACCCACACATGGCTCTAGCAACCAACATCTCCCCACACCACAGACACTGTCAGTACTGTGCACACAATTGCAACTCTGAAGTAACTTTGCTTCAAACCATTTGGTGCCTGAAAAACAATAGTAGAAGTAGAAATACATAGGTGTTGAAGAGAGAATTAAACCCACATGGTAGTATAATGTGTTAGTCACAATGACCAGGGTCTTTTAGGAGTAGATAGACTTTAGTTGCACCAGACTTCCTGAGAGCAGCTGTGCCAAGTCTATTAGAAAGACCTGGCATTGTGAGTTTCTCTGCGATACCCTTCCAATTGGGCATGACTAGTTTTGCCGTGCCTCTAAGCATTTTTGTCTCAATAAACATTTGTGTAGAATGAGGCAATAGTGTTACTAGTTTCGTCTAACCAGTTGTTAGGTAGTGGCAGCGCTGTATTTTGCTGCTAGGCGTGGCTGGTCAAGTGAGGAAGGGGAGGACGGAATGTTGCTCTCGCGGGGGGGAGGTGGAGGTAGTGTTGCTAAGCAACACGAGTTTAATTAATTGTGTGACCATTGCAAGTTCAGTTGTGTTACACTATAAAGATGTACAGTACTTTATTTTATCTGCCACACTGTTTTAGTTCATTTGTTAACGCAGGAATACTTTAGTAAAAGTTATTCTTGTGAAGTGTCTTAGTCTTATCATATCGTGTGGTGAGATATTGCAACCCCCTTAGTTTGAGCTTGGCTCCCGCTAGCTACGCCAGGGCCAGGCCTCGCCATTCTCTCGTGGGCGGCCAGACAGTATAGGTGGTGGTAGCTCTCTCTTGTGGCACCCCAGTCGGCCCCCTGTTTATTTTCCTTGCTTGCATAATAGTAACGTAACGTAATTAACAGAGAATCCTAGACATCCATCATTTCTTTTAATTAATTCTTTTCCTCTGATCAGCATTTTATTATAATTCCCTTTGTTTTATACACTCTGCACCTCCGGTGGCTACGTCGGAATTCGTGATAGGGAAGAGCTGGGAGGTTTGCCGGGGTCCTTACTAATACGCACTGTTAATCCCATAGACAGTCCACACACCCACACATCAATAACCCCTACATATTTTTCCCAGTGTTGGTGCTTATGACCCGGCAGCAGCCTTGACGGTTCTGCCCCAGCCATTGTTTGTTCCCTATCTCGGGTTTCGAACTGAGGCAACGGAGTGTTTAATATTAATTAGGAATCCAGCTTCAGTCTGGACACCCCCCCCCATAGTTAAGTGAGTGTGGGAGGTGGACTCTAAGAGTTCATTGTTTGGGCGGTAACTAACTGGGGGGCCCAGGTTGAAGCAGGATATATAGTCCATGAGCCAAGACCCGAATTTTGGGATATCGGTACCACCCGGGGTGACTAATTCTCTTAGGTGTTTTTAGCTTGCTACATGTCTCTAGTTTATGTTTTGATATGATAGCCCTTGCACATTGGTAGCTTAATGGTCGTTATCACTTCTTGAATAGACATACCCTACCGAAAATTCCGAATTTTTTTAAAATGTCAAATTTGGGGACAGGAATGCCTAAATGTCAACAAAATGCATATAGTAATTGTCACATTTAATACAAGTCCTGTAAATACACACTAAGCATGCCATGGGCTTGTACATACTATTATGGCAAATTACTACTCCTAAATATCATCTACGTCAGACTCGGAATCTGACTGTTGTGCCACCGGCTCTTCTTCAATAGCCTTGTTCTGACATGTCTGTAACCTGCACATGTCCGTGCATTTTAGACCATTGCTGAGGCAAGTACACTTAGGGAGTTCGCATGACCGCACACACTTGCAAGACAGTAGCTGCATAACAGCATCTGGTGCTGGTGAGCCTCGCATCCAGTTGACGGCAAGCTTACCGTCCTCATCTGTCATCCAACCGCAGTCTGTTGGGTTCGCAACAAATGGCTGGCTCTGAAGACTTCTCCAGATCGCAGCCTGGTAGTTTGCACGCAGTGCATGCATGAAGAGGCAGTCCTCACAAGGAGGGAGTTGACTTGACTCTACCTCTCCACGTCTTGCACAGAACAGCTCATACCGAAGCTTGTTTACCTTAGTTGTGTGGGTAGATGGTAGGTACATGTGGCAGGTGATTTCCTGTAGCTTCTCAAAGAGTTCAGGAGACACTTCCCATGAGCGTCCAAGTTCGTGAAAAGCATGCTGGTATGTCTTGTCCATCTTCACCTGCTTGAGTGTCGTCATCTTCCCTCGGCCAGCGAATGCACTGACGGTATCACAGCCTGTAAAGGCATGCATACCAATCAATGAATCACACACGCTGCCTCCCAGTGTGCGGCTCAGTGTGGTGATATCCAGGAATCTTGTCCGGTTCTTCGTCCCGCACTTCTGGAACAGATGGGATGGGATCTTGTGGCACATGCCAAGACACAACACCATGACGTCTGTATCTTCTGCAGTGATGATGACAGACTTGTTCCCAGATTCTGCTGCATGAAGTGCATGGAGAAGAAGGCGTGTGTCTGCTTCTTCTTGAGTTGACTTAAGCTCAGGAGCCTCTTCCCACTGCTCTTTGGTGATCTTGAAGCAGCGCTGCTCACATGTGACATACAGCTCCTTGTCCTTGAGCTTCTCCCTGTGCTGTGGTGCCTTCCATTCTTCTACCAAGAACTTGATAAGACTTGCCTTGTTGGAGGAACTACCGAGTAACTTTCTCCACTGCTGGATGTTGTGCCCAGGTTGAATGTTCTTGAAATGAATTCCTGTGCCTGCACTTCTTTTGGCTCGTTCTGCATCCTTGATGGATGTCTCCTTGTAGATATCAAACACAACATCAATGCGCCTGCTCTTAGCACCTTCATGAACAGCGTGACTCAGTGCTGTACCTGCAAGCTGTGAAAAAGTTTTGTCGTTTCCCTTCAGTTTGTGGACCAGGCTCATCCCATCAATTATGGTAGCAGAGGGCTCGGGTATCACTTCTGCAGGAGAAACATTCCTCTCTAACTCCTTTGCGAGGGCAGCCTTGTTGGTCTTGCGGAGAGACCCATCACCGCTGGCAAGTGCCCAAGGCAAAGGCCCCAGGGGATGAGCCAAGACATCACTCATTTTGAGCTTTCTGTTCTCGGCAACAAGGATCATCTGGCCAAATAGGTTCCTGTCAGCCTTTAAGATAACCTCCTTGGCATGGTCTTGTGAGCGTGGCTTCATTCTGATGTTAGTGAACGTTCTCAGTTTCGTCTTCGTCATCGTGTCATGAAACTGTATAGTTGGCGTATCGATCTCCAGGCGCTCTTCCTTGAAGGCTTGATATGCATCCTCTCCTATTCTGTAGGCCCCTAGAAGGTCTTTGACAACTTCTGGTGGTGCCATAGTCGCAGTTGACAAACTGACAAGATCTTCTTGCTCTGCGTTGAAGGGGTTCAACCAGCTGGTCTCCATCAGTTGAACTAAAGATTGGACATCGGCCTCATCTCTTCTAATCCTGGGCATCTGTAGGTCTGGGTGGCTGAAGTCAGTATACTTTTGGCCTACTACCATAGTCCTGAGCTGCCTTAAGTACCTGCTGCGATACTCCGATGTCAGGTAGTACCTGGCGACAGCTCCGCCTTTCAGGCTGAAGCCTTTTGTGCCCCCTGGTGTCTGGGTGTCTTTGTTGATCGTCTCTTCGATTGTCTGGTCCACAGGGATCCGTCCAAAGGGATTCTTGCTACCGATCTGGACCGAAAAGCCACCTTGCATGAAGTGTTCATGGACCTCTGGGTGTTCAATGGGCAGTCGAGACATCAAGGCATAGTAGTAGGTTAGGAACCGGGCATAGTTCACTTTGTCATAGGCAAAACACCACGGTATCATCTGTCGGATTGCTCCTAGGTGGAGCATCCAGTTGCCTTCTCTGGAGGCTCGAATTAAGTCCAGCATGATCTCAACCATGTCCAGGTATGACATCCAGAATGCTGAGAGGTTGTGTTCATCTCTGAGGGTCTCAAGATAAACTTGGAAAAGCTTCATGATATGTGTGCATGATTCACTCTCCATCAGCTCTTGAAAGAGTCCCTGAGACACATTGCTGTGAAAGCTGTTGATGTCCTTCAGTGTTTCATCTAGATGGTGTATGTCCCTTGAATGGTTTTCTTCTAGCCATGAAAGGAAGCCTTTCCATGCAAGCCTCATCAGTGCTTCATACACGAGCTTGTGTAGTCTCACTGCTCTGTTGTACCTCTTGCCGTTCATCACTCCTGACACTGATCCTTCTGCGATGATACCTGATTCCACACACAGATCTCTAAGACCTGCATCTTGAAACCTCTTTCCTATGGTGGAGATGAGATTACAGATTGTGTGGAAGACGCCCATCCTGATGATAATGTTCTTGAACTTCTCTTGTTTCCAGATAACTTCGGCAGCTTTGGCATAGAGTGCTTGATCAAACACGCACACAATCTTGTTAAGCTGTAAGGACTGCATGATAGCATGCGTTTGTTCCAAGATTTCATTAACGGTGGACATTTCTGTTGCGGGAGCATTGATAGTGGGCAGGTAGCTTACAGTGTCCTGAACCACTGCAATGTCTCTGCGCATTTTGATGTTGAACCCAGTCCAACTGCTGATGGACTGGTCCTCATGGTCTGACATTCGAGTAAGAAGCCAGATATGGTTCTTTGTCTTTGAATCCTGGACTTCCTTGGTAGTGTCGACATACGCAGTCTCAATCCTAGGTGGCCCTGCCCGCCGCCCCACATTGTATATTGGCAGCATTGATGATGTCTGAGTGATGCTTCTTATCTTGGACTTGGTAATCTCTGGCAGGACTTTCTCTGGCACAGAGCCTGCAACCTTGGACTGGACAGCAATGCCATTGACTCTATGAGAAGTACCTGCTCCACTTAGGGTCTCTTCAAGTCGGTCAATGTTATCCCAGGCCAGGGTTGTGAACACACCAGGGTAGATGTTTGCTGGCAGTGGAATGTCATCCTTTGAGCATTCCAGCTTCTGGATACAAAGGGCTGTATCGATCTCCTCAAACATTGAGTAAGACACACAGTGACCAAGACGATTCAGAGTTCGGATCAGTTCTGTGTTTCCTGTCAAAGACTTTACAGCATTGGTCAGCAGTACGTGCTTGGGTGGTTTTGTCTTGCCACTGGTAACAGCAAAGACCAAGTCACTGCCAAAGGAAGTGGCAAGACGTTGAGCTCTTTCAGAGGGAGTTTCACACTCACACTCTCCTGTCAGCAGGGTGTGCAGGAATTGAGTGACTGCTGCAGGAATGACATTCTGATCTGTATCGGGAGGCCATGGCTGACTCACATCTTGTTTATTGATCTCATTCCTCAGCTGCATTCCTGCTTTGGTTAAGACATCTTCAGAGTTAGCTGCTCTTGCTTCTTGCAGGTCTTTTGCCATTTTGTGTGCTTGCCGGGCAAGGTCGTCCATTGAGAGGCTGCGTGGATAGATTAGAAGCTTTCCTTTCTCATCTGGGACAAAGCGTAGTGATTCTCCAAACTCGGTTTCAATCTTTCGGCGAACATGTTTCTTTGTCGCTGGTTTCAGTTGGATAATACCACGGGACATCATGGATCTCTCAAGCCTAGATGTGAGGTTTGTCATAGGCAGTACCTCTGGGTTGGGGAATAATTTGGTCCTTATATACAAGCAGAGTTCCTCGAGGGCTTCTGTCTCAACCTCTTCGTAGCGTGCTTCCTCGCTTTCTTCCTGATTTTCACCTGCACCCGACCTGGCGGCCGCTGGGAAATCATCTTTTGTGAAGAGTTTGTAGCACGACTTGTGGTAGTGACCCTCTGCAGCAACAAGGTCTCTGCTAACTAAACCAAGGATTCTCTGGTTGAGTTTCCTTATTGCTGCTCTGCGAATCTTCTCATCTGCTCGTAGCTCAACACACTGTATGAGTGGCTCCCTTGTCTTTGTTGTTTTTATGTACTTGCTTGACTTCTCGCAGAAGATACATACTTTGGCATACACCCTGCTAGTACTAGGGGCATCCCTTGATGCCCTCCTCCTGGGGTCGACGCTTGCTGATTCTATCTTGACACCCTTGGCAAGGATAGAATCCAGTGACTTCTTCATTGTAAAGAGACTACGACATTTACGGTGATAATGTATGTGTGGTATTCCTCCTTCTTCAAGGCCCTTGGCTGCTTCCAGGACTGGATCATGCTGCCTGATTTCTGCAGCCCTGAGCAATGTGTTCCAGGAGTCCAAATCCTGTGGTGACACCAGAGCATCGCTGTCATCATCAGAGCAGTGGATGATACAGTCGATCCGTGCTCTCTTCCTCGCAGATGGTTCCATCCTGCCGTCAAACAGTCGACACACACCTGCAAAAAATATCACCATTAAACCATGAACAAACAAACACATTACATGGAAACCACTCTACATATGTTTGCTCCTTCCAATAATAAATTATCCCCAAAATATAACAAAAAATCCCCAAATATGAAATAAACCCCTAAATATGGAGAAACTTGAAATACACATCGGAATAATTCTTGTAGAGAATCAAATAAGCTACAAGAGCTGTTAGAATATATTTTTCAATGTTCCCCATATTTAAGGATTTATTCTAGATTTAGAGGAAAATACCCAAAATATAGAGTATATTCCGAAATATGAGGAAATTTGAAAATACCTAGGAACAACTCTGGTAGAGAATATAATTCTACATAGGTGTTCAAAGTTTCGCGATGATTGTGTGATGGATTTTAAAGAAAATGAGGAAAACGCCGAGCGTCACGCTAAAAATCTTTATTTTTGGGTAGCGCCCCTATTGCATCAAAAAAATTAGACTAAGCTACCAGTGCGAGAAGGCTATCATATCTTAATGTACTTACAGTCACTCTATAAACATTTTAGTACCATTCGTGTTTAGTCACCCCAGGTGGTACCGATATCTGGCCTGGCTCATGGACTAATACTGGTGTGATATTAGAGGTGGTCAGGGCAACCTGCTTCTACTAATAACACCCCGAGGTCATATTAGGACACTGCCTTGTATTGTTAGTTCATTATATGTATGCAATATTATTATGTGCAACTCTCTTGGGTTGAGAGTGGATTACCGTTGGCTGGTTTGCGCCCGGTTTAGTATTGTCGAGGGCGCGCATAGCCTGTTATTTCTTACAGTTTCTTACAGTAGATCCTCTGGAAAAAGGCAAACTATGCCTGTGTATCCAGCTCAGTACCAGTGCTTGCACTGCTGCGGTCGTTCACGGTGTTGGCGGCGGCGGTAGCAGACGCAACATTTTTACTATTCTGTATTTTTGTTTTATAATCAAACTTCAAATCTTGTCTTCCCCATGCTTTATCAAGATTACTTTCAAACTCCCTTATTGATTCGGAATCGACTACATACTGGGGCAGTGCGTTCCACTCATTTACCACTCTATCACAAAATGAGTTCTTCGCCTTCTCAAGCCTATTTCTTTCTTTGTAAATTTTCTTAGAGTGTCCTCTCGTTCTTGTTCCCTCCCGCATCAAGAAGATACCTTCACACATCCTCATCGTACTTTCCTGACACTATCTTAAAAGTCTCTATCATATCCCCTCTCTTTCTCCTATATGCCAGTGTCGGAAGTCCCAGTGTCCTCAACCTCTGCTCATAGCCCGCCGTCTTCAACGTTGGTACCAGCTTGCTAGCTCTTCTCTGCACTTTCTCCACTGCTTCTATATCCTTTACCATATATGGAGCCCACACCTGGTTTGCATATTCCAGGTGTGGCCTAACCAGCGCTGTATATAGATTCCTGAAGATTTCTTCGTCAAGTGACACAAATGTCCTCCTTATCAGCCCTACAATTCTATTGGCTTTGTTTATCTTTTCCGCTAAATGTTCTGAGAAATTTAACTTATTATCTATCACTACTCCTATATCCTTTTCTGCACTCACTTCCTCCATCGCTTCATACATACTGTATCCTACCTTGTCTATCTTGCTCAAGTACACCTGCACTCTTTTTTTTTCGTTGATGTCTGCTGGTAGCCTATATGTATTTGACTGTTTTGATTATCCAACCCAGCATTGCTAATCCCGGTGTTGGTTTCGAGTTCTCGTAGCTAGTAGTCTTAAGTTACATGATTACTTCTGTTCTACTTATTATTCAGAATAGGAGCAGGGCAGTGTGCACCTTAAGCCCTGAGAAGAGCATGGAAGCATTTATAAAGCTCTTACCTGTTGCGTTGTGGTGTTGTTTGGTAGAGAGACAAGGTGCATTTGCATTAGTCATTATTTTCGTATACCATCTCTAAGCAACTGAGGTCCAGATTCGTAACAGTGTATATTATGACACGACAAGTTTCGACTTCTCTGGAGTCCTCTTCAGGGTTTAATTCTCCATTCAAGGATTCACGGCATTGTGAATATATCTCTCTACAGTATACATAGGTGTTGTTGCTTCTGACCAAATTATCTCACCAAACCCTCCGCTTAAACAGTGAGGAAGGGTCCACGGAAGCCACACACTGCTGATACGCCAGTCCATAGAAAAGCGCAAGTTGTGATAATTTTTACCAAAGTAACTAGGGCTGGTAAAACTAGGGGCATGAAGAACTATAGGCTGGAGTGACTTGTTTCCTGTGGGATCAGGAGGACCTAGAAGGTACAGGGCATAGTATTTTTACAGACTGGCACTTTTTGCCTAGTAGCACAGGGGCCCGAACCCAGAGGTAGCGCACTGGGAGGCTGCCCTATCACTAGGCGCATAATACCGGGGCAGCCGTAGTGCTGTGTACGCTCACTGATTGCGTCCCTGTGTGGGGATCGGTTTTTACACCATACCCGAAAGAGGATTTATGGAGCTCCGATTTTACTCTCAACCATCTGAACAATTTAACCAGCACATCTAAACTTCGTTAAATGCGGAAATAGCCTCACGAAAATATCATGCCCTGGTGGGGGCACGAACTCTCGACCCTTGGGTGTGAGGCAGGCACCTTACCAGTTAGACCAATAGAGATATCCCACTTGGCCTATTCGGCTCAGGGTATTTCCGCATCCGAGGTCTGTTTAGGATAACCTATTTTCACTGACTTTACACTACTTCACCTTCCGGGAAGCGAAAGCTCCGAACAGAGAGGAACAAGCTTGAGCCGAATCGACCGAGAGTCCGTCAGAGAGATGAACGGGAATGGTGAGTCAACTTCGCTGAGCGATGCTACACGCACCTACAAACTGCCCAGTTGGCAACTCGCTTGGGCGGCTGGCAACTCCACAACCCAACCCAACCCAATCGAGTCTCACAACACTCCCTGCTCTCTCCTATCCTCTTCCTTGCCCTGTGGGGATCGGTTTTTACACCATACCCGAAAGAGGATTTATGGAGCTCCGATCTTACTCTCAACCATCTGAACAATTTAACCAGCACACCTAAACTTTGTTAAATGCGGAAATAGCCTCACGAAAATATCATGCCCTAGTGGGGGCACGAACTCTCGACCCTTGGGTGTGAGGCAGGCACCTTACCAGTTAGACCAATAGAGATATCCCACTTGGCCTGTTCGGCTCAGGGTATTTCCGCATCCGAGGTCTGTTTAGGATAACCTATTTTCACTGACTTTACACCTGCAGTTAGTTCTGGTTGGTTGCCCCAAGGCCCTTAGGTCCCACCCCTTTAAAGATATTGTGATGTCCTCTGGGTGACAACTACCCGGAGCAGCCTGGAGCTGGATACCTGGGGATAGTGACCTCCAACGTTGGCAACTTTTACCAAACAGAGCCAAAAATTATATAAACCATTGCAAGTCTGTAGCGTAGTGATCGAGAGAGTGAGAGCGAGAACGGAGAAATGGGTAGGTGACGAGCAGGGTGGGTTTATGAAGGGAAGAAGATGTGTAAACCAGATTTTTGCCTTGAAATATGTTGTGGAGAAATATCTGGAGAAGCGACAAAAGTTGTGTTCTGCCTTAATGGGCTTGGAAAAGGCCCCCCAGGGGGTAAGGGGGCCTTCATCTGATGGTGGAGGAAAAAAAGAATATGCCTCACGCAGCCTACTGCGTGTCGTACAAGGCGACTAATAGGGGGGATGGCGATAGACTTGTGGACCAACAGCCATTACTATGCAATAAAGTCTTTATCTTAGCACTGTCTTGGTATGGCACCGCCGAGGCTGGTGGGGTGCGGATAGGTGCCACAGCAGTGTCAGCAACAGTGTTTGCATGTTGGAGCAGTGTTGGGACAGGACTTTATTGTTCTATAGTCCAAATTGCCTAATATTCAGTAGAGTTGTTATGGTGCTGTCTTTTTGTAACACTGTTAAGGCTGGTGTGGTTGCAGATACTGCAGGGGGACTCTGTTGAGTCTTGTTGAGGCACGGTTAGCACTATACCAACATCAGCCACAGTGATGACTTGGTGGGGCAGTGCTGTGGCAGGGCCTTATTGTACTACAGTACACTCCAACTACTGAAAGGCAACCCCGTCTGAGCCGTTACAATGCATGTTATGGAAAAATTACGTTAAACCATTGTATGTATTGTATATTAGCTGGCAACTTGCTGAAAGCAATGAAGAGCATGAATGAGGGTGCAAAGGCATCATTATGTGTGGAGAATGAACAAAGCAAGTTCTTTTATTTGAATGTTGGGTTAAAGCAATTAAGGGTGTGTGATGTCCCCATGGTTGTTCAATATACTGTACATATGGATGGAGTCATGAAAGAAAAACAAGGAAGAGCAGTGAATATTGGTGTACCGATGATATGGGAAGAAATGTACCGATGATATGGGAAGAAAAGAAATGGAAGTTGCCTGCAATGCTGTCTGCTGATACAGTTCTGATGAACGATAGGGAATGGGAATTGCAGGGTCTGGTAAATATGTTTGGAACAGGGTGTGAAAAACAGAATCTAAAGGTAAAGGCTCGGAAGAGTACATACTGTATATACATACAGGTTAAAAGACTGCAACCGTCCACAGTGAATGTGGCTTCCATGGTACAATCACAGTACTGCACAAAGTGCACAGCAATCATAATCATAATAATCATAATCATAATCATAATCATAATCAATCCGGGGAGGTCGACGGTACTACAGCTAATTAAGGTGGTAGATGATTGGATGCAAATTCTAGAAGATGGTGATGTAATAGACGTGGTATATTGCGATTTTATGAAGGCCTTCGATAAGGTCCCACATAAAAGGTTAATAGAGAAAGTTAGAAGCTATAATATAGGGGAGAAATGTGTGAAATGGATAGAAGCCTTCCTGAAAGATCGGAGACAGAGGGTATTGGTGAATGGAATAGGCTCGGGGTGGAGGGAAATTACAAGTGGGGTACCTCAGGGATCTGTGTTGGGACCATTGCTGTTCGTTATATTTATCAACGACTTGCCTGAAGTTATAACTAATGGAAGTGAGGTATACCTGTATGCGGATGACACTAAACTGTATAGAAGAGTGAGGAGTAAGGAAGATATGGGTTTGCTTCAAGGAGATGTGGAGGGCATGAAGGGATGGTCTGAGCATTGGTTAATGCCTTTTCATCCAAAAAAATGCAAGTACATGCGGATTGGGACCAGCAAGATAGACAAGGTAGGATACAGTATGTATGAAGCGATGGAGGAAGTGAGTGCAGAAAAGGATATAGGAGTAGTGATAGATAATAAGTTAAATTTCTCAGAACATTTAGCGGAAAAGATAAACAAAGCCAATAGAATTGTAGGGCTGATAAGGAGGACATTTGTGTCACTTGACGAAGAAATCTTCAGGAATCTATATACAGCGCTGGTTAGGCCACACCTGGAATATGCAAACCAGGTGTGGGCTCCATATATGGTAAAGGATATAGAAGCAGTGGAGAAAGTGCAGAGAAGAGCTAGCAAGCTGGTACCAACGTTGAAGAACGCGGGCTATGAGCAGAGGTTGAGGACACTGGGACTTCCGACACTGGCATATAGGAGAAAGAGAGGGGATATGATAGAGACTTTTAAGATAGTGTCAGGAAAGTACGATGAGGATGTGTGTGAAGGTATCTTCTTGATGCGGGAGGGAACAAGAACGAGAGGACACTCTAAGAAAATTTACAAAGAAAGAAATAGGCTTGAGAAGGCGAAGAACTCATTTTGTGATAGAGTGGTAAATGAGTGGAACGCACTGCCCCAGTATGTAGTCGATTCCGAATCAATAAGGGAGTTTGAAAGTAATCTTGATAAAGCATGGGGAAGACAAGATTTGAAGTTTGATTATAAAACAAAAATACAGAATAGTAAAAATGTTGCGTCTGCTACCGCCGCCGCCAACACCGTGAACGACCGCAGCAGTGCAAGCACTGGTACTGAGCTGGATACACAGGCATAGTTTGCCTTTTTCCAGAGGATCTACTGTAAGAAACTGTAAGAAAATAACACGGTGCCTACAGTCTTTACTGCAGCACAGTATGGTCTTTGAAACGGGTGCAGTCACAGAGTGTGAGGTGAGGTTGAATGGTCAGGCTATGGAAAATGTCAGCTTATTTAAGTATTTGAAAGCAGTAACAAGAAATAGGGTGGTCAGCATGGAAGTAAAGAAGCTAGTCCTTGCCTTGTGTGGTAATCCCGACATTGACGTACGGAAGTGAAGCATGGATGCTGTTGGAGAGAGACAAACCAAGAGTGAGAGGAGTGGAGATGTGTTACTTGAGAAGTGCGTGTGGAGTTACTTGGAGGGATAGACAGACAAATGAGAAAGTACAAGACCGGTGTGGTGTGGATGTGGATGTTCTGGAAAGTGTGAAAAGGAACACCTTGAGATGGTTCGGCCATGTGGAACGTATGGGAAGAGAGAGAATGATTAAGAGAGTGTACAAGAGTGAAGTAGAAGGACAGAGGGAGAAGCAAACCAAGAGAGGTGGAAGGATGGAGTTAAGAAGAATATGCGTGAAAGCAGTACTGAATGGGAAGAGGAGTGTCGACTGACTGGGGACAGAGGTGCATGGGGCGATTCATTCGTGGACACTCCTTCGGGGGTCATGGCGTCTGGCAATAGATAGAAGTCTGTTAATACAGGCTGGACACCCGGGCCACCCAACGACCCATCAAAATGTCTTGCACCGTGGCCTGACACTCACTATCAAGTTTTACAACGTTCGTGGCCTTTCCTCTAACTTCTACTCTGTTGAACACCACCTCTCCTCTGCCAACCCTGATCTTCTCTTTCTCACCAAAACTCAGTTGTCTGGGACTACTGATAGCAAACCCTTCTCTGTACTGTACCCTCCTACTATCTCTATCCTAGTTTCAAAGCCAAAGGCGGATGTTGTGTATACGTACACAACAAACTCGCTTGCTCTCGTTTTCCTGACTTCGACTCCTCTGAATTCTCAACTATATATGGCTCAAACTATCCTAGCTGCCACTCTCATATTTAATATTTCTTTGCTGTCTATCTTTCTCTCAACTCTACTGACTTACCCAAATTCTTTGACTATCTAAACTCTAAAGTGGAACACATCCTATCCATCTTCTCTCCTTTCTCAAAAATCTCCATCTTAGGCGATTTTAACGTTCACCACCGCCAATGGCTCTCCTACTATTTCACTGACCAACCTGGTAAACAAGCCTACATTTGTTTAGTGGTGATGGGCTGGTCTATCAGAGTGAGAACTGAGCGATCTCTGCCATACCCATAGCTTACTCTGACTGTT
The DNA here is from genome assembly GCA_032716605.1 of Paralithodes platypus. Classification (NCBI taxonomy): domain Eukaryota; kingdom Metazoa; phylum Arthropoda; class Malacostraca; order Decapoda; family Lithodidae; genus Paralithodes; species Paralithodes platypus. Next base: position 42,901,036 of record CM064552.1, on the reverse strand, counting down.
CCTTTTACTTAGATATTTTCTAGAACACGAGTGACGGCGTCTCCTCCGTGGTTGACCTCCCAATCTACCAAGATTGGAAGCCAAAGCGTCACATATTTCCCTTGCCCCTCAACTTTCTCTTCATAATTGCTGAGGGGCACAGGGCCTTGGGTGGGGCTTTGGTTTCCCGGGCGTTTCCGCACCCTCCTCAGCTCCCCGCCATGGAGTGGCTTCGGTCACCCAGGCTTTATTTTGGTCGGCAGGGAGGGTTCTGTGGGGGGGCGCTCGTTTATGGCTTTGGCCTTGCTCGGGGCCTTGGGGCTGTTCGGCCAGGCAGCTTGGGGAACAACAACAACATTTGTTTTATCTTATATGACCTAGAGCAGTTGGTTCAGCAACCCACCCGTATCCCGGATGGCTTCGGAGTTTGACCCAACATTCTTTACTTTTTTCTAACTTCTAACCCTTCCGCTTATAGGGTGAGGTGGGGTTGGACCGTATGTAGTGATGTCGCTAGATATGCAGTCTAGAGGAAAATCCTGTTAGAACTGGCAACACTGCTTGTGTAGCGATCAGCTGAGCGAGGGATACTAGAAAAGATATGGAGGAAGAGAAATGGGTATGGGGGGGGGGGGGGGGACGTGACTGGTAGGTCTAAAAAACTGTCCCTTATGCAATCCTTCTACTCTAAACTTTCCCTCTTACTAACGTTTCTGAGCCAGTACCGATACAAAGGTCAGCCCTGTGGACCTGCCCGGTCTGCGGGCGGGTTCTAAAGAAGAAGAAGACGACGACGCCGGGCGGAGCTTCCAACTGCGACCGTGAGGTAAACATTTAGTTTTTGGGATGTCTAATGTAATTTTATGTCTTATATATATTGATGATGTTCCTAAGGTACTGCTGATCATGGAGATATGGGAAAGTAGAGTGAGTTTAAGCACTTAGGAGAGTTATAGGCCAGGTTTGGAAGTAGGCCTAGGCGGTGACTGGACGACTCGGCCCATGGGACAACTCGGCTCGGACAGCTCTGCTCACTTTTGGACAACTCGACCACAATGGCGAGACAACTCGGCCCCATGTTTTGCTATGGGTCAATTTGACGAGACCAGTCATAGGCTAGTGCTCTCGATTCATAATATGTAGGTTATGTTAGGTTATGTTAAGATAATATAAAGGAAACAAAAATCGTGCCACGCATGCGCAGAGGACAGGATTTGGTGCACGGAGGCCGAAAAGAGAAACAAATGGCGCCCGGTAAGATTAATGTCTTTATTTTCTGCTATATTATGAGTAGATTGATGGTTGGGGTGGTTCTTATTATGTGAGGGTGTGTTTTATAGATTGCTGATCGTCATATAAACCCGCAGAGGGCTGGTCTAGTACGGGTAATACTTGTATTGGTGATGTATTAAGTGGGGGGCTGAGCCGGCTGGACCATAGCTTACGTCAAATTAGGATTCTAGGGTCTATCTATCTATCTATATGCAGAAATTAGAAAGTATGTAGGGAATTTGAAGTTAGGAGAAACAAATTTAGCAAATATTAAGAAGGACGACATTAGAAAAAGTTCTGGACTGGGATTCGGGAAGATGGCGAGAGGAGTTGGCAGAGAAGAGTAGCCTAGAAGTGTATAGGAGTTATACAAAGGAGATTAAGAGCGAGGAAGATATTTATGACAACACACAGGCATCTATAATATTTTACAGATGTAGGACAAATAACTTAAATCTAAAAGATAGAAATAGGCATGTGGGAGGAGAGACACAATGCGATATGTGTAATGAAGGAACAGAAGACCTAAAACATTTTCTACTACACTGTTCATTTTATAAAGCATGCAGAATAAAAGATCCAGGGTTCCAACAGCCTTATATGGTTATACTGATGTATTGGACCGACAGTTAGCCCATCGATCTTTTTAGGCCTAATAGGTCCGGTAGAGCATATACATCATTGCTATATATGGCATTAACCTCTGAAGTGCGCATGGGGGTAATTGGAAACGTCCCCCTGTGCTGACGTATTTGAGGTGTTTCCGTCACTAAAATATTCATTGTGCCATTAATAGCATTAATATTTATCCATATGCGCCTATTATGGGTTGATTATAAAGGTATTAACCTGAAACAACAATAAAACGAGTGAAAAACAGCGTTTGGGATGGTCAAAAATCGGAGATATAGCCCGCGAGTTTGTATAATGTATGGGGTGACGGCAATCTGCTTTCCCGCCAATTTCCCCAAGGCCACTGAGACACAGGCGATCGATACTCTCATCTCTCTCTCTTGCACTCGCTTGCTATCAGTGATGACCACACCCTCCAATCGGATTTCTAATGTTAGCACGAAAATATACCTCAGAATAAGGGAATAACAGGGAAAATAGGTGATAACTGAAGGAGAGGAGGAAAGTGGGGAAGGAGGGGAGGTACAGGACTGAGATTTTGCATGGCCCAGGGGCCAAACAAAAATAAAAAACAAAAAATATAAAAAAAAATTTTTTTTTCGATGTCAAAAGTTGATTTTTATTTTCTCTGACTCTTAAGAGTCTTCCCGCAGTGCGCCGGGGGAACTCTTAAGAGTCTCCCCGCAGCTCCCGGGTTAAGAGCGGAAATGTATTACAAGGGAGAACAAAAACCCCGCTGAAATACATGTATAGGCCTAGGCTACTGTAAAACTAAGTTTTTCAGCCAGTACCCAACCAGCGGGGGTGTGGGGGCAGCAGCCCCCACCCACAGGGTGTCAATCCACAAAATATGAATTGTGTTTTCATTATGGTTTATTATTTTGTTATCATTATAGCGCGACAGAGCGGCGAAGGCGCGAGCTCCAGGGGGGTCCGGGGGCATGCCCCCCCGTGATTTTTTTGAGAATTTAGGTGTCTAAAACAGCATTTCCTGCAATCTAAAAGCAATCAAGATGGAATATATGGAGACCAAAATTATGTCAATTTACCTTTTTTGTTTCTTAAAAAAAAAAAGTTGGGAGAGTTTCTGTTATCATTGTACAAAAAGTTCATTTGCATTATCACTCAAAAAAACAGCTTCGTTTGACACCCTGCCCACCCATATACTAGGTTAGGTTAGGTTAGGTTAAGTTAGGCTAATGGCACAAAAAAAAAAAAAAAAAAAAAAAGTAACCTAACTAGCGGGGGTGTGGGGGCTGCAGCCCCCACTCATATACTAGGTTAGGTTAGGTAAGGTTGTTAGGTTAGGCTAATAGCCTAGAACATTAAAAAAAAAAAAAAAATAGTCTAATAGGGGCGTGTTTTTAGATTGTTGGATAATGGGTAAATACTCATTTCCGCTCCTCTTCAGTATAAAACAACACTATATCTGAAGGAAAAAATACAAAAAACAAAATAAAACTTACTGAAATCGCTGTCGGTCCAAAAAGTCAGGTTTACCGCCTTATATTGAAAATGAAAACCAAGTCATCGGACATCTTTTATTTAACAAAGAAATAAGCGATAGAGTGAAACAGACAATCTATCAAATGTGGAGAGTACGAGAGAAAAAATTGAAAGAACTGAAATAAGAAGACTGAAGAGAGAAGAAACAAGAATGAAGGAAGACGAGAGAAGAAACAAGACTGAAGAGAGAAGAAAGAAGATTTCAGAAAAAGGGATGAAAAATGAAATATATTTATTTTTAGACAAATGAGCACGTCACAAAAAGTCACAAAAAGAAAAATAACAAAACCTCTTAGGGAAGTGCCGACGTTAAGGCTAAACTTCCCGAATTCCAACTGAACTGAACTGATGCTCAGGCCCAATCCCCATTTTGGGGGTAGCCGACTCAAGACGGAGCAAGAACAGGGAAAACACCAAAACAACATAAAACAACAAATAAACACAGATAAAAAGCACAAACTCACACACATCCAGGTCACCCAGGAGAAGACCCAGAGACCAGGGTCACCAAGGTCGCTCCAGCACTCCCCCGGTCCCCGACCACCCGGAGAGGTTCCGATCTCGGCAGGCAGACATGCAGCGGAGCCAAAGCCACAAGCCCTCCCACCACACTTCCAGGCGCACTCTTCATATTAATCGTCTCCCCGGGCCAGGCGCCTGATGGACTATTATCTAGTCCAACTTGCGCCCGACCCCTTACTCCAAATGACCACGTGTTCATTCAACTATTCACAAGCATTCTCCATTCACTCCTGTCCACCACCACTTCCCCTGCCTGATCTATAGTCATTCCTCTATCATCCAAAGCCTTTCTTACACAGTCTCCATCTGAATGGGGGTCTTCCTGCCCTTCTATCTCCCCTTGTACCTGATTCACATTTTCTCATTGTAAGGCTTTCATCTCTCATTCGTTCAACATGACCATACCAGCTCAGCACCCTTCTGTCCACTCTGGCTGAAAAATGTTCCTGCTGCCCCACTCTCCTACGTATCCCTTCATTCCTCAATCTGTCTGTACGAGTAACTCCACACATACTCCTCAAGCAGCTCATCTCCATCACATCCAGCCCTCTTTTCTCCTTTTTCTTCAGAGCCCATGTCTCAGCCCCATACATCACTGTTGGCACAACAATTCCTTGATACAGTGCACTTTTTACTTTCGGTAATTTTTTTGAAAAGACTCTCAGCGTTATTATACATAATTTATTAGGGAAAGTGAAGCTCTATGGAATCCTTATCTTATACTCACATAGATTCCACTGTGGAAAAATTGTTTTGATAGTTAACTATAGTTTTGATGTAAATACTACCGCAACTACGAATCTTGTTTCCGAGACCTAGTATATTAACCTAACCAAACAACCAAACCTAACCTAACCTAACCCTAGAGTGCCCTAGACCCAGTACGTGGGATACAACACTAGCCCTTGCAAGTTGCATGCCAGCTACTGTGGGTTCATATATTAGACATACAGTAACATCTTTGTAGAAAACACTTTACCGTAGCGAGTGTACTCCATTTCGAACACGTCCGTAGCAGAGCTCTCAAGATTGCGGGACTGAGTTTGTTTACGCGCGGGACTATTTATGTCGACAAAATCGAGTTACAAAACTTATCAAAACTATTCTAGCACAACGGAATCTATGTGAGTATATTATAAGGGTTCCATAGAGCTTCACTTTCCCTAATAAATTATGTATAATAACGCTGCGAGTCTATTCCCGATAATTATCTTACTTTCACTCCGAGATTTCTCGTCTTCCACATACTTCCCATTGCTCCGAAAACCTTCCTTCCTTCACACACTCTCTGTTTTACCTCCACTTCCATACCTCCACTCCTGCTTATCGTTCCTCCTAGATATGTAAAACACTCTACTTGTTCCAATATTTCCCCATCCAGCCTCGCATCTAGTCTCTAGATTCACCCTATGCTCTCCCCTATTACACACCATTACTTTACTTTTATTGATGTTCACCTTCAGTTTCCTCCTTCCACAAACCACACCAAACTATTTGACTACCCGCTGCAGTTTCTCATCAGAATCCGCCACCAATGCTGTGTCATCAGCGAACAGTAACTGATTCAACTCCCAATCTCTACCATTCTTCCCTACTAAACCCAATCCTCTTCCCATAGTTCTCCTTTTCTAGGGTAAAACAGTAATATTTGACAAGTTACGGTAGGGGAGGTGTGGTGGAGTGGTCTTGCCACTGGCCTGGTAATCCAAAGGTCCCGGGTTCAAATCCCGATGTATCAATGGGAAGATATTATTGGGATGGAATTTGTGCTGTACCTAGTATCAGTGCATTACCACAAGCCCACCGAAACGTCAATAAAATACCCTCATTGTTCCCTGATTAAATAGCACTGTATGAATATTCCCATATTCAAAATATGCTATAGGGGTGCAATGCCTGGTGAGTTATCTGCTCAACAGGTGGCGTTGTGTGTGTGTAAGTGTGAGAGTCCGAGTGTAGGGGGTGAGACAGTGAAGCACGGGAACGAGGTGGCTTCAGAGATGGGGTCGTTTCGGGCCATGAGTGAGCACCGTGCCTCATGTGAAGGCAAGATGGCAGGTGCTCGTTGTACTCTACGTGCTTCACATGTCTCACTCCCTAGACTGGAACAAGACCTCACGGGCTTCACTGTTCATTGTAAAGCGGTCAATGTTAAGGCTCTCAGCCTATGCCCGAGAGGAAGTAAGTTGGAATATAGAAAAAAAAAAAAAAAAAAAATGTTACCTGGATAATTTGGTCATAGGCTATATACAACCTCTATGAGCCATATATCATTCCTATATATGTTATTACCATTGGAGAGTCGAATAAATTTAATTAGCCAAGGCCTAGCCTATTCGGTATAATTCAAGACAGCTAGAGCCGCCTTATTTACCAAGTTTCTGTATATATTTTTTTCAAGGAATATAGTGTTTTATTGTTGTTTATCATGGTTGGAGTGGAGGATTTGCATTAACTTACCCATTATTCATTAATCTGAAGATACTCTGTCAAATGGGCGCCATTTATTGGGTGAATCGCACTTTTACAGTAGGTAAGGGAAATTGTGGGGAGGCCATGCACGCTTCCAAAATGTACAAATATTATATTACATTAGATTAACCTAACCTAACCTAACCCAACCCTAATATAATATAATATAATATCGTTTTTGTGAGTAACGTTCAAGCCATTTATTGGGTGAATCGCACTCACCGCATCTTTCAAAACAAGAAGAAGAGGACCCAGGTCGAAGGATTCATTGGGTGCAATGCTTTGTTTACGTTCGGGACATTATTTTCGTGTTATTTTTCGGTGTAATCGGGTTTTCAAGTGTCGATAACGAAATTCCTCCATGTGGACTATAATGAGAAAAATATGGCGAGTCTATTGGTCCCTATTTTCCTTAATAAATTATTTCTAATAGGGCGGCGAAAGAGGTCTTTAATATTATTGCCTATTTTTGTGCAAGAAAGGGACAAATTGGATTTTCGGTCACGTATGGGATATAATGTTCTAAATAGGCCTATAGCTTTGTCATAGAGTATTAGTCACCGCAATATGTCTTTACGCTTTACCGCTGCATATTAAATTATTTTTCCCTTGACTTAGTGGGTTAAATAAGGGTGGAAGGAAAAATGGCGGCCATCTTGGATCAGCTGAGAACTAATATTTTCCACTTTTTTACCGTATTTTTAGTATTTTGTCATAGGCTATTCTATATCAATGTTAACCCTGAGGGGGTCTGGGGGCGGAAGCCCCAGGTTAGGTTAGGGTAATAACAAAATATAGTTTTAGGGGGCATGTTTTAATATTGCAAAATATTGGGTAAAAATGAATTTGCAGAAGGAAAACCACCTTAACACTTGTCTAGCGGGGTGTTTTGGGCATATTCAGGCCCTCCTGCATGATAAATCAAGCATCTGCATGAAAAACAAAATATTTAGCAAAAAACTAGGCACTAAAAGCTTCAAAATGAGACCAGAAAGAGCTACGTAGCACTCGTGGTTCTCTTGCAGTGATGCCACGAACATGGGAGTTTAGCATATATCGGTATATTTTTCCCAGCTATGCTCACTACTGGCTACACTGCCGGCCTCTCGAGAACACAGGTAACATGAGTTAATGGGCGGCGGTAAGCCCTGGGAGTCGGCTGTCTGGCCCGCTGTGCTCCCGGCCATTTGCACTCGATTTTAACCCTTTAAAAGCCTTAATAATGCTCCTAACTTGCTGCAAATTGGTGCACGACTTAAGTCGAGCGCTGCCAATAAGGGGTTAAAACACTAATCAATGAAGGAACTGATGAGAAAAAGGATTAGGCCTATAGCCTATTGTATTACAAAAAACACTTACGTGACCGAAAATCCAATTTAACGTCCTACTTCTAGTCCTACTTCAGAGTAGGACTAGCCTGCCGGTATCCGGTAATAGCCCATGGTAATTTCGCGAGCCGTGGCATAGTCAGTAGAGCGTCGGCTGCTGATCAAAGGGTCGGTGGATCAAGCCCGCGCTGTCTAAAATGTTATTGGTAGATGTCAAGTCCGGGCAACCTGACCTAGCGATTCGTGACAAGTGCCTAATGTTCATGGCCACCCACAAATCGATCCTTAAATAGATTAAAAGATTAAGATACTTTAGGGATAACAGCGTTATTTTTTTTGAGAGTTCTTATCGAAGAAAAAGTTTGCGATCTCGGGAATTACGGCGTCTGGCAAAAAAAGAAAAAAATCGGACCAGTCACTTCGGCCCATTTTTGGTAAGGGCGTTAGCGGGCGTTTCGTCTTTTTATTTACAAAAGTTGTACGCTCGCAAGTTACGTTCACGTGTAGAAGCACGTCTTAGGCTATTTGACTTTTTATTAATTAAATTTTATAGGCCTAGGCCTATATATATTTTATATATATACAGTACCGTTTTTTTTTTTTTAATGATCCCACTGCAGCTGTTATTTGCCCCCTGTTGGTAATAATGACATTAAAGACGTCTTGCGCCGTACTAGGCTATTAGAAACAATTTATTAGGGTAAATAGGGACCTATAGACTCACCATATTTTTCTCATTAGGGCTATAGTCTGCATGGAGGAGTTTAGTTATCGACAACTTGAAAAAACCCCGATTACACAGAAAAATAACACCAAAATAATCAATCCCGACAAAGCATTCCGTCCAATGAATTTTTCGACTTAACCTCCTCCTTGTTTGAATGGCCGCGATTCACCCAATAAATGGTGCGAGCGTTACTCGCAAAAACGTAATACCGGCAACCTGTTCTTGTCCCCAGCCCCTTACAGATCAACATATACAGTATGAGGATGACAATAAGTCAAGGGGAGCGCTTCACCCAATAAGTGGCACCATTTGATGCCGTATCTTCAGATTAATTAATAATGGGTAAAGTTAATGCAAATCCTCCACTCAAACCATGAAAAACAACAATAAAACACTAAATTCTTTGAAAAAATATAGAGAAAACTTGGTAAATAAGGCGGCTCTAGCTGTCTTGAATGTTACCAGAAAAGAAAAAAATCAGAACAGTAACTTAGGATGTAGTGTTTCCCCAGATTATCCTATTCCCAATTTTTTTCTCTCTGTTGCTTTCTATGTGTATGAAGGCGACAAAAGGCAGGCAGCCTGTAACGAGCAACCCCCAAAGCCAAAAAGAGTGACAGAGAGCCAAATTCAAGGGACATTTATGTCAATATGCCTGGACACAGAGTTTAAAGCCATTTAAGTCATAGGATGAAGGAAAGATTGAGAGAGAGAGTTCCAGAGTTCACTTGTTGAGTAGAAGAAAGACAGAAAATTTGCCAATTCTTGGGTTGTAGAGCTGGATAGAATATGAGTGGGACTGTTGAAAGGCGGGTGCCTCGCTCTTGCTGCAAGGGAGGGGGTATGCACCGAGAGAACACTGATATGTTGTAACAGCGATAGAAGAGTGAAAGATATGCAACATGGCAGTGTGTAGAACGAGAGTGTAGGGAATTACCGGTAGTAAGTGGAAGTGAGTTGAGGCAAAATGCTTTTGATTTAACTCTTTCGAGAAGTATGGTATGAGTGGAACCTCCCCACACATACGAACAATACTCAATACATGTGCCCCTATACAGAGCAAGAAGCTGTACGAGGTTGCCCCTAATTAATTATTTCTAATAATATGGTGAAAGTAATGTTCAAGATAACCTTATGATGTTTACTCTTACCTGATATATAATTATAAGAGTCCCTCTATATACAGTACTACAGTATTGGGTTACATTCCTGAAAATCCCATCTTAAATAGAAAAATCTTATGGCGAACCATAAAATTAATTAATGGGGTAAATGGGGATGCATTCTCGGACCAGCCAAAATCCAAACACAAATAGGGTAAGGTGGGGTGAATCCGCCGGGGGGTGGAATCGCCGCGGACGTAAGATACTTGTCTAAAACAATTCGTCATAAATCCAAATACGTATGGAATTGATTCTAGGTATGTTTATAGTACTGTACGTGTAGATGATGATAGAACACAAACATGCGTAGTTGTCATTTATTTAACGAAGACAAATATTTGTCCATAATATTTCAAACTGAAAAATATGTAACTGTCTTGAACATTTTTCGTGGCGGCGACTTTTTTTTCCGTTACAAGATGGTTGTCTGTGATTTCTAAGTGGAAACTAAAAAAAAAAAAAAAAAAAAAAAATTCAGGCATAAATATATATAATTATATAATTTTCTAAATTCTATAATTATATAAATATATAATTATATAATTATACCAAAATACTTGGATTATATCAATCTAATAATAAAACATCTTAATTGTTACTTAATTGGGGGTAAAATCGCCGTGGCAGGATTAAATCGTCGATAATATATAACCGCGGCTGATTCACCCCGGCGGGCGGGGTGAATCCGCCGCGCGAGTAACGGTTTTCACCACCCATTACAAACCTTAATGTTTTTTTTTTTTTTCAAATAAAAATAATGTGAGCGTGTGCAGGAAAGCGAGAATGTAAAAGTTATGTAAAAAAAAAAAATTGAATTCTGATTCAGTTGGATGCTGTTATTAAAAAAACACGTTTCGCGGAGGATTCACCCCACCTTACCCTACCTATCTATCTATCTATTGCCTGACCCCACAATCGTCGAAAGGGTGGCCACTAACGAACCGCCCTATAATAATATCGTAAATCGGGGCATCGGATAGTGAGGGAGACCTGTAGTTTAATTTGATTGTATTGGAAACTAATGACCTGTTTTATTTGTAGATGAGATGGATGGCAACTGTGAAATTCGGAAGTCAAGAAGGTGGTGGCTGCCCCGGACTGGTCAACAGGCACCTGAATCAATACCTGAAGGACCTGGACACCCGGGAGGTTAATGATGTTCTCCACTACGGTCAGGTCAACATCAACAACCTCAGAATACAACAAGCCCACAAAATACTCTGGTAAGCCTCTATTGTTTTGTGATCTGTATGTACTGTATATATCCAAGCACATACCCCATAGCTAGGGGTGGACGACTCGAGGCAGAGCCTGAACAGAAACAAACAGATCAAGTTCCAATTCTTAGGGTCCGGGACCACTTTTGCGTTCCATCGGCCCTTTCTCTGTCTCGTCTTGAGTAGTCTAGTAGGTGAATTTTACAAGAGGAGGAGGATTCCTAGCACCTGCTCCCAGAAGGATAAGTAAGACAATAAAAGAGACAGACAGAAATGGCTAAGGTGATCTAATGATAGAAAACTGACATAGATACACACTTAACACCCCTCTATTTTAGACTAATTGTGGGAGAACCTATTTTTTTTAGACTTCCACTTGGTTCTTGTTTAGTTTTGTTCTCACTTCTGTAGTTCTATTTGCCTCATAATTATACACTATGCTACAGAGATTGTACCCAAAATTATTAGTACTGTACAGGTTGCCCTTAATTTACAATTGGTACCTCTGAGCCTGCAAGCCCACCTGATACTAAGGCTATTGAGAAAGCTTTGGCTGCAATCCCAATAAATAAATGTACTAGAACTGAATCAGGTGCTTTAGTAGTACGACTTCCATCAAAGAAAGCCAAAGAGGACGCAGCGAGGGCCACCAACCAGTGTCTCGGGACTGACAGCATCTTCAGTGTGTCAGAACCCAAGAAGATGCTACCAAAAATGACCCTGGTTGGTATCTCTACTGACACGGATGACGACGAGATCATCCCCAGCATCCTAAGCAAGAATCCAAGCATAAAGTCTCTGTTCGACGAGGGCCTAACTCTAAATTTGGTGTTCACTAAGCAGCAAAAGGATGCACATACAAAAATAGCAGTAGTAAAAATGTCTCCTGAAATACGCTCTTCAATTGTCAACGAGGGCAACTCTGTGTACGTTGGACTCACTAAATGTCGTGCTTATGATCGCTTCTTCTGGGTGACGTAATGTTACCATTGTCAGGGCTTTGGTCATACTTCTGACAGGTGTACTCTGAAAGGGGAGGACCCTAAATGTAGTGTCTGCGCTGGTACTCGCAGTTCAAAAGGCTGCACAAATATAGCTTCCCCTAAATGCATAAATTGTGTAAACTCCTCATCAGTCACAGAGCCACCAACTCATTTTGCTTCAAGTAGAAATTGTCCTCTTATGATAGCCCAAAGAAATAGACTTATTGAAAACACCAATTTTGTGAGTTCAAAAAACTGAAAAACTTCCCAAGGATCCGATTGAAACTGGGTATACTAAATGTTTGTTCGATGCGCAACAAGATGGATTACATTGGTGAGGTCTTGGATGAGCTCGGTCTCGATATACTTTGCCTCACTGAGACCTGGTTGTTTGAGTCAGATCTAAATATTATTCAAGCTGCGTTGCCTAAAACTCATTCAATAATAAGTGTTCCTAGGTCTTGTAGTGATCATCCGGGTGGTGGAGTAGCGTTTTTATACTCTGCGTCACTAGTAAATATCTCTCAGATAAGGCATAACCCAGCCCCTCTTTTTTATGAACTGTTGGAATTGGAAATAAAAGTTTGTCAACAAATTCTAAGAATAGCAATTATTTATAGGCCTGGCCATCGAGGAACAGATAAGAGGTTTTATGGATGAGTTTGGACAGTTTCTTGAGGAGTTTTCTGCCAAAACCGGAAGACTTGATATGCGGAGACTAATTACTGGATTGACAACCCTCATCTGAAACCATTTTCCTCAGAGTTCCTTGAATTGACTGACCAGAATAATTTTGTAAATCACGTATCCAACCCAACTCATATCTCAGGACACACCCTTGACTTGGTTCTGTCTCCCACCGGTTGTGATGGTCTTCTGGATGTTGAGGTGGAGTTTCTAGACTTCTATTTCTGATCATTCTCTGATTACTTTCGGCTTTGATTTCCCTAAGCCGCCCATATATGAGAAAGTTATCAGGTTTAGAAACTACAGAAATACTGACCAGAATATTGCTCGCAATGAAATAAGACAGCATCTTGCCAGTATTGATACTTCCAATCTTTCTTCAAACGAGCTGGTGGAGGTACACAATGGCGCACTTAAGTCTGTGTTTGATCATCACTATCCGGAGGTAGAAAAGAGAATCATAATGCGAGATGACTCACCATGGTACAGCCCTCGAGTCAAATTTCTTAGAAGAGAGCGTAGAAGAGCCGAATGTAAATGGCTGAAAAATAAAACTGACATCACATGGTTGCCATACATGTTGGCGAAAAGAGCCGTAGTCCACACAATCAAAGACTAAAAGAAAGCGTTTTACCAGGGGAAAGTCGACTCATGTGGTGGTGATCAAAGAAAGTTGGCTTCGGTTGTCGGTGGCTTACTTGAAAAAAACACGTGAACTCAAGACCTTTTGCACCTGATGCGGAGTTAGCTGCAGACTTTGTCACATTCTTTACTAGCAAGATAACTCGTATGAGACATGAACTGGATGAACTGGATGAACTCTAATGAAGAATATTCAATTGTACCCCAACCACGACATACAGTGGGTCCCACAAGGGTGCGGTTACCTAAGTCCGAGACATGCGCGCACCCTTGGAGCTTAAGAACCTATGGGAAATTCACTATGTAGTCCGGGGACTCTTCAAACTTACCCTTTTTTCGCCCAATAACCCCTGAAAAACATGAACTAAGGAAAGAATACCTGCACAGTATAGAAATGTGATTAGATATTAGATAGAATAGGGGTATTACACTCACTTTGGATGGTTTATGTATGCGTGGAGGTTGGGATGTTGCTCTTACTGAGGGTCCGAGGCTGCCCCCATGCCCACACCAAAATGTCTACCCACATTTGCCTGTTTCTCACCTCTAGCCAACATGTCTAGTAACTGTTTTTTCTATTCTAAATCAAGAACTTTCACTTTTGTTTTGGTGGGTAACACGATCGCCCTGGGCGGTGGGTTAGGGGCAGCAGGTGTAAAATGCCCCCATGTGGGCAGCCTCGGACCCTCAGTAAGACCAACATCCCAACCTCCACGCATACATAAACCATCCAAAGTGAGTGTAATACCCATATTCTATCTAATATCTAATCACATTTCTATACTGTACAGGTATTCTTTCCTTAGTTCATGTTTTTCAGGGGTTATTGGGCGAAAAAAACGCACGCTTTGCTTTTTTCGCTCTTTTTTTCGCACCCTTGGATTATAAGCACCACACAGACATCTGCCGCACGGTTGGAGAATCGCACCCTTTTAGTGCACACCCTTGCGGGCCCGACTGTACTCCTAATAGTGTCCTCTCATCATTCCATCCGGTAGAGGCTGATGTTGTTTCATCCTATATAAGAAACCTTAATAAAACATTTTGTCCATTGGATCCTATAAATGTTTCCAAACTACCTGGTGTATATGATCATGCAGTGGAGCTTATTTCCAAAATAGTTAACTCTTTCTCCGAAGGCAACTTCCCAGTGTCTGAAAAACATGCCTTGCTCCGGCCTATCCTTAAGAAATCTGGACTTGATGTAGAGAACATGTCGAACTACCGTCCTGTCTCCAACTTGTCTTTTTTATCAAAAATATTAGAGCGTGCCATACTTGATCAACTGCTGCCGCTACTTCAGCAAAATGAAACTACAGTATTCCCATTTTTCAGTCTGCTTATCGGCAGCATCATTTGACTGAGACAGCATTGATCAGAATACATAATGATTTAGTCAAGAACACTTGTGATGGCGAGATATCATTGTTGGTTTTACTTGATCTCTGCAGCCTTCGACACAGTGGACCATGAGCTGCTATTGAGTGATCTTTATGACTAGTTGTGTCGATGTAGCTGTAATCAAATAAAGAATACATCGCTGGTACGGAAGGGGTTAAATATTTTTCTGAGGTAAATTTCTGCATCTAACAAAGTTTAGCTGCTTTGGTAACATTGTCAAGAGTAAAGTAGAAAATATTTGTGTGTAACAAGCGGGTTTAACTCCCAATCTATCCTATTCACACCAGCTGCCATTTTGAGATATATTTCCACTCCATATATGATATAAATAATTTAAATCAAGCATTTTTAACTTGAAATTTCTCGTATAACCTCTGCTTACTGTTTGTATTTGTAGGCTTGTGCATAAACCTTTAAATGTCTTGATAGCGTAATGCTTAGTGTGCGGAATTTCGGTGTTAGTATCCTAGGTTCGAGTCCTTGGAGTACCTCATATATTCATTAGTTTAATTGAATCAATTAATTAGGTATAACTGTCTTGATAGCGTAATGCATAAATGCACGGAATTTCGGTGTGTGAGTATCCTAGGTTCGAGTCCTTGGAGTGCCACATGTATGTGTCAATTTCATTAATTGAGTTTAGAAGTGAGGTTGGTTGGTGAAAAAATATGAATTTATTGATTGTTTATCTACTGTACTTCTATTGTTATTATTGATATTATTATAAAATTCAGTGTTCCTGTTAAAAGAGCACTCTTAGTTTAAATGTGTTGTTGGTTCTTCATATTTTGCAATTTCAGTACTGTATACTTTATTATATTGTATCTATTCACTTACTATAGTATCAATTACTTGCCTTTATGATATCCTTAATTTATTTGTACTATAATTTAATTTTTGTATTAATTTCACTCCAACACCAAACACCTCCCCCAAAAATTAATAAAAGAAAGCATGTGATCCATGGGATTGGAACCTGGGTTACCACATACAGATTTTAAACACTGTAACCATTACACTATCAAGGCAGATATAAGTATAGCACATAACTACCATTAATGATGTACGGTAGGTTATTTGTAGGGTAGCAGTTAGTAGGGGTCATGTGTTCATGCTATGCTCACAGGTACGGTACCCACCCGATAGCACTATCGTTTGTGAGGGCCACCTCTAGCTATTGGGTATGTGCCTGTGTCTATACATCTATCTATCTGTCTATCTATATATTTACTGAGGCCCATTCCCCATTTTGTTTTCTTTTCTGGTTGTGGCCGACTTGAGTCAGAGCCCTAACAGGGACAACACAACACAACAGAAAAAACAATGAAAATACAAAAAACAACACACAAATTCGCGCACATCACATACATACATACATACTATTGTTAGTCTGGTGATGGGCTGGTCTATCAGAGTGAGAACTGAGCGATCTCTGCCATACCCATAGCTTACTCTGACTGTTCCTTTTACTTATATATTTTCTAGATCTCAAGTGACGGCGTCTCTTCCGTGGATTGACCTCCCAATCTACCAAGATTGGAAGCCAAAGCGTCACATTTTTCCTTTGCCCCTCAACTTTCTCTTCATAATTGCTGAGGGGCACAGGGCCCTGGGTGGGGCTTTGGTTTCCCGGGCGTTTCCTCACCCTCCCCAGCTCCCCGCCATGGAGTGGCTTCGGTCACCCAGGCTTTATTGTGGTCGGCAGGGAGGGTTCTGTGGGGGCGCTCGGTTATGGCCTTGGCCTTGTTCGGCCAGGCAGCTTGGGGCTGTTCGGCCAGGCAGCTTGGGGAACAGCAACAACAACTATTGTTAGTATCTTGTCATATTGCAAATTTGTCTGAATTGTAGTTTTCTTATTCATACATAATTTACCAGAATGTCCTGAACTTCCCAAATTGACTAACTTCTTTGATATGACGAGATAATGTTAATATATGCGCGACAAATTTGATTGGGACCCAAATTCACTTACTCATATAGTGATGTACATTCTATGTGGTGGTTTTGTGTTCTTTTATTTCAAAAATGTATTTTGCTAAATTGTTATTTTCACTTAGTGATTTTGAATCATTCTGTTTTATTTATATTGTGTCATTCCTGTTTTGGTTTGTTTATTTTTGCAAGTTTTAAAATAAAAAACGGGGATTGGGCCTGAGTATATAGATAGATATTTCCACACTGATTTTTAATATTTTTGTTTTATATACATATATACTGTAGTGTCGTTCCTGTGTGTGTGTTTGTGTGTTTTTTTTTTTTTTTTTTTTTTTTTTTTTTTGTTGCAAGTTTTACATTATAGTTTTTGTTCACAGGTGTCAGTCTAGAGAGGTCCTGGTCACTTGCTGTCCATGTCTCACCACCATACCAGAATGTTGAGAGGAGCACCACCACTATTCCCATTACTGTATTAAGGTGAGTAAAATGTTATTCATGCATTGTTTCTTTGTTATAATATAATTTGGATTAACTTTTTGAATTTTATTATAGTAAGCGTTTAATTCCACATAGTCTCGGACTCGGCACCCCTGCTCTATGGCGTTCCGCAGGGATCAGTGTTGGGTCCTGTCTTGTTCACGATATACACTAGTGGCTTATCTCTTCTGCTTCGTGCACACGGTGTCACCTATCATTTCTATGCTGATGACACTCAAATTGATGTGAAGATCACAGGCATAGCTGATACACAGAGGAAGGTGGAAATGCTGATGACCGATATCAAGAAGTGGATGAGGACAAGAAAACTTAAACTAAATGATAACAAAACTGAAATTCTCATCATCCGAGGAAACAGAAGGGCTACTGACGCAGTAAATGCACTCTCCATTGATACGGATGACTCACAGCTACAACCAGTAAACTTTGTTCGGAATCTGGGAGTGTACCTGAACTCAAGACTGGATTTTAAGGAGCACGTAAATCAGATTGTCAAAAGTTGCTACCTACACATCAGAAATCTCTACTCGGTGAAGCAGTTTATACCTAGACGTTGCCTTCTGACACTGGTCCACTCATTGATATTCTCTCGTGTTGATTATTGCAATGCCTTATTTGTGGGTCTTCCAAATTACATATTAAAGAAAGTACAATCTGTTCTGAACAGAGCTGCAAGACTCATTTTTGGAATTCCACCTGGAACCCCTACCACTTCTTATAACATCGAACTGCACTGGTTACCAATAAAAGCTAGAATAGAATTTAAGTTGTGTCTGGTAACTTTCAAGGTCCTCAAATTTGGTGAGCCCGGGTATCTTGCAGAGCTGCTCAGGCGTCCACTGGCACGCCATGGTGTAGTCGTGCGCCATGACGATGACCCCCTGCGTCTTGATGAGCCATGGACTTTCCGGCAGTCATCTTTCTTTGAGAGATCATTCTCTTACATGGCTCCAAGGTTATATAACAGACTGCCACTGACCATGAGACAACTAAGTTCTGTTGAGTGCTTCAAGAGACAACTTAAGATTTTTCTCTTTGTAAGAAGCTACGATCTCGAGAGGGGTGTCATCATGGAGGGCTATAGGGTGTAAGCTATTTGCCGCTGCTGGTGGCTGGGTGATGCGCATAGGTTTTGTGTTGCATTGATTTAAGTGATTTGTGTTGTTTATTTTTTTTCGAGCGCCAGTGAATTCTGCGGAAAAATTGGCGCTTGTGAGAAATAAGTAACATGCTTATTATTATTATTATTAAATTATTTTGCCTTTATATTGTCTTTGTCCAAGTTTAGGTTTGTTTAGTTTGCAAGTTTTACATTTTACATTTTACATTATAGTTGTTGTCCACAGGTGTCAGTTTGGAGAGGTCCTGGTAACTTGCTATCCATGTCTCACCACCATACCAGAATGTTGAGAGGAGCACACAACAACACTGTTCCCATTCCTGTATTAAGGTAAGTAAAGTGTTATTCATGCATTGTTTTTATTTTTATAATTTTAATTAACTATGTGCGTTGTTATGTGCGCGATTAGTTTGCTTGAGAAACAGATTAACTTGCTCATGTAGTAATGTACACCCTATGTGGTGGATTGTGTTCTTTTATTTATAAAGAATTATTATTTTGCTTAACCCCTTCATTACCGAATTCCGCAAAATAAACCTTTTTAAAGTACGGGGGAGGAACCGCGTACCCTTCAGGTTTACGGGAGTAAACCTGAGCTATATAGGGGTGCATTAGGGGGTTACCATTTGCAGTTTGGGGATCTTTATGATCACACATACTGTAGTTTATGGCAACCAAGACTGATGTCATTACTCTTGTCATGGCTCTGGCTTGAGTCATGACATTATGCCAATGACTCAATTTTGTGGTGGGGGACATATTATACCCTAGCTATTGTTTATATTACATAACTATGATATATATATTGACCTATATCAAGTTATATAATATATAACTATAATGAATCCTGGCATCAAGCTCAAGCTGAACCCTGGTTGCCTAGCAACCGAGGCCCTGCTGTATCCCTGGCCTCGGGACATACCCACCAGTCTCTCTCACACCTTCGTAAGCACAGGGTGTACTGGATTACCTATTGCACCATGGGGGCCTCAGACAGTGATTCTGCGAGTGATATGGGCCTAGATAGTGAGTTTGAAGGCTCAGATGACAATGCTACTCAGTCAGATATAACTGTATCTGACGATGATGAAGAATATATACCCGAAAATGACAGCCAAGCGAGTAGTAGTGACGAAAGTGACTGATATTGACGAGTCAGATACGAGTGTTGCGGGGTCGCCATTGCCAGGACCGTCTACCCCTTGTTTCACACTCATGGGAGACCCTTTTGCCGATCAAAGGCCCACCATTTTGCCTGATGTAGATCAACATTATCCGGATGTGCACCCTGGAATTATTGCACATAATAAAGAGAGGGATAGGAGTGCTTTAGACTGTTTTCAGTTTATAACGAAGGACATAGTGCAGTCTTTGTGTCTGTGGACTAATGAGAGGGCTCACAAGTTTTTCAGGGAAAATCCAAACAGGTTCATGGGTAGAAAATGGAGAGATGTGGATGAGGCAGAGATGAATGTGTTTATATCCTTCCAACTTTTGATGGGATTGAACAAACTGGCCAAGATTTCGGACTATTGGAGCACGTCTATACTGTGCCAGGGCCAAGCTGTTTTCACTTCTGCCATAATGAGTCTGAATCGTTTTTCACAAATACAACGATTCATTCGCTACTCTCACCCCGATGATGCTGAACCGAAAAAACCAATGACAAGAATAAGGACCTTTTTCACCATGCTGCAGGAAAAAACCATGCTTTACTTTTCAGCAGGCGAGAATTTTGCTGTAGACGAGTCTCTCATCCTATACAGGGCAGACTACAGAACTACTACTCTTTGGAATTCACTTCCCTCGAGTTGCTTTCCACAAACTTACAATCTACAAAAGTTTAAATCCAGTTGTTACAAACATTTTATGAATGGAGGATGCCTTTAGGCACATGGACCTTTTTGTTTTATCTGTGTTTTTCCTTCCTCCGTTCATTGTCTCTTTAATAAAAAAAAATAAAAAAAAAACGTGCATACATACTGTAAATGGTAGTAATTTGTGATCTTCGTACAACCGAAATTTAGCTGAATGGACTTTCTTAAGTCGGGGGTCAACTGTATGCGAAAACCCTAATACGCGGCTGGGGGGTGGGAAAAAACACAAAATTCTCAATAAGTGTCTACAGTTCCTAATAAGCGTTTTGGGAGCCCAAAAGTGGTCATATCCGCCCTTTTTACCTAATACAGTACACGTGGACACCCATCATTTCGCGTGGCACCAGATATCATAATTATGTTGTTGTTGTTGTTCCCCAGGCTGCCTGGCCGAACAGCCCCAAGGCCCCGAGCAAGGCCAAGGCCATAGAGCACCCCCACAAAATCCTCCCTGCTTACCACTAACAAAACCCAGGTGACCGAAGCCACTCTAAGGCAGGGAGCTGAGGAGGGCGCGGAAACGCCCGGAAACCAAAGCCCCACCCAAGGCCCTGTGCCCCTCAGCAATTATGAAGGGAAAGTTGAGGGGCAAGGGAAAAATGTGACGCTTTGGCTCCCAATCTGCCAACTTTTAGGTTGGCAGTAGGGAGGTCGATCCACGGAAAAGACGCCGTCACTTGAGATCTAGAAGATATATAAGTAAAAGGAACAGTCAAAGTAAGCTATGGGTATGGCAGAGATCGCTCAGCTCTCACTCTGATAGACCAGCCCATCACCACATGACTAGAACCCAATCCTCTCAGCATCAGCTAGGAAAGGCCCTAGAAAGCCGCCTTTGGCGGGGGGATAGCTCCCCTACTTCAACTCCTTTCGGAGTTGGGCACCCGCCTTAATTATGTTGATATTACTTACCACATAGACTTTATATGAAACCATAGTCATATTTAGCATACCCCCAGTAATACAAAAAATATACTGTGTATATATATATATATATTAAAAAAAAATAAATAAAAAAATAAAAAAAAATTGGGAATGAGTCTGAGCAAATAGATAGATATAAATACAGTAGATAGAAACTCATCGCCATTTTTCCGTGGCTTCGTCAGACGCGGCACTTGACTTGACTCTGTTTTGATAGTCCCGGGCATTCAATTCCTTCATTATTACCACCAGGCCCACTGAATGCACTAAAGGCCATAATATACACGAGATATACAAGGTTCAGGCACAAATAAGCAAGTAAAAGGCGGGTGGACTTGAGAGCGTCTTGGCTAGTGTTGACGACATTAACCCATCGGATCCGGGGGGGCCTCATATGATCCCGATCGCTGTGTCCGGGGCCATTTTCGTACAGTCAAGTTTCATAATTCAGTAGCTACTGATTGAGAGCACCTAGAGCAGTAAATATTTTTGCAAATTGTAGAACGTTTTGTTGTCTGTAGATTGCTGTTGAGATGACATCGCTACGACGCATGGTTGCCGAGTTATGATGATTTTAGCGGCAATTTGTAGCCGCGCATTTTGCCTCATATGAGGCCTCCCGGATTCCTGCCAATATTTTTGTTTGCCTCATATGAGGCCTCCCGGATTCCGAGGGTTAAAGTTGGCGGCCGTAACTTGCGCAAGTGACGCTTGGATTTCGGATTCACCTGAGTCACTCAGATTTGGCCTCCAAGCAAGAAACAGCTTGACAATGGCAGTTTATATTATTATTATTAATATGTTTTTTTCTTTTTTTTCTGGGTCTTCTCCTGGATGACCTAGATGTGTGTGAATTTGTGTTTTGTTTTTGTGTGTTCGTTGTTTTCTGTTGTGTTTTGTGTTGTCCCTGTTCTTGCTCTGTCATGATTCCCCCCCCCCCAAAAAAAAAAAATAGGAAAAGTGGGGATTGGGCCTGAGCATATAGATAGATAGATTTTTTATTCCATACACAAAAAGATGTATACAGTATAGGGCATACAGTACACCCTGATGGTCCATATCACATTCAAAATTCATTCACTTGTTTGTTTATGTTTTCTAGTTTGATGTTTTGAGTCTTCAATTATTTTTGCTCTCGTTTTCGGTGTATTTTCTGTCTGGATAGCGTAATGCATAAATGCGCGGAATTTCGGTGTGAGCATCCTAGGTTCGAGTCCTTGGAGTGCCACATGTATTTGTTGATTTCATTAATTGGGTTTAGAAGTGAAGTTGGTTTGTGAAAAAATATAAATTTAATAGATTGTTTTTTTTAAATTGATTGTTCTTGTTAAAAGAGTACTCTTTGTTTAAATCTGTTGTTACTTCATATTTTGCAATTATTTGTCTTTATATTATATGTATTCATTGTCGATAGTATCAATTGCTTGCTTTTGCGATTTCCTTAGTTTAGGTTTTGAGGCAAGTAAATTGTTCCATAAATTTAATCTTTTTAGGGTCAATTATTGTGACTGTATTCTAAAATTTGACATCAATAATTTTAATCAAGCATTTTTAACTTGAAGTTTCTTGTATAACCTCTGCTTACTTTTTGTCTGTATTTATTGTTTATCTTTTTCTTTTTCTATTATTATTATTATTATTATTATTAATAGTGATGATTTTTTAAATTTATTGTTCTTGTTAAAAGAGTACTCTTTGTTTAAATCTGTTGTTACTTCATATTTTGCAATTATTTCTCTTTATATTATATGTATTCATTGTCGATAGTATCAATTGCTTACTTTTGCGATTTCCTTAGTTTATTTGTGCTATAAATGTAGGTTATTTGTAGGGTAGTTATTGATAGGGGTCACTTGAGGCATTCTATGCTTACAGGTACCTACCCGATAGCACTATCGTTAGTGAGTGCTGTACTGTATTTTATATATTATTTTGTAATAGTATAGATATCTTATCAATGTTTGTATTTTTTACTATTGTTAATGTCTTGTCATGTTGCAAATTTGATTTTAAATAATATTTTGACATTTAACATGTAGTTTCTTTATTCATGCAGAGTTTAGTAAAATTTGCCAGAACGTCCCGGACTTCCCAAACTTGACTACTTCCTTTAACGTGACGATAGTGCGTTGTTATATGTGCGATTAGTTTGCTTGGGAAACAGATTAACTTGCTCATGTAGTAATGTACACCCTATGTGGTGGATTGTGTTCTTTTATTTAATAATTTTCATTTTAGTAAGCGTTGTTTCCACATAGCGATTTTGATCATTTAATTTGACTTTATATTGTCCTTGTCCCAATTTTGGTTTGTTTAGTTTGCAAGTTTTACATTTTAAATTATGTATGTATTTATAATTTAAAATATTATTGTTTATTTAATATTGATTTTAAATACAGTAGTTTAAATGTATGTACAGTACAGTACAGTATATAATGAGGCACAGACCCCATAGCTGTGGGTGACCGACTCGAGACAGAGCCTGGTTAGTAATAGGACAAAACTAGAGTAATTACAAGCAGCACTAATGGGGCTTGTCTGAATGTGACGATAGTGCGTTGTTATGTGTGCGATTAGTTTGCTTGGGAACGAGATTAACTTTCTCATGAGATTTCATAATTTTATTTTATTGAGCATTATTTCCACAGCGATTTTGATTAGTTCCTTTGCTTTTATCTTGTGTCGTCCCAGTTTTGGTTTGTTTATTTTGCAAGTTTTACAATTGAATTTGATAGCGTAATGCTTAGTGCGCAGAATTTTGGTGCGAGTACCCTAGGTTGGAGTCCTTGGAGTACCCTAGGTTGGAGTCCTTGGAGTACCACATGTATTCATTACTTTCATTGGTTTCATTACTTAAGTTTATTTGTAAATTTACTGGTGGGTTGGTGAAAACAAATATGAATTGTTCCCGCTGATGGTACATTGGTATCTGGCCATCCTGAATACTCCACTATTTCATGAGTTATACAAGGTCTTTTTCAAGCTGATTTTAATTTGGTATCTCGACATCCTCATTACTCGACTATTAGCAAGATTTTGTAGCGAACTAGTTTATTATTTTCTTTCATGATTTTATTTTGCTAAAGCGTTTTTCCACATAGATTTTGTTTAGTGTGATGTCGTTTCGATAGTTTTTATTTTAATGAGTTCTTTATATTAATTTGAACATTAACTTTTGATCGATTTCAAGTTTTATGTTTTGATTAACTTGCTCATTGCTCATGTAGTAATGTCCCTATGTGCTGGATTGTGTTCTTGTATTTATAAATAATTATTATTTTGCTTAAGCATTGTTTCCACAGCGATTTTGATCAGTATGTCTTTTTACTGTGTTTGTCCAAGTTTTGGTTTGTTTATTTTGCAAGTTTTACATTATGTTGTTGTTCCCCAAGCTGCCTGGCCGAACAGCCCCAAGGCCCCGAGCAAGGCCAAGGCCATAACCAAGCGCCCCAACAGAACCCTCCCTGCCGACCACAATAAAGCCTGGGTGACCGAAGCCACTCCGTGGCGGGGAGCTGAGGAGGGTGCGGAAACGCCCAGGAAACCATAGCCCAACCCAGGGCCCTGTGCCGCACCCTCACCAATTATGAAGAGAAAGTTGAGGGGCAAAGGAAAAATGTGACGCTTTAGTTTCCAATCTTGGTAGATTGGGAGGTCAATCCACGGAAGAGATGCCGTCACTTGAGATCTAGAAAATATATAAGTAAAAGGAACAGTCAGAGTAAGCTATGGGTATGGCAGAGATCGCTCAGCTCTCACTCTGATAGACCAGCCCATCACCACATGACTAGAACCCAATCCTCTCGGCATCAGCTAGGAAAGGCCCTAGAAAGCCGCCTTTGGCGGGGGGATAGCTCCCCTATTTCAACCCCTTTCGGGATTAGGCACCCGCCAAGTTTTACATTATAATTCCACATAGCGATTTTTATTGGTTCTTTTGTATTTACATTGTCTGGTCCCAGTTTTGATTTGTTTATTTTGCAAGTTTAACATTTGAATTATGATAAGTTGTCCATAATATGATGCAGACACATAGCAGTATCATATTTTGACAGTTTGAAAGTTTGACAAATTGTGTTTTACAATTGTGTTCTTTTATTTAACTGTCTTGATAGCGTAATAGTTAGTGCGCCGAATGTGGGTGTGAGCATCCTAGGTTCGAGTCCTTGGAGTACCACGTGTATTTGTCAATTTCATTAATTGAGTTTAGAAGTAAAGTTGATTGGTGAAAAGCTATGAAAAAATGTCATTATTTTATTTTGCTAAGGTGTTGTTTCCACATAGCAATTTTGATTAGTTCTTTTGCCTTTATATTGTCTTAGTCCCAGTTTTGGTTTGTTTATTTTGCAAGTCACAATTTACTAGAATAACTTGCTCATGTAGTAATGTACACCCTATGTGGTGGATTGTGTTCTTTTATTTCTAAATGTTATTTTGCTTAAACGTTGTTTCCACATTGCGATTTTTATAAGTTCTCTTGCCTTTATATTGTCTTTGTCCAAGTTTTGGTTTGTTTAGTTTGCAAGTTTTACATTTTAAATTATATTATTATTAGAAATGA
Organism: Paralithodes platypus; assembly: GCA_032716605.1. Lineage (NCBI taxonomy): Eukaryota > Metazoa > Arthropoda > Malacostraca > Decapoda > Lithodidae > Paralithodes > Paralithodes platypus. The sequence goes on along the minus strand of CM064552.1, from coordinate 42,875,589 downwards.
TTTTGTTTGATTGACTTTATATATACAGTAAAAGTCCTTTAATCCGACGACCGATGATTCGAATCTCCCAATAGTCCGAATTTTTCAATTTGAGGCCAAATCCGAATTCACCCGATGGTCCGAATTTCAAGAAGTCCCAAAGTCCCCTTTTTGAGGCATTAGTCCACTCAAATGACACACAATGGAGCACACACATATCATATGTTCATGAATTCACTTTAAAAGTTTACCATTGTCATTGTAGCCTATTACCTACTTCAAAACATTCAGATTAATGGTCAAAGGAAGCTACTGATATAAACGTAAACACCACATCGTCTGCTAGAGCGTTTGTGTTGCTCTTGAACGCATTCTTGGGACGCTCCGATGCGCTACTGGCTTGCACCGCATCGTCTGCAAGCGCATTCAGTCTTGCGCTTGAAAACGCACCTTTGGACGTTCCGATACGCTACTATTTATAGTTCAGTGATCGGAGCGTCCCAAGGGTGCTTTCAAGAGCAAGACAAACTCGCTAGTAGACGATGCGGACATGTGACAATAAGAAGAAGAAGGTGTTTACATTTATATCAGCAGATTCCTTTGACCATTAATCTGAATGTTTTGAAGTAGGTGATAGGCTACAATGACAATGGTAAACTTTTGAAATTATTTCATGAACATATGAGCCGATATGTGTGCACCATTGTGTCATTTGGGTGGCCTAATGCCTCAATGTTTTCGTCAGGCCACAGGTTCATAGGGGTAAAGTCCGATAATCCGAAAAATCCACTAATCCGAACGAGGGCCGGTCCGCTGCCCTTCGGATTAACGGAAGTTTACTGTATATTGACTAACCTGCCTTCGGGTATTTTTATAATGTGTTACTAACCAAGTGGTGACTGGCTGGAATATTTGGGCCTTCCCTACGACCTGTGCGGGTAGAGGCTTGACTTATCAGGTTGCGGAAGACCCATTTATTCCGACGAGATAAGCCTTTTTTACACCACCCCTTTCTCTCTCCCTGTGTCTTATTCTTCTTCTCTTCGCACTGGTGGAAAGGGAAATCGTGGCAGATGACCATGTCAACGATGGCTCCTTGAAACCTCCGAGGGTCCTTGAGATACGGCTAGAGCGGTGAGATTGGATACGACCCCGACTGGTGCACCCTTGCCACTGCGAGGTATTAGATAGCGGACAGGGACCACTTCCATTTAACCCTCTGTGTACCGGTGATGTACTTTTCTTGATATTCTGGAAGGTATTAGACGATTTTGGCAGAATATAATGTATTGGACGATTTTGTTGAGCTTGGGAAGGATGTCTACCCATTAAAATGCTACAGACACTCTCAATTAATCGCAAGATCCAGGGTTCGAATCCCGAGTGGATTGTATGAGTTTTTTCTCAATTGGCTATACGTGCCGATCTCAAATCCAAGAACTTGACAAGTGAAGCAGCCCTTAACAGGGTTGCCTGCAACGCCGCCATTAGGACAAGAGACTGAAACTGCACTTATGTGTGGAACACTCAGTCTTAAAATTTTATGTATGTATGTATGTATGGCATGACTTGATTTAAATGGTCTCAATTAATCCTTTAAGCTACCATATATATCTTTCCTAAGCTTCCTAAGCTTCACAAAATCGTCTGAGCTGAAATCAAATGAAAAATATGTTGCCGGTACCGTATGGGTTTAGCTGTATAGGACGCCTCAGTGGTTGCATAGGGGATAGGTAATAGGGCTGGCTCTAGTGCCGGCTTAGCTATGTTCTAATATTTGTTGCCTTCTAGAGGATGCCGACAGTCAAGCAAGACTCCCAACCAAAATTGACCTAGACATCCTTTGGAATTTCTCACTTCTGTGTTGATAGCGTAATGCATAAATGTGCGGAATTTTTGTGTGAGCATCCTAGGTTCGAGTCCTTGGAGTGCCACATGTATTTGTTGACTGTCGCTACTAATAGACATTTTTAATCAGTTCAAAAAGTTCCTCCAGCAATTAAGAAGCTTGATAGTATCTACTAAGTATTTATAGTACCACAGATCCTTCTTAAACTTCAAAATTGTTTTTAAATATAGATAGAATATAATTATAGACCTAGAGATTACAGAATGGGTTAGGATGTTATAAAGTCCAAATGTCTGACTATCATAGAAGCACTACAAATACCACACGGTGCAGGGTATGCTGTGAGGATCACAACAGGGGACACAGTACTGTAGTAAAACAACACAAAATGAGAGAAGAAACCTCCGAGAAATGTGACAACTGCAAAGAAGGCTACTGGGCATGCTACCAAAATGTACGGAAAAACTCATATTAAAAACTCGTATTAAAAAGCAAGAGAAACGGCAAATAATGTTCCTGTAACATTATTTGCTGGTTCTCGGGGTTTTTAATATGACTTAAGAGTTTTTCCGCACATTTTGGTAGCATGCCCAGTAGCCTTCTTTGCAGTTGCCACATTTCTTGGAGGTTTCTTCTCTCATTTTGTGTTTATTTACTACAGTACATTGTTACCTGTTGTGATCCTCACAGCGTACTCTGCATCGTATGGTATTTGTAGTGCTTCTATGATAGTCGGACATTTGGCCTTTATGACATCTTAACCCCCTTCTGTAATCTGTAGGTCTATAATGATATTCTATCTATATTTTGAAAACAAAATAAGTTTAAGAAGGATCTGTGATACTAAAAATATTTAAATAGTTTGAAGCTTGTTAATTGCTGGAGGCCCTTTTTCAACTGATTAAAATAGTCTATTAGTAGCCACAGTAAAAGTTTAAGGCATGACACTGGTACTTACAATGCTATAGCCTATTTATTAAAAGTCGGCCAAAGTACTAACCTCTAGACCTGATCACGTTCTAAGGAGATCTCCCAAGAAAAATTGACCTATGCAGCGTTGGAAACTTCTCACCGAGGCGCTATGACATGAAGTGCATAGTGCCTCGGTGAGAAGTTCCCAACGCTGCATAGCTCAAATTTTCTTTGCTTAGAACGTGATCAGGTCTAGAGGTTAGTTTTCAAGAGGTTTGGCGTAGTTTCAACGAATACACTATAGCATTTCCAGTATTTATTATCATGGTTTAATGTTTTTAATGATTACACTTCATAAATTAGTGAACAAAATTCTCTCTGCTTCAAAATTCCTCACTTGACCCCTTCACCGCCAGTTATTTTCATCGTATTCTGGATTTATGTATGTACACTCGGTACAAAAAGTATCTGCACCCCTACGCTGATCATCAGGTGTGTACAGCTCGATAGGGTTGGTACCTCTGCCTGCAACTATATCCGATCGTCTCTGACACACGGATATAGTTGCAGGCAGAGGTACCAACCCTATCGAGTTGTACACACCTGATGATCAGCGTAGGGGTGCAGATACTTTTTTGACCGAGTGTACATACATAAATCCAGAATACGATGAAAATAATAATGGCGGTGAAGGGGTTAAGTGAGGAATTTCTGTTTTGTGTATAGTTTCATTTTTTTTTTTTGCTAAATATTTTGTTCCACATACCTGTATTGACTTTGATTAGTTGTTTTTTGTCTTTATATTGTGTCATCCCAGGTTTGGATGATATTAAAATTGGCTACTGACTAACTTTAGGAATAAAATGCAAGTTGTTATATATATATTTTGTTTTCTTTTCAGGTCAAGTGAGGTAGCAAGAATCTGTTGGCTGTTGCCGTGGTGGTATGGCTGCCTGGTCCCGGCCTCTACTGCTTTAAGAAATGTAAGTACTGTACTGTATATTCATAATCGTTTTGTTTTTGGTTGCTTAGTTTATCATAATGTATGTTCCATCAATTGCATCTATTCAATCAACTTCCAGTTACTTAAGCAGTTGATGCTTTTAATAAACCAGTGAAGTCGCACCTATTTCTGAAGGCTTATGATACTGCGGATCATAGAGTTACTGTGCTGATGACTATAAACATATATTTTGTGTTTGAAAAATTGAAGTTAATGCGAGCGCTCGTGACTCATCTTTGAGAATTGGCGCTCGTACAATACAGTACCAGCCTATTATTATTATTATCTACAGTTGTTGGCTTTGTTGTACTTTGTCGTGTACGGTGGCGCTAATAAGTCATGTCCCAGCTGTCATTACGTTTGGCTCGCTCTGTGCTGTATTAATGTCTGTCAGATGTTGAATAGGGTGGGTAAGTGTAGGAACATGTTTGTACATATCACTCGATATGAAGAAATGAAGCTTGGAGGATACGAATTATTGATCAAAATATACTTGGTGCCGAGACCTGACTTATTAGCACCACTGTACTTTGTTGTGTACTATTATGCATTTCTATAGTTGGTGTATACTTGTGAATATTTTGATTGTATTGTTCTTTGTTTGGGTACTTTATATATTGGTTAGACACTTATGGTTTTCAGTATGGCTTGATTTGAGTAGTTTGCTTTGTCATTGGAACTCTCTCCCAGAATCAGTATTTCCCTGTTCTTATGACTTGAATTGCTCCGTGTGTGCTGGCATTTTGGTTCGAACGTCCCTTGATTTTGGCCCTGTCACTCTTTCAACTCTGGGGGAAGACACTCGCTACAGGCAGTTTTGCTTTTAGTCTCCCTCACTCATATAGAAGAAAACAAATAGGTTTTGCTTGTGTATTATGGGTATATATATGATAAGCTCTTGTTTGCTTGAATAGTTTACTTTGATATTTTCTCTACTTTTGAAATGCCTCCTGTTGTTGCTCCCTTTTCTTTGCTTGTCAGTTTGTTTTTAGTTTTATCAATTGTTTTGTTTGGATATTATGTTAGTTTCCTGAATGTTTAGCGTTATGTTGCTTATCCAATATAGTTTGCTTAACCCCTTCATGATTGACACATCTTGACAGTACAGTAACTTGGCTATCATTGTACATTGTTTTTGTCCGTTAACCCTTTGAGTACCAGAAGTAACTTTGGTATCATTTTGCATTCTTTTTGTCCGTTAACCCTTTGAGTACCAGCGATGTGTGCTAGATTTGTATTGTGGCTATATTTTGACGATTGGTGGTTAAAAGGGTTGGTTGAGATATTAAAGCCTTATTTTTTGCTAGAGGTCCTTCCTAAGCTGAATAAAATAGTCTTGCTGTCAGAAGATTATAAAAAGGACCTCTGGTATTGAATGAGTTGATGTTGCTTATTTTAATGTGCGAGTTGCTTATCTGTTATGCGCAGTGATTTTGATTTGATCTTTTGTCTTTATATTGTCTCGTCTTTGTTTATTTTGAGAGTTTAGGTCTATTGGTTTGAATATTCGCTTTACTTAATTTCTCATTAAAAAAAATTAGGTTGGTCATTATTGTTTGTGCATGTAGTTGTCTTGAGCATCTAGTCATTAGATACCTGTTGATGCTTGATTTCCCTTTAATTTTGTTGCTCAAGCATAGCTTCCAATGTTGACAAATTCTTTTGGTAATATTTGTCTGATGAATGATAGGCTATATAATTTATTTGTTTCCACATAGCAATTTTGAGTTTGTCCCAGTTTTGGTTTGCTTAGTTTGAAATTTTAATTTATTGACGAAACATTGCGTAGCAATATAAGTATGGCATATTTACTTAGGTCCTTACTATGTTGTATTTCTCGGTACCAATAATTGATGCCTTCTTTTATTTGTATAATTAATTATCAGTATATTATGTTGTATTTCTCGGTACCAATAATTGAAGACTTGTATAATTAACTATCAGTATATACTCAGGCACATTCCCTTTTATTTAGTTATACTTTTATTAATCTTCACTCAAATATGAGACTCCATATTATTGGTACATGTACACTCTGATGCCAGTCTCTAAGTCACTCAGAAATTTATATTCTTGTTAAGTCCATGATTATTTATATGAATCTTGTATCCATGGAGTTTATCAAGTTATTTCCATAGCAATTTTGATTAGTTACTTTGAGTCATCTTGTGTAGTTTTAGTTTGTTTATTTAGAAAGTCTTACATTATAATTTGGCAAAGCCAAATGTTACAAGGTTTATTGAGAAACACGTATACCAGGTCAATTTTATTAGACATTTCTAACAATAAGTTAGGTTTTTGTTAATTATAAAAAATATACAGTACCCAAAGAAATTACAGTACAACCTTTTAGTAATTTCAATTTCCGAAGTTATTTTGCACTTATCGTCTTTGGGAGTTTTAAATGTTAATTTGTCATGTCCAATGACTTTAGTCAATGCTGCTTTATAAAAATCATTGTCACCAATGCTTTAAAAATCTAATTGTTGGGATATTACTAAAGTATTAGAAAGTGATATGTTATCTATTTAAAACAGCAGACTATAGTTGTTGATAATCCCAAAGCCTAATGTTTGTTGTTGTTGTTCCCTAAGCTGCCTGGCCGAACAGCCCCGAGTCCCTGAGAAAGGCCATGGCCACGATCGGGCTTTCCCACAGAGCTCTCATGGAGTGTAGATTGTGTTGTTGGCGTAAGTGGTTGTGTGAAATGCAGTCTTCTATGATGTGTTTAATGGTATGGGGTGCCGTGTTACATCCTGGGCAGGCGTCGACAACGGAGTCATCCTAATGTTTCTAAGTGATGGAACTAGCGAGTTACTATAAGTACATTAAGTGAAATATAAGTAAAGTTCCAGTTCCCCCCCCCCCCAGAAATTTGCTAAGTCCAGCCTCAGAGGCTGGACTTGAGCAAAATTCTGAGGAAATCAGTCAAAAGTCTATGGGGTGAAACCCAAACATTTCACACCATGAAAACTTTTCTATCAAGATTCTCGCTGGCAATTTGTGGAGATAGGGTCTAACTCTGTGCATTTCAAACCTAACCTCACATAGCCAGTCTTCTCATAGACTCCAAGTAACACTTTCAGTACTTATCTGGCTAACCTCAAAAGATTGTAGTCAGCTTAGGAAAGAGGTCCTTTCTAAGATGATTAAAATAATCTAAGGCTAGCCAGATACAGTACCAAAAGGGTTAATTGAGCCAATGAAAAGCATGGGCTATGGAAGTTAAGTTTGAAATGCACTAAGAACACATGCAACCCAGAAAAAACAGTACACAACCAAAGACTGTCAGAGAAACATTACTTGCCATCTTAAGAGACTTTAAGACCAGACAAATAAGGAGGGCTCTGAACTTTATCATTATGCTTCAACCACATTACTTAAAAGAACTTTGGTTTAGCACTTTCAGTAATGATGGTTGAACATATCCAGTTCATAATGATCCTTTTGGTTGTCAAACTGTTCATTCTAGGTTACTAAACTTTATATCATGAGTGTGCAGTATATAAATATGGTAAACTATTACAGAACAGCCAAAGAAACTTTTAATGATTTATAAAAAGTCCATAAACAATTCTTAGTAACATCTGTATATGGTAACAAATGTATTACTTTTATTATGCATGTTATTTATGAAAATATTACTTTATTTGCATGTTAAGTGATATTTTCACTTACCATGCAAACAAAGTATGTATTTTCATAAATGGCATATGCATCGTAAAATAGATTTTTACCAATTTAAATACTTTACATCAACCAGCTATTTTTAAATCTTTAAGGTATTTTGGCAGATTTTTTTCAGTCAGTGATAGAAAAACCACATTTAAATATGCAAACCCAAGATATAAAGTATTAAACCTACATAAATGCAGCGAAACCATTGCTTACATGATACAGTACACTCTTGAGCAAAAATAAGTACACCAATGGAATCATGAACCTTTAACCCTCTCATAAAAGAATAAGTCATGCTGGCTAAGGAGAAATTGTATGCACTTCAGGAAAACCTCTAGGAATAATAAAGTATAAAACTCCATTAGACCTAGATCCTTCCAAAGCTTAATAAAATCATCCAATAGCCAGAATTAACAAGCCATGCTGGCTAAGAGAAATTCTATGCACTTAAGGAATAATTAAGAGCATAAATGCCAAAGAAACATAAAATAATAAAATATCCAGAATTAACTTACTCATATTTATCAAAGGGCTGATAATCACTTTCAGTAAATATATAAAGGCCAAAACCAATTCAAATATGATGCACTTTGGGAATATTGGCTAGCATTCAATTATATTCAGCTTAGGAAGTACCAGATCAATCTCAAGGGTTAATAAATTACTATTACCCCTCTCATTGCTCAACAGTCTTCCTAAGCTGCATATAATAGTCAGGTAACCAAAATTAACTTTGGGTTAACTAAAAAGACTACACTGCATTACCACACCGATTTCCTGGTCAACTCTTCCAGTCATAGAACTCTCACATAAAGTGATTACCCATTATTAATCTTAGTGGCAAAGATATCTGGCTTAATTATAATAGAACCGTCTTTTATAATTGCCCAATATTCTTTACCATTAACATCAATAAACAGTAATCAAGCATGAGATTTTCATAATTTGGGAAGAGTCACCCAGGGAATAAGAGAGGAAAGTTTCAGCCCATTTCTTCTAGCCTTTTAGAGTTTCAAGAAGGTTGGCCTATCATATATTAAAATACAGAACCAAATTTTTAAGCAGTCTATTTTCTTTGCAATATCAATATAAATACCATCACAAAAATCGAGACATTAATATATATCAAAATGCACAAGTACATTTCCATAAATATTTAATCTCAGATTTCAGTGGGCATTTTCTATTAATATAACTAGTTACAACACTGCATACAAATCTTATGCTGTACCCTAAATTACTTTTTCTCCAATAGGTTCAATAGATTCCATAGCATGTACTTATTTATGGCTAAAGAGCATCTCAACAGAATAAATTTTAGAATGTGCAAACTTTTAGTAATGTCAAGTAGACAGTCCTTGACAAAATCTACTAAAGTATATGGAGTAAAATCATTTCTACTTCATATATTTTCATTTTTGTATATATATTAATTATTTTCAGTATCGATTTGTTTAAGTCCCCGATAATCATGACACCCACCCTACCCCAGCTCTTGAGCAAAGAGTGTATGGTGGTAAAAACTGAATAATTTTGAAAGCATATATAATTTCTCTTAAATATACCATGACATATTTTCAGAGCGAATTACATTGCCTTCATAAATCAATACTTAATTAGTCTTAAAACATATACAAAAATTGCACATTCTAAAACATCATTCCATTAAAGATTTCATTACTGTATTATGCAGTTGTAGAAAAATATGCATAACTTCTATATCCAGTATTAATAAAGACAACTTTGAGTCTACAATAGAAAAATGAAAACTTGAATATTGCAAAATTTCTAAGACTTCTATTTTTTAGGAAAATTGCAATTGGGCCTGAGAATATAGATAGAATTTTTCCTGCCATCTCAAGTTGGCCAACCCCACCTATGGGATATGTGCCTGAGTATATACACATTCCCAAATTAATTACTTTAATTGCAAAGTATTTTGACAAACACCAAGATTTAATTAATTTTAATTTCCATTTGGGCTCTGTCTCAAGTCTGCCAACCCCAGCTATGGGGTATGTGCCTGAGTATATACATAAATACCCAATTTCATTACTTTAAATTTTCAGTCTTTGGACAAACACTCAAATATTCCAAAAATGATATTTATTTAAATGTTAAACTCCCTGTGCGGGCTCAGTCTCAAGTCGGCAAACCCAAACTATGGAGTGTATACATTTAATTACTTTAATTTCCAAGTATTTTGCAAGCAATATTTTGTTATGAATTTCTTTCTATTGAAGTCTCAAGTTGTCAATATTAAAACTCAATCAGAATAATTATGAATCATCTACAACTGAATCTCAAAAAGTAAACTTTAATCATCTATACAAACAGAACTTGCACCTTAAACTTGCAGTATACAATTACTTCCTTTATTCTGGCTAATACATTATTTATTCAGCTTAGGTAGGGCCTGTGAGAGTCAGAAGCTTCATCTAGTCATTGCCCTTTACACTCTCAAAGGTCCCTCTTAAACTGCTCAAATTTGTCAAAAAGCCAGAATATGGAAAAATATACTGCATTCCAAAAGGATTAATACATCACGAGTTAGTGACATTTTTAGCTCCATGTTAATCAGACAAATAAATACATAAATCATAAATATAACAAATAAGCCCTTTACAAATTTAGTAATAATTGTATAAAAACTACAGTATGTATGAACTAAACTTATACCAATCCTACTAATCATTCAATAAAACTATGAACTAACTAAAAGCCTATTAATTATACCTAATGTAGTAGTAATTCTATAAAACTATGAACTAAAACCCTATAGATTATACCTATAACTAAAATCTAACTTTCATACTGTACTATACACCAAGGCATCACTATCTCAATCAGTCTTCCCTAGTACCATAAAAGATAATCCTTATTACCATATAGTACAGTACTGTATTAATAACTACTCTTCTCATAAGATATAACCAAGTTTCAGCCATAAGCAAAAATAACAATGTAACCTTCAGATTCCAAGTATTTTAAAGATATATATATATATACCGTAAAATGTATAACTATTTTTCAATCCTCCCTCCTAAATACAGCTATATATCCCATATATGTACAGTATTCCCAATGACCAATTAGAGTTTACAGAAATCTACAATAATCTGACTAAATTTACTTTCAGATAACAGTTACTGTACTAGAGTAATAGAAGCTAATATTTCTAGCATTTGGGAAGAGTCAGCCAGGGTATCTTATTTTATAGGCAAATTCCTCACAGCATCAGTCTTATTTTCAGCCCAAATTATATAGATTACACTAGTCTTAGACTTTACTGAACTTTATATAAATGACCAGTTACTTTCTTCAGGCTAGCATTTGTTATTGAATTCTTAGCCTTCCAGCCTATTAAACTACTTTTCAAAATTTATAGAGCCCATTAATCCACTTTACTCAGCTTATCAAATCAAAAAATTTACTGCAAACTTATTTCAGTTATTTGCCTATTATTATCAGTTATTCAGTCTCACAAACTACAATGCAGTTTCACTTACGCCAAAATTGCTCTTGCTTTATACTATTTCAAACTATTGCTAATTGCTATTTTGACAAGTATATACTTGGTCTTTATATAGTCATTTGTGTTTTAGTTTTTTTTTTAAGTTTTACTTTCAAATTTCTAACTAAGATGCCAGACTAATTAAAACAACATTAAAGACTACAGTATATAGAACCAATCATTCAGATCTTTTACCAAACTTATTCCTAGCATATTTTACTATTTATAACTAGTCACTACTACAACTAGGTACTTCTATTTTCAGCCTAACAAAATGTATAATGGGCTTAGATGGTATATATACAGTATATACAATTCACATCTCATATTTTTCTTTATTTACCAATGGAGCAAAAAATGTCAAAAACTTACAATAGTGCATTAAAATCAGCGTCTGTAAAATAAATTAGGTTAAAGCTTGGATACTGCACATAAATTCCTTTCCTTAACTTAGGAGAGTTAACGAAAGCAACTAATCAGTAACCAAAGCTCTCCCATTCACTTTTACCTTGCCAAGTTCGATTTGTATAAATTTACTCCGTTAACAATGTTTACAGAACCCTTACAAACTTAAAATATTTCCCAAACACCAGGATGGAAATTCTTTTGAGTTAATAAACACCTTCAGGATTAGGAAGCGTTCAGTTTATTCGATCATTAAATGCTTTTATTCACCTTAGGAAGATCCTTCCTAATGGATTCATATTTTTTCACCAACCAACTTTACTTCTAAACTCAATGAAAAATACATGAGACACTCCAAGGACTCTAACTAAAGTTAATTTAATTAAAAATACTGTACATGTGGCACTCCAAGGACTCGAACCTAGGAGACACAGAAATTCTGCACATTTATGCATTACGCTATAAAGACCGTTAAAGAATTATGCACAAGGCTACGATATATTGGGTAGATTTGAGTTGCCAAAGACCTTCCTAAAACACAGAAATTATATAAAAATTGAATAAACTTTATGCGCATCTTAATACAGAGGGAGCCAAGACTCTCCAAACATTGCTTCCGAAGGAATATAAATGATACCAGTGGAACAATTAATACCCCGAAGCTAAGCCTACATAAACAAACTCTCGCTCTCTCCGTTCATCCCTATATCCCGGGCACCTCGGGGGCAGGACCTGACGTTCGGAATCACTACTTATTGACAACCTTGTTGCGTACTAGCAGGAGACTTATGAATGACCGTACTAGTTTCCAGGCTGCAGTCGTGGGCCCGGAATATACTCAAAAAACAAATAAAATAAAAGTTCTACAGCTAAATACATTAAATTTAAAGTTACCCTTCCTAGCATAATCCCACCCCCTATCTCCCAGAATATACTAACAAAACAATAAAAATAAATGTAATAAATCTAATAAGTACCACCCCTTTAAATAAAAGTTATAAATCTAATAAGTACCACCCCATTTAAATAAAAGTTATAAATCTAATAAGTAACACTCCATTCTTATCAATTACAAACTCAAATTTACTTTAATAAACTGATGAAAGCATATGGTCCTCCCGGGATTCGAACCCAGGACACCACAACCAGAATTTAATAAACTAATGGCATCATATGATCCTCCCGGGATTCGAACCCGGGACACCACACCTAGCACCTTAAGCCATTACACCAACAACTTTACTTCTAAACTCAATGAAATCAACAAATACATGTGGCACTCCAAGGACTCGAACCTAGGATAGTCACACCAAAATTATACTTTAATTTTGAAGTTAATCTACCCACCCAAAACTATTCTCCCCCGCGGTTCCAATATTCAATATGTGAACTAACTTACTGCATTCAATCCCCATTTCAGGGTAGCAGTACTGTACGAGAGGCAGATCCCTTCTGGCACTCTTCCATTCACATTCTGGATTAGTAGATAGGTTACAGGATTCAATTTTTGGCAAGATTCGGAGATCATCTAAAATAACTTTAATTTTACTTTCATCACAGCTACCCTTAGACAGTTTTATTAAGCTTAGGAAACATCAGTACGAATCAAATACGCTTTGATGCCATAGACCCTTCATAAACTGAATAAAATTGAATGAAAACTACAATAAAGCAGGAATTACAGTCTGGATTTAAATTTAGTGAACACTTTTCTATACATTTCTAATAACCATTCACTGAAGTCCCCGATCATTAGGGCACCCACCCTAACCCAGCTATACGTCAGCAGGGAGTACATGGTGGTCAAAACTGCATCAACCATGCAACTTAGCCATTTGGATTAGTGGTCTTTTCTTTTTACTGCATTCCTTTAAGTTGTTGGTTTATTTTGCAAGTTTTACATTATAATTTAAGTTAAAAAGATACTTCAACTTTCTTACATTTGCCCCATTTCTGTGGCATTTTATAACGTTATGTAATTTAGAAGAAATCGGCCTTTGGCAGAGCCATTTTTCTACCGAAAAAGGCACCAATTTATTTTGAGATTTAAACCTTTGATGTCAAAGGAATTTTTTATTAATTTATATTTTTTCACCAAAACTTTACTTCTAAACTCAATGAAATCAACAAATACACGAGACTCTCCAAGGACCCGAACCTAGGATACTCACACCAATATTCCGCACATTTATGCATTATGCTATCAAGACAATTAACATTAAAGGTCATAGTTTAAGTATTACGCTATCAAATCATGCCAAAATATTACAATCCTTCGTAACCGTACCTATTCTTCCATCACTATCACACATTGTTAATAAAGTATCCTACTTGTTCCACCGGGATATAATTTTAAAGTTTACCCTGTAAGCATATCATTTGGCTACATTCATGTTTATAGAGGATATATCACATTAGGCTGGATTTAGAGGTTGTAATAGAAATGGGGGAGGGGGAGGGGGGATTCAGGGCGCTACAGGACAGACCGTCACTTTCAACATCAATACTAATATTCGCCGCGCTCCCTTCAAAGTCCGGTACTAACGGCTCATACTTTCTCGAATATTACTGATGTACAGGCTGTCGGCATAGGCCCAGAATATATAAAAATAAATTACAGTACGCTAAGTCAATACTCATATCCGCCGCGGTCCCTTCAAGGTACTAACGGCGGATACTTTCTCGAACATTTACAGACAGTCTTTATAGGCACAGCATATACTATTATAGTATGGAAAACAATTCTATCAAAATATGTACGAAGGGTACTTTTTAAGCTTGATTGAAGTCTAGAGCAAACCACATTTTTTCTATCTATTTTTTTTTTTTTGTAAAGTTGGATTTAAAGTCTACAGAGCAAACCAAGACATTTTTCAGCAAACTGACATTTTATCTATCAATTTTTTCTTTTTAAGTTTGATTGAAAGTCTACAGAGCAAACTAAGACATTTTTCTATCGAAAAATGTACAAAGAGTGCTTTATTTTAAGCTTGATTGATTGAGGTCTAGAGAGCAAACAAAGTAATATAAAATAAATAAGCAATTAAATATGCCGCTCTATAGACAATATTTCTTATATTTTATTTTAAGCCCTGGGAGTCTTTTTCTAGACTCACTGGTCTGGTTAAACAAACTTAATTAATTTTAGCAAGCGTTTTCTCCACAGCGATTTTGAAGTTATTTTGAATTTATATTGACTGTCAAAGTTTTGGTTAGTTTAGTTTGCAAGTTTTAAATTTTAATAAGCAAATAAATAAGCCGTTCTATAGATATTAATAATAAATACAATGGGGAAGGTGACCGAGTATATTAATAATAAATACAATGGGGAAGGTGACCGAGTATATACAGTAGATAAAGATTAAGTACGGAGACCAGTTATTACTTTTAACTGTTAATTTGCTAATGCGATGGCGAAGAGTTAGGGAACCGATTGTAAAAGAAATATATTCTAATTCAGTGCACGCTCATTTTATTTAATTATTTTATAGCTTTGTAGTTTTAAGTTTAATTTCCGATAAATTTTAATGAGTTTTACCACATACAGTACCGGTATATAAGGTGGAGTTTCTATTATTTTAAATTTTAATCTTATATTAACCCTCTCAGACATATGACGCGATTTTGAGCCTATTGGGGATACTTTAAAGCCTTTGCTACCATCAGGGGTATTAAGAAACCTTTAGTTTAGTTACTTCAACCACTGCAGTTGTCTTTGAGTTAGCTGTGGCCAGAAAACTAATTTTGGAGAGGTAATTATAACAGAACTATTTCTTATTGCTAATCTGGCAACCTCTGAGTCATAAATGCGTGAAGGGGTTGAGTACTGTGGGACCAGATATTACTTTAAACCGTTAATTTGCTAATGCAATAGCGAACATTTAGGTAACCGATTTTAAAAGCAATATATTCTAATTCAGTGCACGCTCATTTTATTTAATTATTTTATAGCTTTGTAATTTTAAAAGTTAATTCCGATAAATATTAATGCGTTTTTCCACATATAGAAGGTGGGGTTTCTATTATTTTAAATTTTAAAGTTATATTAATTTGAACAGTAACTTCTAAAGTTTTATATATACAATTTACTTGCTAATGCAATACCGAAGATTTAAAAGGAACATTGTAATTCAGTCCAGTCATTTATTTCACATTAGAAGTTTGTGGTTTTCAAAGCTTAAATTCTGATAATTTTAAATTAATTTTTACAAATTTTTGTTAAGTGCGCTTCGATAATTTTAGATTTTAAAGTTACCTTTATTAATATGAACAGTACTTAGTTTCAAAGTTAGGCTATATATTTTCATTGCTGTACAAAGTATCCATACTTAAAGTTTGCTGGATTGCCCACTTTAGATAGAGATGAATTATATTGTCGACTTTTACTTTGCCAGAAACAAGTCCAATTCTATACAAAACTATCCAGCAATTTTAATATTACTTTAGTGAACATTTACTCTTAATTTCATTGATTAATTTATAGTTTTAATTTTCCATTTTATATTTAGCGTGATTTCTATAGCGATTTCTATTAACAGATTTTTAATTTAATTTCAATTTGTCCCAGTTTTAGTTGGATTATTTTTAAAGTTTTAAAATTAATTAACTATATATTCATCTATACAGTATTATTACTTAGTTTATTAAGGGGGGGGGAGGAGGGGAGGTGGAGGGGAGGGGGGAGGGGAGGGGGGAGCGGATCATTCTTAACCAACTGCCTAATTTCAACAAGGGACGTTAATTTACAACCAACAAATCCAACATAACAAATATATCCTATCTAACTTCACGAACCTTATTGAACAGAAGCGATGTGTGTGGAGAGTTGAAGTAGAGGATTGAAGATAGACGATTGGAGATCCTAGCTACGTTAATCTTCAGACGTTTAGCTTGAAATAATCTTGAGACGTTGGGAAGCTCTTGGTCGGCTGTACGATCCTTGTGCTGTAAAGCGTAGACAAAAGGTTAGTGGATTCCATGCTATACAGATGTGGATATACATGCATCAAATTTTTAAGACCGAATGCTCCACACATACGTGCAGTTTCAGGCTCTTGTCCTAATGGCGGCGTTCCAGGCAACCCTGTTAAGGGCTGCTCCACTTTTCAATTTTTTGGATTTGAGATCGGCACGTATAGTCTGATCACAAGTTAGTTTTAAAATAATAATTTCCGATCAATTTAAATGCATGTTTTTCACTTATTTTGTTTAGAGAGTTTCGATAATTATTAATTTTAACCCTTGTCTAGCAGGGTGTTTTGGGCTCATTTGGGCATATTCAGGCCCTCCTGCATGATAAATCAAGCATCTGCATGAACAAAAAATTATTTAGCAAAAAACTAGGCACTAAAAGCTTCAAAATGAGACCAGAACGAGCTACGTAGCACTCGTGGTTCTCTTGCAGTGGTGCCACGAACATGGAAGTTTAGAATATATCTTTATATTTTTCCCAGCTATGCTCACTACTGGCTACACTGCCGGCCTCTCGAGAACACAGGGAACATGAGTTAATGGGCGGCGGTAAGCCCTGGGAGTCGGCTGTCTGGCCCGCTGCTCTCCCGGCCATTTGCACTCTATTTTAACCCTTTAAAAGCCTTAATAATGCTCCTAACTTGCTGCAAATTGGTGCAAGACTTAAGTCGAGCGCCGCTCTTTAAGGGTTAACCCGTCCAGCCCCGGCTAGTTTTGTAATGTTTGTTCACCAGAACCCGGCCGGTTTTCAAAAAATGGTTTTATTCCAGAAACAATAGCGAATGGGTTAGGAATGAAGGAAAAACCACGAAAAACCGCTCAAAAAGCTTAAAGAATGGTCCTACAGAGCCCCCGAAAACGTATTTTACAAGAGTAAAAAATTGAAGGCAATTACCCAAAAAAACCCAGGTTATTACGCGCACGCACGTGGACTTTGAGAGTTTTCAACCATCGGCACGGTTGCGTGGGATACGTACACAGTTCCCATACAAATCTGAGCCCTCTTGAGTGGCTACACCTGAGGTTACGGTCAGCGCAATTAGTGTGATGCGCCAGGCGCGTCTCTGGGGCTGTGCGTTACATACATCGCCGATGCGTCAGGCGCGTCGCTGGGGCTGTACGGGTTAAAGTCTTAAAATTAACAGATACCTCAAAAGTGACCGTTCAAATTAACAGATAGCTCAAAAGTTACCGTTCAAATTAACAGATAGCTCAAAAGTTACCGTTCAAATTAAAGAAAAAAAAATCCTACCCAAAGCTTTTACCTGTACAGTCAGCCCCGCAAGGGTGCGCACTAAAAGGGTGTGATTCTCCAACCGTGCGGCAGATGTCCGTGTGGTGCTTATAATCCAAGGGTGCGAAAAAAGCGCGAAAAAAGCAAAGCGTGCAGGTTTTTTTGCCCAATAACCCCTGAAAAACATGAACCAAGGAAAGAATACCTGTACAGTATAGAAATGTGATTAGATATTAGATAGAATATGGGTATTACACTCACTTTGGATGGTTTATGTATGCGTGGAGGTTGGGATGTTGGTCTTACTGAGGGTCCGAGGCTGCCCCCATGCCCACATGGGGGCATTTTACACCTGCTGCCCCTAACCCACCGCCCAGGGCGATCGTGTTACCCACCAAAACAAAAGTGAAAGTTCTTGATTTAGAACAGAAAAAACAGTTACTAGACATGTTGGCTAGAGGTGAGAAACAAGCAAATGTGGGTAGACATTTTGGTGTGGGCATGGGGGCAGCCTCGGACCCTCAGTAAGACCAACATCCCAACCTCCACGCATACATAAACCATCCAAAGTGAGTGTAATACCCCTATTCTATCTAATCACATTTCTATACTGTGCAGGTATTCTTTCCTTAGTTCATGTTTTTCAGGGGTTATTGGGCAAAAAAAGGGTAAGTTTGAAGAGTCCCCGGACTACATAGTGAATTTCCCATAGGTTCTTAAGCTCCAAGGGTGCGTTTTACAAGGGTGCGCGCATGTCTCGGACTAAGGTAACCGCACCCTTGTGGGGCCCACTGTACTCTAAAATAATGATTTTCATTAAAAGTGACTCTTCTTTACCATCAACATCTATAGCTCCAAAACAATAAGTCAAATTATACCTATAATAATAACAACCTATTATTATGTTCTCTCCACCAACCAACTCTACTCCTAAAATCGGTGATGGGCTGCTCTATCAGAGTGAGAACTGAGCGATCTCTGCCTTACTCTGACCGTTTCTTTTACTTATATATTTTCTAGATCTCAAGTGACTGGGTCTCTTCCGTGGATTGACCTCCCAATCTACCAAAATTGGAAGCCAAAGACTCACATTTTTCCTTTGCCCCTCAACTTTCTCATCATAATTGCTGAGGGGCACAGGGCCCTGGGTGGGGCTTTGGTTTCCTGGGCGTTTCCTGGGCGTTTCCGCACCCTCCTCGGCTCCCAGCCATGGAGTGGCTTCGGTCACCCAGGCTTTATTGTGGTCGGCAGGGAGGGTTCTGTGGGGGCGCTCTGTTATGGCCTTGGCCTTGCTCGGGGCCGTTCGGCCAGGTAGCTTGGGGAACAACTAAAATCGATTAATGAAATTAACACACATACCGGATTCCAAACAACTATGCAGAACATCTTGAACATTAACATCTATAATTATAGGCTACTATTTGGAAACCATCAGCCAGGGAATGGGTACAAATTTAAAGCTCATTATTTTGCTCTAGCCCTTTTTGAATTACAGACAATACAACTCTCAATAAAACTAAAATAATTATAGAATAGATAGATAGAAGGGGAATGGTACAGTAACTAGATAGATAAAACAATTTCTAGCATACCTATAATAAACAGGGTACCAGTATAGAAATTACTATTATTATAAAAGACTAAATACTATCTACTGAACTCTATGTGTATATAAAAAAAAAAATCCCAACTTTAGAATTTAGACTCCTTTCTCCCTCATGAATAGCCCCATTACTTTGGCAATTTTAAGACCTTTTACCCCATAGTCAATATTAAGACTCATTGTGCCATTTAGCCAGCTTCCCTGTCGGCCAATAGGGACTTTTAGGGGGAACCGGCCATTATATACAGTCGGTTCCCCGTATCCGCGCCTTACTGGTACCAACTGCGGTCTGCGGATACGTGTTGTGTATTTAACATAGGTTTCAATGGGAAATAGGCTTAGCTCGTACCTGACCCGGCCATCTTGGACCCTCAAACCATTATTTTGACCTACATATTATTTGAGGAGAATACTTATTAATACATATTATGAAGAGATAACTTACCACACAAACTTTATTTCAAATCAGTCATTAGGCCTAGGCTAGCCTTACGCATCGCCATAATTTGCCTGCTTTCGTCCGACAGCGTCGGTACGCTTGCTCTCTGTTTTGATGGTCCCGGGCATTTATTTCCATCATGATTACCATCAGGCCCACTGTCCCTATCACTGAATGCTCTAAAGGCCCTAATAAATGCGGGAGATAAAAGGTTCGTGCAGAAAAAAGCTTGTAAACAAGTAGTTTTCAACTTTTCCAACACTGGTCTGTGAACTGCTGCCTCAGCTGGGACGCTGTGTTGACTTCACGCAAGAATGCAGGATGGCCGACCAAAGCAAGAATCGAGATGCGCACCGACCCGCCCGATTCAAATCCGTGAATAGCTGGTATTTTTCAGTTTTTTTGCGCGGATGACGAGTAATGGGATATTTAGGGGTGTCTGTGGATAAGCGGCATCGCGAATGTATGGAGCGCGGATACAGGGAACTGACATAGAAACATTTTTTTTTTTTTTTTTTTTAGATTAAGAGTCTTATGGTGTATTTTTAAGTTTCAAGGTCTAGGGAGCAAACTATATATATATTTTCTTAACCCTCTGCGACATGCGACGCGATTTTGAGCCTATTAGGGATACTTTAAAGCATTTATTACCATCAGGGGTATTTAGAAACCTTTAGTTTAGTTACTTCACCCTCTGCAAGTTGTCTTTGAGTTGGCTGTGAGCAGAAAATTAATTTTAGAGGTAATTATAAGAGAACTATTTCTCATTGCTAATCTGGCAACCTCTTCGTCATGAGTCTCAAGGGGTTAATCAACATTTAAAACTACGATTAAGCCAAATATTAATCAAACTAATACTTTTACCTTCACTGAAACTTTCTATTTTACATTAAACTAACAACTCAATTTACAATACAGTTTGTACAGTTGCCCAAATAACTTCTGGTCCTATGTGATCTTATACATTGAAATTTTATGTGCACATTAAGATTTATTATGCAGTACAGTAGTTAACTCTGAAGATTACTCAACTCTTTATTCAGATTTTTTCACCAACCAACTTGTGGCACTCCAAGGATTCGAACCTAGGATACTAAAACCAAAATTCTGCGTATTTATGCTATAAAGATGAATAGTAAACTGATAAATTTCTTTAATAATTCACTCCAACACCAAACACCTCCCAAAGAAATTAATGAAACCAAGCATGTGATTCACCAGGATTCGAACCTACTGTAGGTTACCACGGGCGGGTGCCCAACCCCGAAAAGGGTTGAAATAGGGGAGCTATCCCCCCGCCAAAGGCGGCTTTCTAGGGCCTTTCGTAGCCGTTGCCGAGAGGATTGGGTTCTAGTCATGTGATGATGGGCTGGTCTATCAGAGTGAGTTGAGTGATCTGCCATACCCATAGCTTACTCGGACTGTTCCTTTTACTTATATATTTTCTAGATCTCAAGTGACTGCGTCTCTTCCGTGGATTGACCTCCCAATCTACCAAGATTGGAAGCCAAAGAGTCACATTTTTCCTTTGCCCCTCAACTTTCTCTTCATAATTGCGGAGGGGCACATGGCCCTGGGTGGGGCTTTGGTTTCCCGGGCGTTTCCTCACCCTCAGCTCCCCGCCATGGAGTGGCTTCGGTCACTCAGGCTTTATTGTGGTCGGCAGGGAGGGTTCTATGGGGACGCTCGGGTATGGCCTTGGCCTTGCTCGGGGCCTTGGGGCTGTTCGGCCAGGCAGCTTGGGGAACAGCAACAAGCACAGATTTTAAACACTACCCATTACACCATCAAAACTCAAAAACATCACAAGGAATAACTTTGATGGACAACTGTACAAAGACTGCTAAACTTAAAATAAACAAAATACTAACCGTATAGTAGTATTGTAGGGAAGTAGTGGTAGTTTACTCCATTGAAGCTAATAGTAGCCCACTGCAGAGAATATTAGTCCAGTCTTTTAGTAGTACCAGTCCATTGAAGAGAATAGTAGTCTTGTCTAGTAGTAGTAGTACCGGGTAGTCCATAGAATATCATCTTCAATCTAGGCAAGATCCTCCTAGGTCTTCTTGCGCTGTAATAAAAGTAGAAAAAATATATTAGTTATATGGATTCAGTGCCATTTCCTAGCCTAAGATTTTATACTCCAATTTGTTGCTCATGTAGTAATGTACGGTCACGCTAATAAGTCATGTCACAGCGGTCATTAACTTTAGCTTGCTCTGTACTTTATTAATGGTTCAGATGTTACATAGGGTGGGTAAGTGTAGGAACATTTGTATATTTCACTCTACATAACAAAATTAAGCTTAGATATTACCGATACCACTTGTTGATCGAAACATACCTGGTGCCGAGACATCACTTACTAGCACGACTGTACTACGTGGTGGATTGGGTTTTTATTTATAAATTTTGCGCAAGCGTCTTTTACATCGCGATTTAGTGAAGTGCTTTTGTCTATCCAAATAGGGTGTAAATTACTACTCAATGCACTTATTTTACAATCGTATACCAGATCATAACGAGGGACATAACTTATGTGGCCAACTGTATAAGGATCACCTAAGTTAACCCTCTCAGACATAAGACTCAATGTTGAGCCTATTGGGGATACTTTAAAGCCTTTGTTACCATCAGGGGTATTTAGAAACCTTTAGTTACTTCAACCTCTGCAGTTGTCTTTGAGTTAGCTGTGGCCAGAAAACTAATTTTAGAGTTTATTATAAGAGAGAACTATTTCTTATTGCTAATCTGGCAACCTCTGCGTCATATATGCGTGAAAGGGTTCAAATACCAAACTCATCAAAATACTAACCGATTAGTTGTCCTGTAGAGCGGTACATCAGGGGGTCTACAGAGTCCGAACACCATGCATGCCCTACGCTGTATCCAAAACAAAGAGGCTCCTTCCGTAACTCCACCATTCCAGACGATCCATACAAAACATGTCAGGCCACAACGCTCCTTCAGTCAGGCACCAACGCTCTGCCTCTTGTCAATTTAAGATAAGATTCCCAAGGTCACCGTACTCTGCAAGAAGAGTAACAAAAATAATTAAGTTACTCCCAAGGATTATGGCATTTGGATTTATATTTTAGAATTTAAAACTTTCAAAATAAACAAATCAAAACTTATACAAACACAGCAAAAAGACAAACTAATCAAATTCGCTGTGGAAACAACCCTTAAAATAATATTTTATAAATAAGAGGAATAAGACTTTTGTGCACAGTTTTGCAGATAGCTTACTTTTTTTTTATCAATTTCTATCTATCTATCTATATGCTCAGGCCCAATCCCCATTTTGGGGGTAGCCGACTCAAGACAGAGCAAGAACAGGGAAAACACAAAAACAACATAAAACAAAAAATAAACACAAACTTTCACACATCCAGGTCACCCAGGAGAAGACCCAGAGACCAGGGTTACCAAGGTCGCTCCAGCACTCCCCCGGCCCCTGACCACCAGGAGAGGTTCCGATCTCGGCAGGCAGACATGCAGCGGAGCCAAAGCGACAAGCCCTCCCACCACACTTCCAGGCACACCCTTCATATTAATCGTCTCCCCGGGCCAGGCGCCTGATGGACTATTATCTAGTCCAACTTGCGCCCGACCCCTTACTCCAAATGACCATGTGTTCACTCAACTATTCACAAGCATTCTCCATTCACTCCTGTCCACCACCACTTCCCCTGCCTGATCTATAGTCATTCCTCTATCATCCAAAGCCTTTCTTACACAGTCTCTCCATATCAATGGGGGTCTTCCTGCCCTTCTATCTCCCCTTGTACCTGACTCACATATTCTCTTTGTAAGCCTTTCATCTCCCATTCGTTCAACATGACCATACCAGCTCAGCACCCTTTTGTCCACTCTGGCTGACAAATGTTCCTGCTGCCCCACTCTCCTACGTATCTCTTCATTTCTCAATCTGTCTCTACGAGTAACTCCACACATACTCCTCAAGCAGCTCATCTCCATCACATCCAGCCCTCTTTTCTCCTTTTTCTTCAGAGCCCATGTCTCAGCCCCATACATCACTGTTGGCACAACAATTCCTTGATACAGTGCACTTTTTACTTTCACTCCGAGATTTCTCGTCTTCCACATACTTCCCATTGCTCCGAAAACCTTCCTTCCTTCACACACTCTCTGTTTTACCTCCACTTCCATACCTCCACTCCTGCTTATTGTTCCTCCTAGATATTTAAAACACTCTACTTGTTCCAATATTTCCCCATCCAGCCTCACATCTAGATTCACCCTATGCTCTCCCCTATTACACACCATTACTTTACTTTTATTGACGTTTATCAATTTGGTCTACTTTTAAAGTAGTGTACTGCTCAACATTATGGAATTTCGTATGCCAAGCTTTTACTGTGTATTATATTTGCCTATTCAGGCATTTTGAGCCACATTTCTTTACCACAAACTTCCAAAACTCAAACCAAACACTTCAACATACTAACCGAATATTAGTCCTGTAGAGTGGTTCAACGGAAACGTTAAGTCGCCATCACAGACGCTCCATCATCAGGCCAGAACTGCGTCCACCACACACCATGCCACAACTCTGCGTCCACCACAACACTGCATCCACCACCAGGCCAAAAACCCTGCGTCCACCACACCACCATCGGGCCACAACTGCGTCCACCACACAACAGTCTTCCACCACCACTGCATCCACCACACAACACCAGGCCACAACTCTGCGTCCACCACACCACAACACTGCATCCACCACCAGGCCAAAACTCTGCGTCCACTACACCATCAGGCCACAACTGCGTCCACCACACTACACCAGGCCACAACTCTGCGTCCATCAGGCCACAACTGTGTCCACCACACAACACTGCGTCTTCCACCGCACAACACCAGGCCACAACTCTGCGTCCACCACACCACCATCAGGCCACAACTGTGTCCACCACACAACACTGCATCATCCACCACACTACACCAGGCCAGAAATCTGCGTCCACCACACTACCATCAGGCCACCACTGCATCCACCAAACTACACCAGGCCACAACTCTGCATCCACCACACTACCATCAGGCCACAACTGCGTCCACCAAACACTGCATCGTCCACTACACTACCATCAGGCCACAACTGTGTCCACCACACAACACTAAATCGTCCACCACACTACCATCTGGCCACAACTGTGTCCACCGCACAACACTGCATCCACCACACACCAGGCCACAATTCTGCGTCCACCACCAGGCCAAAACTCAGCATCCACCACATATTTTTTTCTTTCTAGACTTCCTTATCCCTAATTAGAATTTAAAAGTTTCAAAATAAAGAAACCAAAACTTTGACAAACTCAGTAAAATGACAAAACTAGATGCTGAAACTATAATATTTAGCTCCATTAGTTTACAGATTTAAAAGTATCTGCCCCAGAACTACGGCGACTTTGAGACCTTTTGTGCAATAGCGACTGCAATTTAGGAGGAACCTGCCCTAAGATGGGGCATTTTTCTAATGAAAATTTCACAAGTTCAAGTCTTTGGAGAATTTTTAAAGCTTTATGGAGAGTTAGCAAAGAAAAATAAAGAACATTTATATACACAGAAATATCAAAGTTTTTTTCAACTGAATGTGGAAAATTACAAATTGACAACTTACAACTTGAGGGTGCACCACTTGAGGGCAGAGTCCGACGTAGGGCAGATTCAGACACGGGTAGAGTCCATCAACACAAGTCTCGGCCAACACACCACCGGAGAAGAGCCGACCGACAGGATCGGTACATTGAGGCAATTCATTCGTGGCCACCACCTCAGGGAATCTGGTAATAGATAGAAGTGGCGCACTTAAGCTGTTCCCCACACATACACTTTTCAATAAAAATAGAAACTAATATAAAAAAATTGGATGGGCCGGAGTAAATAGAACAGACATATAATATTATTCAAGCAGACTTAAAAAATATTACGATACTCTTATATGTCCGGGTTTTAACACCTTACGAGCGGCCTATGCGGTTTATTTATATGTACCGCCCAGCGGGGTGTTTTTAGCCAAAATAGGGTTGTTTACGTGATAATTTTCATGCCTAAATAAGACCCAGAACGTAAAACAAGTATCTATCCCTGAAAGGGCATAAACAGAGCTTTCGAATGACACCATAACGATCCTTTTATGATGGCTAGTTTTCTTGCAATAACCGTGCAACGCGAGTGCAAAAAGCATGTAATTCGGCACTTTCCCCATACAATTCCGTATATAGCGAGTGAGAGAGGGAGGGAGGAGGTGGGATTCGTGTCAGTGGTCGCCGCGGTGGTCTGGAGCAGTCATACGCTCGCTACTCTCCTGCCACCACTTGTCTCTCTCTCTCAGCAACATTACGTGCTGAAATTGCCACACGACCTATGTCGAGCGCCGCCACATAGTCCAGCTTTATTTAACTCGACTTATGTTGCTCGCCGCTAATTAAGGGTTAAGCGACCAGAATAGGTTAGTTGCATTGTATACCACCTGTACCTTCCATTAAGTTTTATGCGGCAGATGCGTAATAAGCAATATATACATAAAAAAGGTTGGTTAAGGTTTAGTTTTATCCTACATACTACAGATACATGGTAAGCGATACTAAATGTTAAACCAAGGTTAGTCTTTTCACACATGTACTGGATGCTAAAGATTACGTACCAGCTAATAAGGAAGAGTTAGTTTAGTATCCCATGTACGGTACCGGTACATGGGATACATACTAGCTGGTAGGTACGGGTTAGTTTTATATCCAACGTACTGTACTAAAGTTAATTCCAGCCGACTATATTGTTTCCAAAGTTTAATTTCCGATAAATTTAAATGCATTTTTCCATTTTTTTTTTTAGGGTGTTTTAGTTTCAATATTTCTTTAATCTGTAGTTATTGATTTGAACAGCAACTTTTGAGTTTGTTTTAAAGTTTCATATTTTAATTACAATCTTATTACAATCTTATCCCTTTCACGCACATATGACTCAGAGGTTGCCAGATTAGCAATAAGAAATAGTTCTCTCATTCTTATAATTACCTCTCCAAAATTAGTTTTCTGCCCACAGCTAACTCAAAAACAACTGCAGAGGTTGAAGTAACCAAACTAAAGCTTTCTAAATACCCCTTGATGGTAACAAAGGCTTTAATTAAAGTATCCCCAATAGGCTCAAAATTGAGTCCTATGTCTGAGAGGGTTAAATACTTTGCTATTACGGTATGAAGATTTGTTCAATTAAATCATGAAAACTATGAAAGATCATATTTATCCATTAACCTCTTATTGGAGGCGCTCGACTTAAGTCGTGCACCAATTTGCAGCAGGTTAGGAGCATTATTAAAGCTTTTAAAGGGTTAAAATAGAGTGCAAATGGCCGGGAGCGCAGCGGGCCAGACAGCCGACTCCCAGGGCTTACCGCCGCCCATTAACTCATGTTCCCTGTGTTCTCGAGAGGCCGGCAGTGTAGCCAGTAGTGAGCATAGCTGGGAAAAATATACCGATATATGCTAAACTCCCATGTTCGTGGCATCACTGCAAGAGAACCACGAGTGCTACGTAGCTCGTTCTGGTCTCATTTTGAAGCTTTTAGCGGCTACGTTTTTGCTAAATATTTTTGTTTCATGCAGATGCTTTATTTATCATGCAGGAGGGCCTGAATATGCCCAAATGATCCCAAAACACCCCGCTAGACAAGGGTTAATTAAGTACTGTACAGTATCAAAATTATCTACTAAAGGATTATATTTGCCGTCAGCTGAAAAAAATATATAGGTCTAACTTTGTTAGGTTAATGCCTTACATATACATACTATACTACTAATCTTAATACGCATCTAGTCTCAAACTTTGACTGGTAGTAAACAATGCAACTAATCGATTAAGATAGATAAAACACCGCTCAAAATTCAGACCTAAAAGATATATTTACCAATGAAAAAAGTAAAAATTATATACAAATCAAAAATAAAATAATAATGGGAAAAGTGGCGAAGGGGTAAATACCAATAATAATTAAAGTTTGCAGGCTCTCATATACTGTACACATACTAGCATTAAAAAAAAAAAAAAAAAAAAAAAAAAAAAAAAAAAATCTATATAGGCCTATACAAAAATAGGAAAAGTGGGGATTGGGCCTCAGCATAGATTGCATAAATATTTTTTTTACCAATGACAAAAAAATATGAAAAATACTGTTTGTAGGCTTTTTCTTTACATACACAAACTAGCATAAATATATTACTGTACCAATGACAAAAATAAAATATAAATAAATAAAAATAAAGTTTGTAGGCTTTTTCTTTATACACAAACTAGCATAAATATATTACTGTACCAATGACAAAAATAAAATATAAATAAATAAAAATAAAGTTTGTAGGCTTTTTCATTATATACACAATTAAACTAGCATTAAATATAACTCACCCGGTGGAAGTGTGAAGATTGTCCACTTTCATCAGCTTCTGAAGGATCTCTCACAAGATTGTACCGGTACCGGGTTGTCCGACACATCCATGGTGTAGCATCGTCTCTCCTTCACTGCTGGGAGTAGGTAGTGGTAAAGGACATATCTTTAATACATTTTAAAATTTCACTACACCACCAAACACCTCCAATGAAATTAATGAAAGCATATGTGAAATAATAAATAATTAATAGAACAGTAATAAACTACTAGCAATTTCCGACTATAAAGTAATAAAGAAGTTGGAGCTGTAGACACCAAAGTTTAGTAAACAAAATTGTCAAAATACGGTTGTGGTGGAAAATATATAAGTAACACCCCGTTCTTAACTTATCAATTACAAACCCCAATGTACTTTTAACTAATGAAAGCATAATTATGGTCCTCCCCGGACTAGAACCCGGGACACCACACCCAGAACAAAACCACTAAACCATTACACCACTATCCCAGATCAAAAGAAGTCAATTTAGCCATAATCTCTTTTAGACTTAATTTCAATCTAGTCCCAATTTCTTAATCATACTTTATAAGCAATGACAAATACAAAATATATTAGGATTAACCCGCTGAGCCCCAGCTAGTTATTAATAAATGCACCACCAGGGCCCAGAGGGTTTTGATTTTTTTTTTCCAGAAACAATAGCGAATGGGTTAGGAATGAAGGAAAAACCACGAAAAACCGATCAAAAAGCTCAAAAAATGGTCCTACAGAGCCCCAGAAAACGGATTTTACAAGAGTAAAAAATTGAAGGCAATTTTCCCCAAAAAACATGTTTTTGCGTGCTCACGCGCACGCGGTTGGACTGAGTTTTCAACCATCGGCATGGTTGCGTGGGATATTTACACAGTTCCCATGCAAATCTGAGCCCTCTAGGTCCCATAGGACCTAAGTAATTAATCAGGACGCAACCATTGCGTTGCTGGGTTCTGGTGATCGAACATTGCAGACGCAACACATGCGTCGCTGGGATCCAGCGGGTTAATAATAAATTTTCAGGTTGCATATGAAGTGCCATTGCTCGGTTTTCCCTAGTCGGGCTCTGTCTCTAGTCTGCTGCCCCCAGAAACAAATTTAAAAATGGGAAATGGGCCTCAGTAAATATAGTAATTTAGTAATTTTATATAGCAAGGATTATTGCATTAGAGTGTTGCCATAGGATACAGGATGGGTTGAGGGGGGCAGCACCCCCCTGCGACTTTTTGAACTTAGGTTTGGGGTACGGTCGCGCTAACAAGTCATGTCCCCGCTGTCATTAAGTCTGGCTTTCTGTGCTGTATTAATGTCAGTCAGTTGTTGTTGTTCCCCAAGCTGCCTGGCCGAACAGCCCCAAGGCCCCAAGCAAGGCCAAGGCCATAACCGAGCGCCCCCACAGAACCCTCCCTGCCGACCACAATAAAGCCTGGGTGACCGAAGCCACTCCATGGCGGGGAGCGGAGGAGGGTGCGGAAACGCCCGGGAAACCAAAGCCCCACCCAGGGCCCTGTGCCCCTCAGCAATTATGAAGAGAAAGTTGAGGGGCAAAGGAAAAATGTGACTCTTTGGCTTCCAATCTTGGTAGATTGGGAGGTCAATCCACGGAAAAGACGCCGTCACTTGAGATCTAGGAAAGACATAAGTAAAAGGAACAGTCGGAGTAAGCTATGGGTATGGCAGAGATCGCTCAGTTCTCACTCTGATAGACCAGCCCATCACCATATGACTAGAACCCAATCCACTCCGCATCAGCTAGGAAAGGCCCTAGAAAGCCGCCTTTGGCAGGGGGATAGCTCCCCTATTTCAATTTCGGGGTTGGGCACCCGCCCAGTCAGTCAGTTGAATAGGGTGGTTAAGAGTTGGAAAAAGTTTGTATATTTCACTCTAGGCTATATGAAGAAATTAAGCTTACATATTGCGGATACCAATTATTGATCAAAACATACTTTGTGCCGAGAAATAACTTATTAGCGCGACTGTACACTAATTACTATAAAGACAGTGGCGCGGGCCTAGGCTAGACTGAATTTTAGTGCGAAACATCTCCCGAAATTTGACGGCCCCTAAGCTAGGCTAAATTGGGAAAGTTGGCAATTTGTTTTTTCTAGCCTTATTTAGGCTATAATATTTTACTAAAGTATTTTTTTCACATAGCGATTTTGATACGGTAAGTACTTCTAGTTTGTTTATTATGCAAGTTTTCATAATTATCGAGAATAGACTCTCAGCGTTATTATACATAATGTATTAGTGAAAGTGAAGCTCTATGGAATCCTTATAATATTCTCACATAGATTCCGTTGTGGTAGAATAGTTTTGATAAGTTTTGTAACTATTTTGTCGATATAAATAGTCCCGCGCGTAAACAAACTCAGTCCCGCAATCTTGAGAGCTCTGCTATGGACATGTTCGAAATGGAGTACACTCGCTACGGGAAAGTGTTATGTTCTACAAAGATGTTACGGGCGGGTGCCCAACCCCGAAAAGGGTTGAAATAAGGGAGCTATCCCCCTTTCTAGCGCCTTTCCTAGCTGATGCCGAGAGGATTGGGTTCTAGTCATGTGGTGATGGGCTGGTCTATCAGAGTGAGAACTGAGCGATCTCTGCCATACCCATAGCTTACTCTGACTGTTCCTTTTACTTATATATTTTCTAGATCTCAAGTGACGGCGTCTCTTGCGTGGATTGACCTCCTAATCTACCAAGATTGGAAGCCAAAGCGTCACATATTTCCTTTGCCCCTCAACTTTCTCTTCATAATTGCTGAGGGGCACAGGGCCCTGGGTGGGGCTTTGGTTTCCCGGGCGTTTCCGCACCCTCCTCAGCTCCCCGCCATGGAGTGACTTCGGTCACCCAGGCTTTATTGTGGTCGGCAGGGAGGGTTATGGCCTTGGCCTTGCTCGGGGCCTTGGGGCTGTTCGGCCAGGCAGCTTGGGGAAAAACAACAACAAAAACAACAACAACAACAAAGATGTTACTGTAGGATATGTCTAATATATGAACCCACAGTTGCTGGCATGCAACTTGTAAGGGCTAGTGTTGTATCCCACGTACTGGGTCTAGGGCACTCTAGGGTTAGGTTAGGTTGTTTGGTTAGGTTAATATACGCGCGATAGCGCGTTTTTCAAAGGCACAAAGAGGCATAGATTACCAGACACAACCAGACAGCCTCCCGAGATTGTCTGGTAGTCTTTGGTCAGTTCGGCCAAGACCAAAGATTAACGGACTCTGGGGGTGTGGCCATCAGCCGGGAGGCAGGACTCTGGTGACAGTTTCAGCCACTCACAGCATTCGTTACAAGGCATGATTAAAATGTTAGACAACTGACAGGGGTGAGTGTTTTAAATATTTTATCCTTCATATACTTAAAATTATTATTTCGAATGAATTAGAGTCCTTTGCATTGCTATAGAGTTGGGAAGTAATATTATTGTTTAATTAACACATTTTTCTCTGAATTATGCTTTTTATTATATACAGTATATATTTAACAATTATAGGTCTGCCATGAGCAACTTGCCAGTTTTTCAAAACATAAAAACTCTATGGTCCACAGTGTCTTTGAAAAATGCGCAGGTCTTTGAAACAAGATTCGTAGGTCTCTGAAACAAGATTCGTAGTTGCGGTAGTATTTACATCAAAACTATAGTTATTAACTATCAAAACTATTCGGTTCAATGTTATTTTAATACCACGAATTTTGTCGATATATTTGAAGATAAATATTGAATCTATATGCTCTAAAGATCATAAGAAAATTTGTTTTAACCCTCGGCAAAACTTAATAAAAAAGTATGGTACTAAAATTACTTTTTCGTAACAAGGTTGTCAATACGGTACTTCCAGTTATCGATAGCTCTAAAGATCATATGAAAATGTGTTAAACCCTCGGAAAAACCTAATATAAAAGTATGGTACTAAAATGTAATTTTCGTAACAAGGTTGTCAATACGGTACTTTCCCGTTATCAATGTACAATCAAAGCTGAATATTGCAGAGTAAACACCGTAGACTTCATCGAATTTCTTCACCTTCGTATAATCGACAGCCAATTTTTTTTTTTTTTTTTTACCAAGGGATTAGGCCTAGTACTCAACCAGCGAGGGTGTGGGGGCAGCAGCCCCCACCCATAATACTAAGTTAGGTTAGGTAAGGTTGTTAGGTTAGGCTAATGTCTTTTCAAATCACTATCGGGGGCGTGTCTCAACATCGATCAATAGGCCTAATGGGGAAAATAGGTTTTCCCGAGATTTCTAATTAATTACAAACACTATATATTGATGCAAATGAACAATTTCTTTTATAAAAAACACTGAAAATTCGTGGTATTAAAATAACATTTTTCCAACTATTCTCCCACAGTGGAATCTATGCGAGTATATTATAAGGATTCCATAGAGCTTCACTTTCCCTAATAAATTATGTATAATAACGCCGAGTCTTTTCAAAAACATTACGGTTATACTGATGTTTTGGACCGACAGTTAGCCCATCGATCTGTTTAGGCCTAATAGGTCCGGTAGAGCATATACATCATTGCTATATATGGCATTAAGAGCTGAAATGTATTATAAGGGAGAAAGAAAAAAAAACGCTAAAATACATTTATAGGCCTAGGCTACTGTAAAACAATAAGTTTTTCAGCCAGTACCCAACCAGCGGGGGTGTGGGGGCAGCAGCCTCACCCATATACTTGGTTAGGTTAGGTAAGGTTGTTAGGTTAGGCTAATAACCTAGAACATTAAAAAAAAAAAAAAAAAAAAAAATCTAACCCAACCAGCGGGGGTGGCAGCCCCCACCCATAATACTAGGATAGGTTAGGTAAGGTTGTTAGGTTAGGCTAATGTCTTCCCAAAGTTGACTATTTTTATAACATGAAATATTAGGCTACCCACTCCACCCCGTGAAATCCGAGCCAGCTTTCGTCAAAAGTTGGCTCGGGTATTCACAAAATTGGGTTGTAGGCCTATGGGTTTGCAATTTGGGAAAACCCGAGCCAAGTTTTGATACAAAACGCTATATTATTGTATTTTTACGCTTTTAACCCCTCATTTTCCCTGAACTTCATAGCCCTCCCCACTAGTGGGGGGCGTGTTTTTAGATTGTTGGATAATGGGTAAATCCTCATTTCCGCTCCTCTTCAGTATAAAACAACACTATATCTGAAGGAAAAATTACAAAAAACAAAATAAAACTTACTGAAATCGCTGTCGGTCCAAAAAGTCAGGTTTACCAAAATTACCCAAGTTTTATATAGGCCTACAATAGGCCAAGCCATTTGCGACGGTCTACGCATATCCAACACTGAAGTTGGCTAGGCTATTAACTTTGTATAACAAAAAGTGTAAATATTGATGGCTCTGGAGGCCGGGTAACATCTATATCTATTGCCGGACGCCTTATTCCCCTTACGAGGGTGGCCATACACAGAATGCCCCCAAGCGGACCTATTCCCTGTGAGAGGGTCAGAGGGACAACCCGAGCCATTTTAGGGTCAATATTTACGAGTCACACCACAGCTGGGATCTCATTTTTAACGGTAGTTTTGGGTTCCTATCATTCTAGGCTATGCTTCATTGCTATATACTTTTTATCCACCGGATTTTTTTTTTTTTTTTTTTTTAGGCCTAACCTAACCAAAAAACCTAACCTAACCTAATAGCCCCCAAATACATTTAGGTTAGGTTAATGCTAAAAAATAAATAAAAAAAACAAATTTTCCGGTGGATAAAAAGTATATAGCAATGAAACATAGAATGATAGGAACCCAAAACTACCCTTAGAAATCGGAAATGAGATTCCAGCTGTGGTGTGACTCGTAAATATTGACCCATTTTAGTGAAGGACTTGCAGGATTGACCACTCAATTTAGGATCAGTCAGACTCCGAGGCCCTCTGTGTATCTTGTTAGCACTATTTTTCTACAGTGGTGTTCGGCTATACACTTCAGCCGGGTAACACTAGACATAAAATACATAGGCTAGGCTAGCCTAGGCTATAAAACAATGAAATGAAATAAATAAAAAAATAAATTAAATTAACTAGGCCTAGCCAATAACGATACCGGTTTGGCCAACAAGTTTAAAAAAAAAAAAAATACATAGGCCTAGCCTAGGCCTAGCCTATTAAGCCTCTTATAGTCTGGCCTTTTTTTTATGTTACTTAACGGGCTCTATAATAGTCTACATAGCCTATAATTGAATGGCCACCAGTGAATATATATAGACTTAGCTAAGTTAGCTGGTTAGTGAAGCATATTGATGAATGACAGGTGTTGGGATGGTAACAGGTGATTTCATTGATAGGTGTTCGGGGCTAAGGTAGACAGGTTTTACCGTCTCTCCTTATGTTAATTCACAGGCTTTTATAAGAGACATATATTTTAATGGCCACCAGTGAATATAGATACACTTAACTAGTTAATGGAGCATGTTGATGAAAGACAGGTGCTAGGATGGTAAAGATATGGCACAACAGGTGGAGGTGATGGCGGCGGCCATTGTTAATTTGTTAGCCTATGGAGAAACAAATGTACCGTCTCGCCATATGTAAATTCACGGGTTCATATAATAGTTACATGCATTTGAATCGCCACTAGTGAATATAGATGGACTTACCTGATTAATGGAGCATGTTGATTAATGACAGGTGCTAGGATGATGAAGATTTACATCGATATCTCGATGGTGGAGGTGATGGCGGCTGGTGTGGCGTTGGAGGATGAGGCCCTTTATAGGTAACCCCGCTACGAACGTCAAGTCGGTGAACAAATGAAGCTTCGACATGCGCAATAATTCTTGATCCACGTCATTAATTAAAATGTCAAATAGTACTTTATACCTATTCAAGAACTAATTACCTTTAGAAATTCGGATAGTTACAGTAATTACATTAAAATAAGACTTCAGCTGATCAAACAATTATTTAAGCCAGCACACCGCAAATCGAAAGTCGGGAATAGCCGTTTTCCGAGAAAAAAATAAAGATTATAAATTAACCATGTAAATAACGCGCACATAAGTTAAAATAGGCCTTCAGAGGCTATTATTATTAAGCCAGCACACCGTAAGTAAAGAATAGTCAGAAATAGAGGCCCCTTTAAAGATTAAAAATCGCAGACACGTTAAAATCGGATATTATTTTGTATTATTAAATCAAAATAGTTAAACATTGCAAGTTAATTTAAAATAGGACTTCAGAGTGTCAAGACTTACGATCGTATAGTGGATATTGGTATATTTCAATATATTTACCCAGGCACATTCCATTTTTGTTTGTTGACAGTAAAGCGAGTTTCATTATTAGCCTAGGCCCTAAGGAGAAGCCTCGTATCGTCTGGCCTTTGTTTCTATCTATCTATCTATTGCCGGACGCCTTACTCCCCTTACGAGGGTGGCCATACACAGAATGCCCCCAAGCGGACCTATTCCCTGTGAGAGGGACAACCCGAGCCAGTTTAGTGAAGGACTTACAGGATTGACCACTCAATTTAGGATCGGTCCGACTCCGAGGCCCTCTGTGTATCTTGTTAGCACTATTTTTCTACAGTGGTGTTCGGCTAATCCATCCACTAACCTGCCTATACCCTTAGGTAAGCAATACGGATTTGTATCAGGTTTACTCCCCTAGACAGGTTGCCAACCAAGGCTGACGAGTCCCATCCACCCGAATTTGTATAAGGTTGTCTCCCCTAGATGAGTTGCCGACCAAGGCTAACGAGTCCCACCCACCCTTACCTTTTTTTACCCTTGGCCTTTGTTTACGCTATGTTAATTCACAAGCTGTATGATAGCCTAAATCTATTTTAAATGACAACCAGTGAATATATAGATCTACTTAGCTGGTTAATTGAGCACGTTGATGAATGACAGGTGCTGGGATGGTGGAAGATATAGCACGCTGAATATGACACAGGCACAACAGGTGAAACTGATGTCCGCCGAGTACAAAATAATTAAATAACCTTGTCAAAATTGCGGACACATACGAGAAGACTTCACGGGCTATTATGATCCTGGATTATTAAGCCAGCATACCGTAAATACAGAATAGTCCGATAATAAAAAGATAAGAAGTCCCTCAATTATAAAATATAACCTTATGAAGAACGAAAACACTTAGGTCACCTCGTTATGGAGTCCAGCAGCAGAAAGAACGCTCACAGTGGCCTGTCCTCCTAGATGGGTCAGTGAGCTGCTGATTGGCTGATGCGCGATGACGTGGCGCTCTCTCATTGGTCGAGCTCCTCCCCTCCCCGCTCAACAGGATACGAGATTTAGCGCGCGCTTATTTAAATCCCCCCACCCGACCTTCCCCAGTTCCCATCCCGTTCCCTCCCCTTTTAACTGCGACCCCCGATAATCCCCCACCCCCTCCCCGACAGGATACTCTCTCTCTTTGTTCAGTCGCCCCCCCCCCTCCTCCCCCTACCCTTCCCTTCCCCCAATCCCTCTTCCTCCTCTCTCTCTCCCTTATATCATCCCAGCAGCACAGCAGGCAGCACCTCAGTACCCCAATGGTGAGTTTAAGTTTATTGTTTAAGTTTATTATTGGTTTGCTGTTCGGTTAACCTCTTAAGTGCGCATGGGGGTAATTAGACACCTCTGCCTGTGCGCATGTATTTGAGCTGTTTCCATCACTAAAATATTCATTTTACCATAAATAGCATTAATACTTATCCATACGTGCCTATTATGGGTTGATTATAAAGGTATTAACCTGTTACAACAATAAAACGAGTGAAAACAGCGTTTGGATGGTCAAAATCGGAGATACAGGCCGCGAGTTATATAATGTATGGGTGAGGCAACCTGCTTTCCCGCCAATTTCCCCCAAGGCCACTGAGACACAGTCGATCGATACTCTCTCTCTCTCTCTTGCACTCGCTTGCTAACAGTGATGACAATGCCCTGCTTGCAACTCGCTAATGTTAGCACGAAAATATACCTCAGAATAAGGGAATAACAGGGAAAATAGGTGATAACTGAAGGAGGGGAGGAAAGTGGGGAAGGAGGGGAGGTAGAGGAGTGATATTTTGCATGGCCCAGGGGCAAAAATATATATATATATATATTTTGTTTTTTTCGATGTTTAAGTTGATTTTTTTTTCTCTGACTCTTAAGAGTCTTCCCGCAGTCCGCCGGGGGAACTCTTAAGAGTCTTCCTGCAGTTCCCGGGTTAAGTATTATACTATCTATTTCTTAGTGATAGTAAATATTGATTTAGCCCATTTATACCGTACAGTAAGGTAAATTAGTCTTATCATTGGTTTGATGTACAGTAATTATATATTCTATTTCTTAGTGATAATATTGATTTAGAACATTTGTACTGTACCGGTACCTCAGGGTAAACTTGTTAATTTTGTTAAACTTGTTAATTCCCTAAGCTGCCTGGCCGAACAGCCCCGAGTCCCTAAGGAAGGCCATGGCCACGGTCGGGCTTTCCCACAGAGCTCTCAAAGCGTGTAAATTGTGTTGTTGGCGTAAGTGGTGTGAAATGCAGTCTTCTATGATGTGTTTAATGGTATGGGGTGCTGTGTTACAACCCGGGCAGGTGTCGACGACGGAGTCATCCAGTCTCTTCTGATAGCTCAGAAGAGCCGGATGGTGTCCGCATCTCAGCCTGGCCAGGTGGACTCTGTTCTCGAGAGGAAGGGAGGATTCAGAAGGATGGATTTTGGGAGGTCGTGCTTGCAGCTGCGTGTTGTCTATGAGTGAGTGAATGGAACGGCGAGTGATATGAGTATGGATGTGCTTCCGGAAGTTGGTTTGGGGTGGGCAGGGAGAGAGAGAAGACAGTATTTGTGTGTGATAGCGTGTGCTGGGTGTTGTTTTGATATTTCTTGGTGTCTGTGGGTGTGTAGCCATGTAGTGTAGTGGGTGGTGTTGATTCGTGGAGGCTGCTGCCAGGAATTGTGTGCCTCTCATGTCTAGATGATCTTTGACTTTGAGGACTTTGGTTTCTTGATGTAGGTGATCTGTGGGTGCATGTGCATCCTGTGATGATTTTCAGGGTTTTATTTTGAATGGTCTGTAAGGTCTTATGATGTGTTTCAGTTAGGTTGGAAGCCCAGGCCGGGCTTGCGTATTCCATAACTGATCTTATGTATTGTTTGTAGACTGTGGTGGTGGTTTCTTTGTTGTGTCCAAATTTTGTGTGAGCTCTGTGGGAAAGCCCGATCGCGGCCATGGCCTTCCTCAGGGACTCGGGGCTGTTCGGCCAGGCAGCTTAGGGAACAACAACAACAACAACGCCCATTCTCATCAATCTCGGAGCTCTTTCGGACATCCTCACTGTTTACAAACGCCTTCTTTATGCAGTATAATCGATATTTACCCCCTGCTGGCAACATAGATGACGATTTCAATAATTCATAGGGGGGTGAGGGGTGGCAAAGCCCACTCTCAACGCATCGTGTATCCCACATTGGAATTATAACTAACACCATGAAAACACTCATTTCTCAAAATCTGAAGGAAAAAACATAAAAAATAAGGGTGCGAGCCTATTCCCTATAATGTAATTACCGACACTCCTTTCTTCACTATCCCTTCCTCCATCACCCTCTTCAGTCAAGGCATCGAACTTGTTTTTAAGTTCTAGGGTGTCTCTTCTTGGCTTGCACTTACTGCCACTCGTAGCCACTATCCTCCAGGGAGCGCCACCATCTCCAACCGCACTAGCATAGCTCTTCTTCTCCGCCAGAGTTAACGGAATGAGTTGTGTTACAGGACGTACGTCGTGTAAGCACGTATGTTGATGTCAAACAGCGGGGGGGGGTGGGGGCGACAGCCCCCACCCATAATACTAGGATAGGTTAGGTAAGGTTGTTAGATGCAGTTTTTACCACCATACACTCCCTGCTGAATAGCAAGGCTAGGGTGGGTGCCCTGATGAATCAGGGACTTAGTGAATAGTTGCCACAGATTGCTAGACTGCACCGTTCACCAACAGTACTAACATCTGCCAATAACTCACTGGTTGGCCCGAGGCTCGAACCATCAACCTCCTGCCTGTATGGTTCGAATCTTAGCCCTGACGCGTTCCGTTGACAGCGAGCAAAAAATTGCTTCGTGCGACCGCTTTGCTAGGCTAGCAGCACTGTCAATAGGCTGAACGGGACACTAGCTAGCATTTTTTTGCTTCGCATATCAGCTGACCGCACATAACAACCATCAATGACAGTCTTTATATATATGTATTCGCTTAATAAAACACTGAAATTGCGAAATGTATCACACTCGATGAAAATATATGTTGTAACAACCGGAAATTAGGCTATAATATCGTATGAGCCCATGGTCTGCGTAAAAATGTATGCAAGAACAGTGGAAACTTTAATAAAACCTTCAATTTTATACTGATGTGAGTCTAATATCCAATATATATACAGTATATACTTACTTGGTCATACTTGGTAGAATTCCGTCCTCTGAGGACTGAGGACGCAGCTAAAGTGGACCTCCGCTGCGGCCAGGCAGCTCTGCATCTCCCTCGTTCCATCTATTTACTAACGAGTTGGATGCGGTGCTGGGATATCCTGGTGTTGGGGGCTCGTCTGGTACTGTGGCCAGCCATCGGTCCAGCTGACGCTTGAAGGAGTCGGTCGTGACTCCCGTCAGTTCCCGGACGGCCTTTGGTACAGTATTGAAGAGACGAGCCCCATTTTTGGTGAAGTTGTTGGTGACTGTTGCTATTTTCCGAGAGGTAGCCTCGGTCCTCTTGATGTAGCACAGCCGCCCTTTTCTAACGTGGTTATTGATGACTAGTCCCACGTCAGGTACCAGCCCTTCTAGGGTCTTCCACACGTATATCACTAGGTAACGTTCTCGTCGTCTCTGAAGGGAGTAGAGTCGCAACTCCTTCAGGCGTTCCCAGTAATTCATGTGTTGGAGACCCCAGATCCGGCTGGTGAAGGTCGTCTGTAGAGACTCCAGCTTGACGATGTCACCTGTCTTGTGGGGAGTCCATAGCTGGCAGCAGTATTCCACCTTTGGGAGGACCAGAGCCTTCCAGAGTGTCAGCATACAGGCCCTCTCTCTCGTTTGGAAGGTCCTGAGAATCCATCCTGAGAGTCTCCTAGCTGTCTCGGTGGTTTGATTGATGTGGCGAGAAAAAGTTCCATCGGTACTCATTATTACTCCCAGGTCCCGCACATGTTCTTTTGGAGTGATGGTTTCTTGATTGACCTGGTAGCTGGTGCCCTCTTTGATGGTTTGTAGAGGGCCGTACCTTAGCAATTCAAATTTTTCGCCGTTCATCCTCATGTTGTTGGAATCTGCCCAGTCCAGAAGGCGATTCAGATCCTCTTGTAGCAGGGCCACATCGTCAGCTGTCTCTATCCTCCTCATTACTCTTGTGTCGTCTGCAAATGAGGTGGCCTTGGAGTGCTGGAGTTCATGATCAATATCCCCTATCATGATAAGGAACAGAAGTGGTCCTAGCACAGACCCCTGCGGAACGCCACTTATTACCTCGCTTGGGTCTGAAAGGTGTCCTTGGACCGATACTCTCTGTTCCCTATGGGTTAGGAAGCTGTGCAGCCACTTGCCGAGGTTTCCTCCTATACCTAGATTTTTCAGCTTGTGAAGAACGAGGCCGTGATCTATTTATCAAATGCCTTGGCGAAATCCAAGCATATCACGTCGACGTTTTGCCCTTACTGATGTCTTCTAGTAGAGCCTCATGGTGGGCAAGTAGCTGCGACAGACAGGACCGGCCCTTTCTAAACCTGTGCTGCCCCTCGTTGAAAGCGTCGAGATCCTCCATGTGTTTTGTTATTCGCTTTCTGACGACCCGCTCGATTATCTTTGTTATGTGCGAGGTTAGCACTATGGGCCGATAGTTTTTGGCCAGTCCTTTGCTACCCCCTTTGTGGATAGGTTTCAC
This sequence comes from Paralithodes platypus, assembly GCA_032716605.1. Lineage (NCBI taxonomy): Eukaryota > Metazoa > Arthropoda > Malacostraca > Decapoda > Lithodidae > Paralithodes > Paralithodes platypus. The sequence goes on along the minus strand of CM064552.1, from coordinate 42,834,662 downwards.
TACCCCTTCCTTCAGGGATGTGGGAACTGTACCGGTAGCTAGGGACTTAGCAGCGATTAGTTGCAGTGGTAGTGCCAGTTCAGCTTTGCAGGTTTTTAGAAGCAGTGCACTGAACCCGTCTGGACCTGTGCTGAGTCGGCTGCTATGTCGTCAATGGCTTGAATTATTTCATTAATTTCTGGGATTATGTCGGTCAGTATTGGTGAGGGAGAGGGCTCTTGCATTGTGAAGAAAGCCGCTGGGTCATCCACAGTTTTGTGGGGGTTAGGAAGACTAAAGACACTTTCATACTTGTAAATAACTGTAGCCTAATGGCTCTTATAGTGTATTATACCTAAAGGAATAGTGTACACACTGTTCAGCGATGGATATTAGGCCTATCGCTTGCACCTCGCATTATTAATTTGTTTAGTACTTACGAGTTTTCATTGAACATGTAGGCTAACGAGACGACAGAGTGCATCATGTGTGGCTTTGAGTATGAGGACCTGAACCACTTTGTGCTGCACTGCCCGGCGTACAGCGAAGAGAGGAGGAACAACCCAGCACTACAGCAGCCCTACCAGGAGGATGAGGAGTTGACTATTGGCTGCCTACTATTCACCAGAAATACAACAGAAGAGGCAAAAACAACGGTGTATAGACTTTGGCAAATAAGAAATAAGAAAATAAAGGAATTATTATGATAAAGTAGACCCGGACCCAGACCGCAAGAAGAACCCTACATCAGGGAGTGCCGCTTTAAAGGCATTACTCCCGCCAATCAACTGAACTGAACAGATCAAATGAAGGATTGAGGGATAAGCCTTTGCAATGGCACAACTGAACTGTGAATCATACGCCTGACAACGAAATTCATTAGTGTTTTATGACGCCAGGAGAAGATTAAGATGTTAATGTGAACGTCAAAAGGTGGCATAAAAAACGCCTCTGATGTATGGTCTGGAAACCATCCCATGGACAGCGAATGACATGGCAAAGCTGGAAGTTGCCCAGAATAAGGTCGGAAAGCTCGCACTGGATGCTAACAAGTACCTGGCAGTAGAAGCCTTGATAGGTGACGCGGGGTGGAGCTCCTTGTTTTACATTCTAGCCTCCTTGGGCTCCTCCGTGTCCTCCCCGATGTTTAGTAGACAATCAGAGTGGAGCTTCACTACAAGAAGTCAGTACATTTTTATTGGTACTTTCCTGTTATCAACAGCCAAAGCTGAAGATTGCAGAGTAACACCATAGGCTAGACTTTATCCCATTAATTTTTTATAGTTTTAATACTCAATCAGCGGGGGTGTGAGGGCGGCAGCCCCTACCCATAATACTAGGATAGGTTAGGTAATGTTCCCTTCGTCAAAATTCAGGATAGCTCCCGTGCCCCCTCCCTTTTCCTAGAACTTGTCTCCCTCCGCTCACTTCCCTATTTACACGGATGGCTCCCACACCTCCTCCCCCGGTCCTCTACTGCCGCCATTTATGTTGAGCAACTTTCCCTTTGTCGGGCTTGGCGGCTGTCCGGTTTCCATTCCGTTCTTGCTTCAGAATTATATGCCATCCTTCAAGCTTTACTTTTCATTCGCGATTTCCTCCCCCCACAGTCAATAGTAGTTTTCTCGGATTCACTATCCTCCCTTGCCCTCCTCAGCTCCCAGCGCCCAGTATCTCATCGCTACCTTGTCTTTCAGGCCCATTCTCTCCTTTGCTCCCTTGGGCGGTCCGGTTTTTCCCTCCATTTTCAGTGGGTTCCCTCCCATGTTGGTATCTGGGGTAACGTAATTGTTGATGCTGCGGCTTCCCTTGCACAATCCTCCCCTGCCCTTGAACTCCTCCCTCTCCCTACCTCCTCAGTTGCCAGGCTAGCTTTTGCCCAATGCCGGACGCTCTGGGATGCCTCCCTCAGAGGTGAGCTCTCCCGCACCGCCCTTGGTCAGTACAGGCTAGATTCTTCCCCTCACCCGTGGTCCCGCTCCCCCCTCCGCCCACTTGACACTGCCCTGGTCCATCTCTGCATCGGTCATGTTGGACTGGCCTCTCACCTCTTCCGTCTGCGACTGGTGCCTGACCCTTTTTGCCCGTGGTGCCGGACCGTGGATGAAACGGTAGAGCACTTCCTGCTTCACTGCCCTCGCTTCTATTCCCATAGGACCCTCCTCCGCTGCAGCCTCCGCTCCCTGGGGGTCTCCAAATTTACCCTCCCCGTCCTGTTGGGGGGCAGTGGACTGGACCCGGCCCTCCGTGTCCAGGTGCTCCAGCACACCAAAGTCTTCCTGCGGCGTTCAGGTCGTCTTGACCGCCTGTGATTGCGTACCTGTGATGGTCTCCGGCAGGGTTAATTGGGCCTGCCCACACAGCCCTATAATCAACAGAAGAAGCCCCCCTGATACTACTCTCCTTGACGCGGTTGGAGGGCTTCAGTGACTAATTTTCAGTAGTTTTTCATTCTTCATTCTATGATTTTCCCCTTCTATTCTTATTCTGTCCCATCTAAACGCCTGTGCAGTAATCTGGAGACAACCCTCCAAGCAAACTGCACATTTAAGCAATAAGAAGAAGAAGGGTGAGGGGGGAGAGGGTGATCAGCTCGCACCCAGTCAGGGGACATCCTGACGACGTATACAGACTAAACACACATAACAAAGCCACTCCAACAGCTTCCTCTCTCTCCAACGCCCCTTCTCCCCTCTCAACACTCTTCTCTGAGCTAGTGCCGATACAAATGGCCAGTCCTGTATAGAATCGTGAGGTTCAGAGTCGTAAAGATTCCAGGACGAGCTCCATAGAAAATGAATGAATGAATGAATGAGAGTGGGGGAGGAAGATAAATGAGATTAAATAGTAGAGAGGGGGAGAGGGGAAGAGTTGAATTAAGTTAAGGAGAGAACAAGATATTGGGGGGTGGAGGAGGGGGTAAATTAGGGAGAGGAGAGTTCTGCTTAAGTTAAGCTATAGGCCTATACTGGTTCAATGTTATTTTAATACCACAAATTTTGTTGATATATTTGAAGATAAATATTGAATCTATATGCTCTAAAGATCACAAGAAAATTTGTTTTAGCCTAACCCTCAGCAAAACTTAGGCTAATAAAAAAGTATGGTACTAAAATGTCTTTTTCGATAACAAGGTTGTCAATACGGTACTTCCAGTTATCGATAGCTCTAAAGATCATAGGCTATGGAAATTTGTTAAACCCTCGGAAAAACCTAATATGAAAGTAGGCCTGTGGTACTAAAATTTAATTTTCGTAACAAGGTTGTCAATACGGTACTTTCCCGTTATCAATGTACAATCAAAGCTGAAGATTGCAGAGTAAACACCGTCGACTTCATCGAATTTCTTTCACCTTTGTATAATCGACAGCCATTTTTTTTACCAAGGGATTAGTACTCAACCAGCGGGGGTGTGGGGGCAGCAGCCCCCACCCATAATACTAGGTTAGGTTAGGTAAGGTTGTTAGGACAGTTAGGTTAGGCTAATGTCTTTTCAAATCACTATCGGGATTCGGGGGCGACGTGTCTCAACATCGATCAATAGGCCTAATGGGGAAAATAGGTTTTCCCGAGATTTCTAATTAATTACAAACACTATATATTTATGCAAATGAACAATTTCTTTTATAAAAAACACTCGAAAAATTTGTGGTATTAAAATAACATTTTTCCCCTATACTTAAATAGGCTGGGCGGGTGCCCAACCCCGAAAGGGGTTGAAATAGGGGAGCTATCCCCTCGCCTAAGGCGGCTTTCTAGGGCCTTTCCTAGCTGATGCTGAGAGGATTGAGTACTAATCCCTTATTAAAAAATAAATAAAAAATTGGCTGTCGATTATACGATGGTGAAAGAAAGTCGATGAAGTCTATGGTGTTTACTCTGCAATCTTCAGCTTTATTGTACATTGATAACGGGAAAGTACCATATTGACAACCTTGTTACGAAAATTCAATTTTAGTACCATAGGCTACTTTTATATTAATTTTTTCCGAGGGTTTAACACATTTTCATATGATCTTTAGAGCTATCGATGACTGAAAGTACCGTATTGACAACCTTGTTACGAAAAAGACATTTTAGTACCTTTTTTTTTATTAGGTTTTGCCGAGGGTTAAAACAAATTTTCTTATTATCTTTAGAGCATAGGCCTATAGCCTAGATTCATTATTTATCTTCAAATATATCAACAAAATTTGTGGTATTAAAATAACATTAGGCCCTAAACCGATTTTTGTTTAAGCCTCGGCAAAACCTAATAAAAATATATGGTACTAAAATGGAATTTTGTCGTAGCATGGTTGTCAATACCTTCCTATAGACGGCACCGATTCGTACACACGCCATTTTCACCTGTCTCCCGAGGTCTGTCCACGAGCTTTTTAGTCAACACTAACTCCACCTGCCCATAGGTTAGGTTAGGTTAGGTTAATTAGGTTAGATTGTGCACCCGCTTGATCAGGAATTCGCTCGAATTGACTCGCATTCGTATTTACAGATACGGCCGAATACCGGTAGGCTACTAAATGGGCGCCGGCCCAACCGCCATGTTGTATCCCACGTAGGCCTACTAGGTACTACAGACACATTGTAGGCGTAAGGCGTTAGGTGTGGATTAGGCTTGTATCCAATGTACAGTACTAGGTCTATGTTACTGGATATTTATGATTTAAATAAGTGCTACGTTTTCGATAAATCTGGTTATATGGCTTTGCAATTAGGGAAATCATGAGCCAATTTCCGACATTTAGGCTAGTTAGTCTTTTTCGATTCTCAAAATACGATCCAAGTTTTGCCAAAAATTGGCTCGAGTTTTCCAAAATTATGCTTTTTGGGGTTTGCAATTTAGGGAAACATGAGCCAAAATTCTAAATTAGGTTACTGTAATTGGTTTACTCATAAAACTCGCAAAATCCGAGCCAAGTTTTGCCAAAACTTGGCTCGGGTTTTCCAAAATTCGGGTTTTATGGCTTTGCAATTTCGGGAAACCTGAGCCAAATTTCTAAATGAGGTTACTGTAATTTTGTTATCTACAAACTCTCAAAATCGAGCCAGCTTTGGCCAAAACTTGGCTCGGGTTTTCGAAATACAGTATTGGGTTTTAGGCCTTTGAAATACCTTAAAACCCGAGCCAAGTTTTGCTAAAAATAAGTTTTAATCGCCGTTTTATGCATTTAACCCCTTATTTTCCCTGTACTTCATAGCCCTCCCCACTATCGGGCGGCGTGTCTTAAGATCGTTGTATAATGGGGAAAACGGTTTCGCCGAGGGTTGTAATTATTTCCAAACACTATATATTGATGAAAACTAGGCCTAACAGGGAAAAATAAAAAAAATCCATGGGAAAATTGGTGACCATCTTATTTAGTTTTTCCAAAAACTGTTCAGGGGACTGGTTAGAACTTGTAGGATGTTTAATTGAATGTCGGAAATCAGTATTTACTGAGAAATAACGGTCTTAAAATGCGCTATGGGTCACCCAGGGTCCCTGCCCTCTCGTTCTCAGGTAATGTTATATTATATTATATTATATTATATTATATTATATTAGGGTTAGGTTAGGTTAGGTTAATCTAATCTAATCTAATATAATATAATATTTGTACATTTTGGGCAATGGGCGGGGCCGCGCGTATGTGGCGGCGTACAGACTCTCCCGTAAAACATAGCGCATTTTAAGACTTTTATTTCTCAGTAAATACTGATTTCCGACCTTCAATTAAACATCCTACAAGTTCTAACCAGTCCCCTGAACAGTTTTTGGTATTTATCAAGGAAACCGGCCACGAATTTTCCTGGAAATTTGGAAGTCACCCATCGAATGAACATAACCCATACATCATAGCCTAGCCTATTAATATATGTTTAAACTTTCGGAAAAACCGTTTTCAATTACAGTACTTTGAAAAAATTAATATTTACCTCCTGTTATCCACAGCCAAAACTGAAGATTGCGGAGTAAATACCGTAGACTTCATTCAAAATTTTTTTTGGCGACCGTCAACCTTTTATTAATTACATACAAAACCAGCGGGGGTGTGGGGGCGGCAACCCCCACCTAATATATTAGGTTAGGTTAGGTTAGGTTAGACAGACTAATGAGGAAGTAAGAAGGAGGTGTGGTGTGGAGGTAGATGTGCTGGAAAGTGTGAAAAGGAACAACTTGAGATGGTTCGGCCATATGGAACGTATGGAAAGCGAGAGAATGACTAAGAGGGTGTACGAGAGCGAGGTGGAGGGACAGAGAGGGAGAGGTAGACCGAATGAGAGGTGGAAGGATGGAGTGAGGAAGTACATGAACGAAGGCGGTGCTGGTTGGGGGGAGGGGCGTCGACTGACTAGGGACAGAGGTGCATGGGGGCGATTCGTTCGTGGCCACCCCTTCGGGGATCACGGCGTCAGGCAATAGATAGATAGATAGGTAAGGTTGTTAGGTTAGGCTAATATTACCCCTTATTTTCGTCTTTTACCCCTCAATTTCCCTGTACTGCATAGCCGTCCCCACTATCGGGGGCCGTATCTTAAGATTGTTGGATAATGGGGACAACGTTTTTTCCGAAAGTTGAAACCTATATTAATATGATGTATGGGTTATGTTCATTCGATGGGTGACTTCCAAATTTTCAGGAAAATTTGTGGTCGGGGTTTCCTTGATATTCTCCCTAGGCCTAAAAAGAAACAATTTAGCCTAGCTTTCGTTTGACACCCTGCTTTAGTGAAGGTTTGACACCCTGCTTTAGTGAAGGTTTTTATAATACTTCAATGGATATCATTAAAGACGTCTTTCGCCGCACTATTAGAAACAATTTATTAGGGAAATTACGGACCTATAGACTCGCCATATTTTTCTCATTACAGTACAGTACAGTAATCATAATTTTCGTAACCATGACTATTGCAAAATGAAATTATATCCAAACTACCGGTACTTGTTATTGTAAATAATTTTGACAAATTTATAAAACTTTCTATAACCTATACCGTGCTATATGTAAGTGATTAATGGAAAACTTGAGCTTCAATATAATAATAATAAGAAGAATAACACAAACACTTAGTATCATAAAAGTAAAAAGTATAACAAGAATACTCTTTAAGTCTTTATAATCAAAGCTAGGTAAAATGCAACCTGGAAAGTAATATCAATATAAAAACAGTATCAGTATTGTTGTTGTTGTTCCCCAAGCTGCCTGGCCGAACAGCCCCAAGGCCCCGAGCAAGGTCAAGGCCATAACCGAGCGCCCCACAGAACCCTCCCTGCCGACCACAATAAAGCCTGGGTGACCGAAGCCACTCCATGGCGGGGAGCTGAGGAGGGTGCGGAAACGCCCGGGAAACCAAAGCCCCACCCAGGGCCCTGTGCCCCTCAGCAATTATGAAGAGAAAGTTGAGGGGCAAGGGAAAAATGTGATGCTTTGGCTTCCAATCTTGGTAGATTGGGAGGTCAATCCACGGAAGAGACGCCGTCACTCGAGATCTAGAAGATATATAAGTAAAAGGAACAGTCAGAGTAAGCTATGGGTATGGCAGAGATCGCTCAGTTCTCACTCTGATAGACCAGCCCATCACCAAAGTACTGTATCAGTATTAATATACTGTACAGTACTGGTACTGTAAAAAATATCCTAGTAGCTTACCATATATTATTAGTAAGCAAAACATTAAAATACTAATGCATACATTGAATATTAATGATAGCTAAACGTACAATTTTAATGTCAAGACACTATGAAAATAATATTATTATCATCACAAAAAAATAATAATAACAATATAGAGTTGTGAAAACTTAGACCACGCTGTACAAGTACTGTAGTATAATAAGGTCAGTGACTGGCCCCCAATGGAAATACGCCTAACGGCCTTATTGGGCTATCCTTAGTTGGAATTATGCAAAGCTGGTACATGTCATATTTGTAACATACTATGTGGTACCAACTCTGTAAATTGCTAACTAAATAAATATTATTATTATTATTATTATTATTATGACTGATGGAAGTCTCGAATTAATTAAAATATTATTAGGGAAAAGTGAAAGATGGAGGAGTTGCCAGTGGCCGCCAGCCAGAACCATGCCACTCCTAGCCCCTTTGGTTACTACGTCATGGATCAGCCAGCAGGCCTGTAGTAGAGGGTTGTGCCTTTGCCCCCTTTCAATCTATTATTGTATCCCATGGCAGTCAAAATAGATGGGAATATGATTGTTAGCGTCCGCGTAGTGTAAATAAGGCGGGCGGTACGCCCGAATACTACTATATCCTTGCCAAAGTTTATTTGATTTTATGAAGTTTGTGTACAGCTGCATTAATTACTGTATATTATTATATTGCAGAGCTTTGGCAAACCGTGACACGACTTAAGATGAGTGGAGCAGTTAAAAGATTTATTGGTAAGTACAGTACTGTACAGTATATTTAACAGTGACCCCTCCATCGATAATGTACTGCCAATGTTCATATTTGGCGTCTTGCCACTTAGGGAAGCCCTTTATAGGGACTCTCCTCCCACCACAAAACTCCAAATACTATCATCATGGGCGGCATGATTAATCATCTATGGGATGTCAATTTAATCGGATGCTCTATAAAAAAAATATAAATACAATTATACAGTAATATTATCTAGCTTCTGTGTTGCGCTTTCCATCCTTCGCATGTTTACTAGCCCACGCCGCCGATTTCCCTGGAAATATTCTCCCTTCGTTGGTGGACAGTCACGGGGTGAAAACTTACAACTTGGTGGCTCCGGTCTGTCGTCAGTTCGCCTTGGTTTACCACACAGTGAGTCTTTTTTGCATTACAGTAAACCCTCGCTATCTCGGACTAATTGGGGGGAGACCACTTTCGAGACGCCCGATTTTCCGAGATGTCTGAAGTCCGACTTATATCAGACTTAACCCCTCAGACCCGGTAGGGCTCTGAGGCACCCATAATAAACTAGGGCCAGGAACACGGAAGGGCTCTGAGGCACCGGCAGCTTGAAAGCCGTCCGTCCGACGCATGTAAACAACAGCCGGTTGGACCGACGCCGCGCACCTCCGACCACAAGAAGGAGAGGCGTCGCTTGTTTGTGTGTGGCTGTGTGTTATTGTTTAGTATTGAAAAGTGGCTGATATGGCTGACATCGCCACAAAGTTCTCTCCACGGAAATCGTCATCACAACTGAACCAGTTGACTTAGAGAGCTCTACTCAACGCCATTCTACAGGTACGAAACACATCTACGCTTGGGAATGTGCGGGAATGCGGAAGCAGTCAAAATAACAAAGATACAGTGCCTAGGCGTAGACGTTTTTCGGCCAAAACCCCCGGGTTTCGGGGAATATTTATATAATGCGTAGCCGGTCCAGGAGGGTTAAGAGAGGGAAAATTCTGAATTAGAAGAGGAAAGTCTGCGTCAGAGAAAATTGAGTATTTTTTTTTTTTTTTTTTTCTACATGTGAAATTCATCATTCTATTCTATATGCTCAGGCCCAATCCCCACTTTTCCTATTTTTTATTTTATTTTCCTCTATTTTATTATTGTTTTCTTTTTTCTTGGGGGTGGCCGACTCAAGACAGAGCAAGAACAGGAAAACACAAAACACAAACAAAACAGCACCCCCCCCACACACACCCCACCCACCTGTGATAGCGCCAGCTGTTGTAAGCAGTGCAATACATAAAATGAAGGATGGAAAAGCAGCAGGATGCTCTGGCATTATTGCCGAGATGATTAAAGCCTCAAGTGATATAGGAGTGAGTTTGGTCACAGAGCTAATTAACTCCACCATTAGAGAGGAAGTAATCCCTGATGAATGGCACAAAAGTGTAATAGTAAACATATATAGGGATAAGTGGGACTCATTGGATAGGGGAAATTATAGGGGCCTGAAAATGCTTGACCAAGCCATGAAGGTCTGTGAGAGAGTCTTTGAAGGTTTGATAAGGGAAAGCATTTCTATCGACGATATGCAGTTCGGTTTCATGCCAGGACTTGGCACAATTAATGCCATCTTTATAGTCAGGCAGCTGCAGGAAAGATATCTACTTCGAGATAGGGATCTGTATCTTGTGTTTGTAGACCTGGAGAAGGCCTTTGATAAGGTGCCCAGAGAAGTTGTGCAGTGGGCTATGAGAAAACTTGGCGTAGAGGAATGGCTGGCGCGTGTGATTATTATGATAATGAAGATGTACGAGGACTCAAGAACGGCAGTGAGGGTGAAAGTTGTACTGAGTGAGGAGTCTACAGTTTGTGCTGGAGTCCACCAGGGCTATGTGTTAAGCCCTCTCCTCTTTGTTATGGTTCTGGAGGCACTTCAGAGTTGGGCTCCACTGGGAACTGCTATACGCAGATGACCTAGTACAGTACTTATCGCAGATAGTGCGCGGGATGCCGAGGCCAAGTTCAGAAGATGGAGAGAGGGCATTACAAGTAAAGGGTTATTCTTACAGTTTCTTACAGTACAGTAGATCCTCTGGAAAAAGGCAAACTAGGCCTGTGTATCCAGCTCAGTGCCAGTACAGTACTTGCATTGCTGCGGTCGTTCACGGTGTTGGCGGCGGCAGTAGCAGACGCAACATTTTTACTATTCTGTATTTTTGCTTTGTAATCAAACTTCAAATCTTGTCTTCCCCATGCTTTACCAAGATTACTTTCAAACTTCCTTACTGATTCGGAATCGACTACATACTGGGGCAATGCGTTCCACTCATTTAGCACTCTATCACAAAATGAGTTCTTTGCCTTTTCAAGCCTATTTCTTTCCTTGTAAATTTTCTTAGAGTGTCCTCTCGTTCTTGTTCCCTCCCGCATCAAGAAGATACCTTCACACACATCCTCATCATACTTTCCTGACACTATCTTAAAAGTCTTTTCTTTCTCCTATCCCCTCTCTTTCTCCTATATGCCAGTGTCGGAAGTCCCAGTGTCCTCAACCTCTGCTCATAGTCCGCGTTCTTCAACGTTGGTACCAGCTTGCTAGCTCTCCTCTGCACTTTCTCCACTGCTTCTATATATATCCTTTACCTAACCATATATGGAGCCCACACCTGATTCACATATTCCAGGTGCGGCCTAACCAGCGCTGTATAGAGATTCCTGAAGATTTCTTCATCCATTGACACGAATGTCCTCCTTATCAGCCCTACAATTCTATTGGCTTTATTTATCTTTTCTGCTAAATGTTCTGAGAAATTTAACTTATTGTCTATCACTACTCCTATATCCTTTTCTGCATGCACTTCCTCCATCGCTTCATACATACTGTATCCTACCTTGTCTGCCTCGCTTGTCCCAATCCGCATGTACTTGCATTTTTTTGGATGAAAAGGCATTAACCAATGTTCAGACCATCCCTTCATGCCCTCCACATCTCCTTGAAGCAAATCCACATCTTCCTTACTCCTCATTCTTCTATACAGCTTGGTGTCATCCGCATAAAGGTATATCTCACTTCCATTAGTTATAACTTCAGGTAAGTCGTTGATAAACATAACGAACAGTAGTGGTCCCAACACAGATCCCTGAGGTACCCCACTTGTAATTTCCCTCCACCCCGAGTCTATTCCATTCACCAGTACCCTCTGTCTCCGATCTTTCAGGAAGGCATCTATCCATTTCACACATTTCTCTCCTATACTATACTGTAGCTTCTAATTTTCTCTATTAACCTTTTATGTGGGACCTTATCGAAGGCCTTCATAAAATCGCAATATACCACGTCTATAACATCCCCATCCTCCAGAATTTGCATCCAATCATCTACCACCTTAATTAGCTGTAATACCGTCGACCTCCCCGGCAAGAATCCGAACTGTCTCTCTCTGAAAAGTTTGTTTGATTGCATAATATGTTCCATTATTCCTTCTCTAATTACAGTTTCCATTAGTTTACACACAACACTTGTCAAACTGACAGGTCTGTAGTTTCCTGGGTCATTTCTCTTTCCCTTCTTAAAAATAGCTGATATGTTTGCCCCTCTCCAGTCCGTCGGGATTTGTCCTGTATTAAAAGATACCTCAAATAAAAAATTTAATGGCTCTACTAACATCTCACCTCCTTCCTTTATGATTCTTGGATGTATCCCATCCGGTCCCGGGGACTTGCTTCTGTTCATTTTTCCTATAGCACTCCTTATTCTAGCATGGGAAAAAACTATTAGTTCTAGTGCTGGTGCCTGTATGATGGGAATATTAGGCACTGCATCATCCGACTCCACTGTAAGTACCTCCCCAAAGTATTTCCCCAGCACCTCTGCTTTCTCCTTATCAGTTTCTGCTCTATTCTTATCATCCAAGTCTATCAGTTCTGGGATACCTACTCTTCTTGTTAACTTTTCTTGAATATACTTCCAGAATATTTTTGGATTATCCTTCACATTTCTTGCTATCTCTCTTTTCCTCTCCTTCACCCCCCTCATTGTCTCCCACCTTATTTTATTGTTTATTTGTCTGCGTTCCAAATCCACTTCTATAGTTTCTATACTAGACCCATTGTTCTTTTTTAACAATTTTAGTCTTTCCCACAAACGTTTCTTATCAAAGGGGATGCGCTAGATAGAGGAAATTATAGGGGCCTGAAAATGCTCGACCAAATCATGAAGGTCTGTGAGAGAGTCTTTGAGGGTTTGATCAGGCAAAGCATCTCCATTGATGATATGCAGATTGGTTTTATGCCAGGACGGGGTACAACCGATGCTATCTTCATAGTCAGGCAGATACAGAAAAGATACTTACTAAAAGGTAGGGATCTTTACTTTGTGTTTGTAGACCTGAAGAAGGCCTTTGATAGGGTGCCTAGAGATGTTGTGCAGTGGGCTATGAGGAAACTTGGTGTGGAAGAGTGGCTGGTGCGTGTGATAATGAAGATGTATGAGGATTCGCGAAGTGCGGTGAGAGTGAAGAGTGTACTGAGTGATGCGTTCGCAGTCCGTGTTGGAGTCCATCAGGGTTCAGTGTTAAGCCCCCTCCTCTTTATTATGGTCTTGGAGGCACTGTCTAGAGTTTTTAGAGGCGGACTCCCGTTGGAACTGTTTTATGCAGACGATTTAGTCCTAATAGCTGACAGTATGCAAGATGCTGAGGCCAAATTCAGGGAGTGGAGAGAGGGCATGGCGAGCAAGGGTTTAAGAGTCAATATTAACAAAACCAAGGTTATGCATTGTAGATTGAGACGAGGCAAAGTGGAAAAGAGCGGTGCATACCCATGTGCAGTGTGTGGAAAGGGAGTGGGCGTTAACTCAATTCAATGTAGCATCTGTCTATGTTGGGTACACCATGGGAGTAAGCGCTGTAGTACAATAAAGGGACCCCTGCCGAAGGATAAGTCAGAAATAGAGAAATTTGAGTGTGTAGTGTGCAAAGGCGAGCTTATGTTAAGTGATGATCCTGTGGCTGTGAATTTTGAAAATGAGTCATTGGAGCTGGTGAACAAGTTTTGTTACCTAGGAGATACCATCTCTGCCGGTGGTGGGGCTGAGGCTGCCACTGTTGCTAGAATTAGGTGTGGCTGGGGGAAGTTCAGAGAACTGCTGCCAATCCTGACCATGAAAAGAATGCCTCTCCCCCTGAAGGGAAAGGTGTATGCCTCATGTGTTAGAAGTGCAATGACGTATGCCTCAGAAACATGGGCCGTTAAAGTAGAGGATGTCAACAGAATGGAACGTAATGAGATGAGAATGGTGAGATGGATGTGTGGGGCCAGGCTACAGGATAGAATAACAAATGTTGAGCTGAGGAGACGTTTAGGTATAAAGAGCATTAGCGAGGTGATGCCTATAAGTAGACTGGGATGGTATGGACATGTGGAGAGAATGGATGAACAAAATTGGGTGAAAAAATGCAGGTCTGTGATTGTGAAGGGAGCTGCACCAAGGGATGGACCGAGGAAGACCTGGGATCGGACTATACGTGCCGATCTCAAATCCAAGAACTTGACAAGTGAAGCAGCCCTTAACAGGGTTGCCTGGAACGCCGCCATTAGGACAAGAGACTGAAACTGCACGTATGTGTGGAACACTCAGTCTTAAAATGTTATGTATGTATTTACCGGTATGTATGTCCAAAGCTTTCTCTTCATTGGCTATTCTGGGTTCGTTCTTTTCCTCAATTTTGTTTTATCCTTATATTCTCTTACTGGTACACATTTGGATATATAATTTTCCAGTTTGACTCTAATCTTCCTCCACATTCCTTCCCCATTCAAGTACTCCCCCCAGTCAATGTCCAAACACCTTCTCAGCAGCTCATAATCTGCTCTATCATACATGTATATTTTATGTTTTGCTTCTATTATCCCTCTCTGTTTTAATATTGCAACTAAAACTTATACAGGCATGGTCACTACGACCTGTAGGGCTATCCACATTGACATCTTCCACTATATCCTCCTCATTACTAAATATCAAATCTAGTACACTCCCCTGCGTCCCATCTCTGTATCTTGTCATCTCTGTAATATGTTGCGTTAAGAAACAATCTCTCACTTTCTCTATGAACTTGTATTCCAGGCTACTCTGTCCCGTTGGAGTAGTATAATTTGCCCAGTTGATCCTTGGCAAATTGAAATCTATCAATATTTTATATTTGTTCTCTCTATTATCTATTTCCTTCATTGCTTTCAGCAGGTTATCATCCTCTTCCCTATTGTTATTTGGGCTTCTATATATAGAGGCAATTAGAATTGACCCTCTTGCACATTTTACTTCCATACACAGATACTCACAATACTGCTGTCTCAAATCCAGCTCATTTACCTTGAGCTCTTTTCTTACATAAATAAACAGTCCTCTTCCAACCTCTGCTCTAATAGCATTCCTCTCATACAACTCAAAACCCTCCAAACTATACTCCACCAGTTCCATTTCAATTCTAGCATTTTTTGGTCTTAATTCCTGTAAGGCTATGACATCAGGTTTTTCCTCTTCATCCTGCAACCTACATATCAGTTCTCTTTTCTTGTCCTGGGTAAACACATCAACATTACTAAACATAATCCTTAATCTTTCTACCATTCCTTCAGCAGCTACATCATCCCACTCCTCCTGTCCGTACCCTACTCCCCCCCCTAGCACTACTGGGTCTGCAGCTTCGTCTCATGTCTCTCCCCGAGACGCCTCCACCCTGCTCCCCCTCTGCCACAACCTTTTATCCTCCACACCCAACTTTCCATTATCCTCATCAGACTTTTCCTGTAATTCCTTTATTTTTTGTTCTTTGTTCTATGCTCAATCCCTCTTTAGTCTTATATGTTTCAGTTCTTCATAATTTGTGTTTAGTCTCTAACTAAAATTTGTCACTGTCTCTGCCACTGCCCTGGTTTTAAACTGTACTCTTATAGGTCTCATCTCCTCCCTTCTATATCTTCCTATCCTACTGACTTCCTCCACCTGCCCCTCCCATCCACATCCGCAGCTTTCATGACCTCCTTCACTTTCTCTATATCTCTCACTTTTCTCACTTCATTATCATTCATATGAGCCTCTATATCTCCATGCATGATTACACCCCTATCCCTGTCCATGGCCTCCCTCACGACACTCTCCTTGTTCTTCATGACACCTACGACTGCACTCTCAAAACTTTTTTTGGTCTTATTCATTTCTTCCTTTTGTTCTTTCACAATATCCTCCAAAGCCTTAACTTTCTGTTCACCTACCACCGTCCATGCAGTTGACTCCTTCACTTCCTTGAATCGTCCTTCGTATTCCTTCAGCTGCTCCGTCAATGCCATATTCTCTGCCCCCAATTCCTCTACCCATTTTAATACCATCTCTAGGCTATTATTAACTTCCGAAATAGGCAGAATGAGTTAATATAAATATAACCAAGGTTTTAAGTAGATTAGGGCTAGGAAAGGTAGAAAAAAGTGGTGCATACCCATGCGCAGTATGCAGAAAAAGGGTGGGTGCGAACTCAATACAGTGTAGCGCCTGCCACAGTTTACCAAGGTAGAAGTCCGAAATTGAGAAATTTGTATGCATAGAATGCAAAGGTGAGCTTGTGTTCAATGACCGGCTCAAGAGTGTTAACTTTGGCAATGAGGCACTGGAGATGGTGGACAAGTTTTGCTACTTTGTGATACCATCTCTGCCGGTGGTGGGGCTGAAGGCCGCCACTATTGCCAGAATAAAATGCGTCTGGGGAAAGTTTAGAGAACTTTTGTCACTACTCACCATGAGAAGATTCACTCTCCCCTTGAAATGAAAGGTGTACGCTCCATGTGTTAGAAGCGCAATGACATACGCTTCAGAAACGCGGCCTGTCAAAGCGGATGATAGCTACAGAATGGAACGCAATGAGATGAGATGGATGTGTGGTGCCAAACTGCAAGATAGGATATCAAGTGAAGAGCTAAGGAAAAGGTTAGGTATCAAGAGTATCAGTGATGAGATGTGTACTAGCAGGCTTGGATGGTTTGGACATGTGGAGAGGATGGATGAACAAAGCTGAGTGAAAAGATGCAAGTCCATGAATATGGAGGGAGCAGCACCAAGGGGCGGACCAAGAAAGACGTGGGATCGGACTTTGTGGTCTCATCTTAAATCAAAGAACTTGACAAGTGAGGCAGCTCTTAACAGGGTTGCCTAGAACGCCGCCATTAGGATGTGAGACCGGAAACCACGCTTCGTGGGGAGCACTCGGTCTTTAAATTTGTATATGTATGTTGTGTATGTAAATGGTACCAACAATTTTAAAACATTAGATAAGGAATAGCAATGCCAATAGGTTTTTCAAAATACAGTACCTGTACAAGTTAGAGCAGGATTGATGGTGAAAGTACAGTACAGTATGTGTTTTACAGACATAAAAATGAATCAGACTTAGGAAAAGAATACAGAACACTCTTATAAATATCTTAGCTCTTTTATTGTTGTTGTTGTTGTTCCCCAAGCTGCCTGGCCGAACAGCCCCAAGGCCCCGAGCAATTCCAAGGCCATAACCGAGTGCCCCCCACAGAACCCTTCCCGCCGACCACAATAAAGCCTGGGTGACCGAAGCCACTCCATGGCGGGGGGCTGAGGAGGGTGCGGAAACGCCCGGGAAACCAAAGCCCCACCCAGGGCCCTGTGCCCCTCAGCAATTATGAAGAGAAAGTTGAGGGGCAAGGGAAAAATGTGACGCTTTGGCTTCCAATCTTGGTAGATTGGGAGGTCAATCCACGGAAGAGACGCCGTCACTTGAGATCTAGAAAATATATAAGTTAAAGGAAAAGTCAGAGTAAGCTATGGGTATGGCAGAGATTGCTCAGCTCTCACTCTGATAGACCAGCCCATCACCACATGACTAGAACCCAATCCTCTCAGCATCAGCTAGAAAAGGCCCTAGAAAGCCGCCTTTGGCGGGGGGATAGCTCCCCTATTTCAACCTCTTTCGGGGTTGGGCACCCGCCCAGCTCTTTTATTTATCATTGGTACTGTAGTAGAGTACAGGTATACTATTACTTCTTATTCCTTTTAAATACTGTATCTTCTATTTCTCTACCCCTTTTGCTCTAGCACTGATTGTATTCACTTCATTACAGACATTGGTGCCAATCTGACAGATGGGATGTACCAAGGACTGTACCATGGAAGCAAGAAACACGAAGCTGATTTAGACCATGTACTGAAGCGATCCTGGGAAGCTGGACTGAACAAGATGATCATCACTGGAACCAGCCTATCCGACAGCAAGGCAGCGCTAGAGTTGGCTAAAACTAATGGTGACCAATTAGTAAAACACTGTATGGTACAGTCGTCAGGATTAAGTAGTTTCATTTTCCCTGTTAGTAGCACTGCACGGTAGAGAGGTATCCCTTGTTGGTTCCATACCCCCACCTAAACCCTCCCATTATCTCTCCGACCCCAGAACTACACCCACCCTCCCTTCACGCTCTTACCCAGCTAGGAGCTACTTCTGGCACCTCACCGTTTACATTTATTCTGAACGCCTGATGAAGAAATGAAATATTTCACACGCATCTCTCGACCACCATCTCTTGCACATTAAAAATATGAAATAAACTAAACCTAACCTGAAGCTGCTAATTACTACCGTTACTAGTAGGGTTAACGTTACTGTATAGTGTTTATGGATATACCAGGTATATAATTATATAATTATATATAAGGTATAATGAGATTGTTTGGTTATACACGAAACTGTTATATAGAGTGGTATTGTAGTAGAAGAATTATAGATCAGTTCAATATTATAACTTGTAGTTAGTCTGGGATATAATAAATTAGCATTATATAGTTATTAAGTAATTATTCTTAACCGATGTGAATTCCAATTATCTTGAAAGTTATCTCAAGATAATAATCTTGAATAGGCGTGAAGCTTTTCAATGGTATTATGTGGAGTAGATACTCTATGTCTTGCCATTACTCAGGGAGTATTTAACACAATTTGCCATGTTTCAACCCATATTGCTACATAGCCATAGCGGACGCCCCCCTTAACTTGGTTACAACACAAGATACCTGATAAAATAGAGTAACCTTATGGCAAGGTTTTAAGGGTAAGGTGACAATATGAATAAGTCCTTCCCTAATGTATGGGTGAATGTAAATGTTGAGGGAAAGGGAACTTTATAATAAGACCCACCCTAATGGATAGATGAGTGTAAGAGTGCCCTAGGGTTAGTTAGTAAAAAATAGGGCATATATATTGGTTATCAACCCTTCAGGATTATTTAGCCTGTTAAAATCAAGTAATATTTTCAAAGCTGGAGCCTCTTTTAAAAAACTACAGTACCTTGCCCGAGGGTAGTTTGTGTCCCGTTTATATAGAGTAGTTTTACATTATGGTCAATTAGGAAAGCAATATGGCCTAATGATTGGGTAGATAGCTGTTAAGAGTTTTGAATTCATATAATGCAGTCACATGGCCGACTCACTGGGCACATTCTCGGCAATAATTCATAGCATGTACAGGTATTGGCAAATTGGCTGTTTACACTTAATGAGTCTTGAATTGTCTAGCAGCAGTGAGATTTGTGGAGAAAATTATTAAGCAAATGTTTAGTTCTTGTATACGGTGTTAATAAGTCTATCTATCTATCAAATTTATAACTATAAATTATAAATTATAAATTGCCTGACGCCGTGATCCCCGAAGGGGTGGCCACGAACGAACCGCCCCCATGCACCTCTGTCCCCAGTCAGTCGACGCCCCTCCCCCCAACCAGCACCGCCTTCATTCATGTAGTTCCTCACTCCATCCTTCCACCTCATATTCGGTCTACCTCTCCCCCTCTGTCCCTCCACCTCGCTCTCGTACACCCTCTTAGTCATTCTCTCGCTTCCATACGTTCCATATGGCCGAACCATCTCAAGTTGTTCCTTTTCACACTTTCCAGCACATCTACCTCCACACCACACCTCCTTCTTACTTCCTCATTAGTCTGTCTATCCCTCCATGTAACTCCGCACGCACTTAAGTAATTCATTTCCACTGCTCTCACTCTTGGTCTGAGTCTCTCAACCAACGTCCATGCTTCGCTTCCGTAAGTCAGTGTCGGGATTACCACACTGTCATGCAAGGACTTCTTCACTTCCATACTGACCACCCTATTTCTTGTTACTGCTTTTAGCGTTCCTACAACCCTCTTCCCCTGTTGTACCCTCTCCCGCACCTCTTCATCCATAGTCCCATCTTTACTCAACACACTGCCCAGATACTTAAAAGAGTTGACGATCTCCATAGCCTGACCGTTCAGCTTCACCTCACACTCTGTGACTTCACCCCTTTCGAAGACCATAACCTTGCTCTTCCCCGTATTTAACTTCAAATTCCGTTTTTCGCACACTGTTCCAAACTCATTTACCAGACCCTGCAACTCCCATTCATTATCACTCATCAGAACTGTATCATCCGCAAACAGCAGTATAGGTAGCTTCCACTCAATTCCCTCCCTTTTCAGCGATACACCAACATCCACTGCTCTTGATAGTATTTCTTTCATAACTCCATCCATATATACAGTAAACAACCACGGGGACATCACACACCCCTGTTTCAAACCAACATTCAGAGAGAGAGAGATAAGTACAGTAGTTATATTAGTATTAAATAATGTTATACAAAGAAATAATTCAAAATAATTGAATGGTTTATTTTGTGTGTTTATTGATGGGAGAGACTCATGGTGGAATTGACACAGACGGTCCTCGTTGTCTCAAGCTTGTTACGTAGCCGAGCCTGAGCCATTACAACGATGAAAAGGAAATACAACTTCGCGTGGGTTAGTTTGGCAGTTTTATTAGAGTATGATAGTTCAACAGTATTAAACCATCAGTGAATCGGTATGAAACTTTCAGGTTTCAATGGTAGGCCTAAATGTATCAGTAGGAATCACTCGAATCATATGTAAGGTTTTCGTCGAACATTCCCCCCCCCCCCCTCCCTCTCCCTCCCTCCCTCTCTCTCTCTCTCTCTCTCTCTCTCTCTTTATCTCTTTATCTCTCTCTCTCTCTCTCTCTCTCTCTCTCTCTCTCTCTCTCTCTCTCTCTCTCTCTCTCTCTCTCTCTCTCTCTCTCTCTCTCTCTTGCTTTCAAATTTAGTAAAGCTCATACTTATGATACATTGCATTCCTTCATTAGTTGTTCAGAATACATGCAATTGGTGAGGTCCAGAAGTAGCTGGGTGAGAGCGAGAGAAGGGAGGGTGGGTGTAGTTCTGGGGTCGGAGAGAAAATGGGAGGGTTTTGGTGGGGGTATGGAACCAACAAGGAAAGGAGGTAGAGGGGATACTCCTCCACCGTGCAGTGCTACTAATGCCTAGTCCAGGGGAAATGAAACAAATTAATCCTGACAACTGTACCAATACTTTCATTTGTTACTCTATTCATCACTGCCTTCGTGGTGTAATGCATAAGGTGTTGATATTCGGTGTGAGCGTCCTGGGTTCGAATCCACGGACTGCCACATGCGTTTGTAATATTTCATTAATCGATTTTAGGAGTAGAGTTGGTTGTTGGATAGAACATAATAATTATACACTTTTCACATTTTGCTTTATATATTTACTGGTCAAAATGAGTTGTACTGTTATTTATGCATAAAAGTGTTTTCTGTTATGAAGATAATATTTGGGGTTCCCATTTGTAAAGGCAAGTGATGAAGATCATCTTTTTACTGCATGTAGACATTAGTTAGCATCATAAAATTTATACTGGATAAAGGATATGTCTTTAACCTAAATAAAAACTTGCACTTACAATCATGATTCTCTCACAATCCAGAGGTAGGGACAACAAACAGAAATCCTCTTTCACAAATGCAATTCCACAAACTCTAACCCTTACCTTCCGCAACATCAAATCCACAAATCTCTTTTGAAAATTGAGGTTCCGCAACTGCAAATCCGTAAATGGTATTATTTTGTTTACTACAAAAGCAAGGGTAAATCATTTATATCAATGGCAATTGTAGTTAAATACAATTATTTACTATACCTAATGTTACTTACACCTCAGTTACCTCAGTCATAACTTATGTACTGTACAGTACTGTATACTGTATATATATACAGTGTATTATACTGTATAATATTGATCATGTAACTGTTCTCCCTTATGTAATGGTACTTCCATAAAACAAAAATTTGTACTGGCTTCTCTTTCATTTGTTTTTGTATGTATGTACAATATACAGCATACTCATAGCTGGGGGTGGCCGACTTGAGACAGAGTCTGAACTGAAACAACATTTAGTCCTAATAGCTGACAGTATGCAGGATGCTGAGGCCAAATTCAGAAAGTGGAGAGAGGGCATGGCGAGCAAGGGTTTAAGAGTCAATATTAACAAAACCAAGGTTATGCATTGTAGTTTGAGACGAGGCAATGTGGAAAAGAGCGGTGCATACCCATGTGCAGTGTGTGGAAAGGGAGTGGGCGTTAACTCAATTCAATGTAGCATCTGTCGATGTTGGGTACACCATGGGAGTAAGCGCTGTAGTAGAATAAAGGGGCCCCTGCCGAAGGATAAGTCAGAAATAGAGAAATTTGAGTGCGTAGTGTGCAAAGGCGAGCTTGTGTTAAGTGATGATCCTGTGGCTGTGAATTTTGGAAATGAGTCTTTGGAGCTGGTGAACAAGTTTTGTTACCTAGGAGATACCATCTCTGCCGGTGGTGGGGCCGAGGCTGCCACTGTTGCTAGAATTAGGTGTGGCTGGGGGAAGTTCAGAGAATTGATGCCAATCCTGACCATGAAAAGAATGCCTCTCCCCCTGAAGGGAAAGGTGTATGCCTCATGTGTTAGAAGTGCAATGACGTATGCCTCAGAAACATGGGCCGTTAAAGTAGAGGATGTCAACAGAATGGAGCGTAATGAGATGAGAATGGTGAGATGGATGTGTGGGGCCAGGCTACAGGATAGAATAACAAATGTTGAGCTGAGAAGACGTTTAGGTATAAAGAGTATTAGCGAGGTGATGCGTACAAGTAGACTGGGATGGTATGGACATGTGGAGAGAATGGATGAACAAAATTGGGTGACAAAATGCAGGTCTGTGATTGTGGAGGGAGCTGCACCAAGGGGTGGACCGAGGAAGACCTGGGATCGGACTATACGCGCCGATCTCAAATCCAAGAACTTGACAAGTGAAGCAGCCCTTAACAGGGTTGCCTGGAACGCCGCCATTAGGACAAGAGACTGAAACTGCACTTATGTGTGGAACACTCAGTCTTAAAATGTTATGTATGTATGTATGTATTTAAATTTCCAATTCTTAGGGTCCGGGACAACTTTCGCATTCCCTCGCCCCTTTCTCTGTCTCGTCTAGTAGGTGAATTTTAGAAGGGGAGGAGGATTGTTAGCCTCCCGCCCCATACTGACAAAGATATACAGATAACCCTTAAAGGATGTCCTCTCTTTGTTGTGTTTGGGCTTTGTTACATAAAGAAAACAATTTGCAGGGGGGGAAAAATGGAAAAAGTGGGGATTGGGCCTGAGTATATAGATACAGTAGAGAGATAGATAGTACAGTAGAATTTCTTTTAATCAGTATCCAATCAACCAGAAATGTCATTATGATAGTATCCAGCAAAAATATATATAATAATTGAAATACTGTATAGTGCAGCAATAGAAGAATAGATAGATAGATAAATAAGTATACAGTTGGTGCTCCGGTAACGCGTGTTTTGGAAACGCGGTTTTGGTGGCACGCGGTACACCCCAAATATCCAAAATGTTGCTAACACGGTCAATACTTACACTGGCGCGGGGTCCAGCTGGGCTCCGAACCTTTACTCACGACTTTCGTAGCTCATATCTCTTCAAATATATGGCCTAACCAAGTGTTTATGCCTACCAGAGGTAGATATGATCGTTGTTGTGCATTGGGTGAAGACTTGAACACCCTACATTGTGTAGTTATTGTGTGAGGTGAGAAATAATAAGACAGTGAGTTATGCGGGAATTCCGAAGCTACGATTTTCGTAATTTTCCGATGCTCATATCTCTGCAACCTAACCAAGTGTTTATGCATACTAGATGAAGATATGGTTGTCACAGTGCGTTGGGTGAAGACTAGAACACCCTACATTGTGTAGTTATTGTGTGAGGTGAGAAATATGATGGAGGGATTTCAGAGCTTCGATCGAAAAATGTCGGCTACTGCTGTGACTCTCTCTCCTTAGCCTAGCTGCCTAGCCTAAACAAAATATTTATTCAGAGGTAAGAGTTGTTGCAATGGGCAAATCAACTCATTGTACATGTCAAATAACCTTTATAATTGATTTAATTATTATAACATAGGCTTCTATGGAGAAAAAGTGGACTTTGTGGAAATCCCCAGAACACCAAGGTACGGTACCTTTAACATGTAAACATATGGGTTCGGTAACGCAGATTTTGCTAACACGGGAGGTAACCAGAACACATTGGCCGCTTTACCGAAGGACCAACTGTAGTGGTAAATAGTAAATATTGAATAAATGAGGGAATAATGAAACAAGAGCATACCTTCGACCAGTCTCCATCTTAAGAGATTTCAATGTTTGCCACCACCAATGGCTCTCCTCCCATTTCACTGACCAACATGGTGAACAAGCCTACATCTTTTTTATCCTAAATGACCTTGAGCACCCTACTCGAATTCCTAATCGCCTTGGAGATCGGTCCAACATTCTTGACTTATTTCTAACTTCTAATCCTACTACGTGTACTTACAGTGTAAACCTTTTCTCTCCATTGGGCTCCTCCGATCATAACGTTATATCTGTTACCTGTCCTATCTCTCCAGTACAGCCACCCAATCCTCCCAGCTGGCGGCGCATGTGGCACTTTGGCGCTGCCGACTGGGGACTTCGGCAGTACAGTACATACATACATACATATACTCTGGCACATACCCCTTTTTTTTTGGGGGGGGGGGAACTCGAGACAGAGCCTGAACAGGGCAGGGACAACACAACAAAAATAAAATCACACACATCTAGGTTGTCCAGGAGAAATACCCAGAGACCCAGGCCCATTTAGGGTCTCCAGCAAGATTCGCAGGTCCCAGGTCTCCCGGAGAAGCTCCGATTTCCGCAGGCAGACATACAGCGAAGGTCTACCACCACAAGCCCGCCCACTACGCATCCAGGCGTACTCTTCATATATATCGGCCACCCGGGCCAGGCGCCTGACGGACTATTTTCTAGTCCAACTGGCGCCTGACACCCTCTCCTAAACGACCGCATTTTCACTCATCTATTCACTAGCATTCTCCATTCATTCCTATTTATTACCACTTCTCTTGCCTGATCTATAGTCATTCCTCTATCTTCCAACGCTTGTACTACACATTTTCTCCATCTGAATGTAGGTCTTTATACCCCGCTACCTCCCCTTCTATCTGACTCACATATTCTCTTTGTAAGCCTTTCATCTTCCATTCGCTTAACATGTCTATACCAGCACAGCACCCTTCTGTCCACTCTGGCCGACAAATGTTCCTGCTGACCCACTCTCTTACGTATCTCTTCATTCCTCAATCTGTCTCTACGAGTCACTCCACACATACTCCTCAAGGAGCTCATCTCGTCCATGCCCTTTACAATCTCTTGCAGCGTTGCCCTTTATTTTGTTCCATTACATTCTTCAATAAATTTTCTCACATTTATTCTCTCTACTGTAAATTTTTCCTCTTTACTCTCATATTTCCACTCCTTCCTTATCATTACTTTCATTAACACGGCATAGTGGTCTAATCCTAAGCTTAATCCAAAAGTGAGGCGTTTCACTATACAGTCAGGTCTCGATATATGCGGTTAAATTGTACTGTGTACGTGCAGTGTACAGTATATCAAAACCGTGTATTAGAAATAACTGACCTTATGGGAATTAATTCAATTCGCTCCAGCCACTTTCCCAAAGTCCCCTATTTGAGCCTTTAGCCTAATTTAAGCCAACATTATACCACCAATAAAAACTTATTTGTGTGTCAGGCAGGCAATAACCGCATCAATAAGAACTGTTTGGACCTACTACTGACCTATTTGCGTGTCAGGCGCGTAATATCCTGCAGCGTAAACAAACCACACTCTGTTTTGTGTCGTCTGCTATGATCCGCGCGGTCCGGCCATTGGTCCGGCGCCGACCCGGAGTGGCAGCAGGATCCCATCGCCCGCAAATGTCCGCATATAATAAATACATTTTTTCCGTGTTGTTGCCAACTTTGGAATTTTGGGGGTTACCATGTCCAACGAATTCGTGTATATGAAACGCGCGTATATCGAGACCTGACTGTACATACTTTACTGGCACGGTAATTTTTTTTCTCCCATTTGACTATAGAACGACTGTACAGTACAGTGGGATGTCACCCTACTCGGTGCAGTGAGTTTGAAGAGGACGGTATGGAGCCAGACACGTACTTGGAGGACCTGTTGCAACTAACACTAGACAACCGGGACAAGGTGGTGGCTGTCGGGGAGTGCGGCCTCGACTATGACCGTACTCAGTTCTGTCCCCCAGATGTTCAGAGGAAGTGAGCAGTAAATAATTATTACCTTGGTTTATACTGTACTGTATATGATTTAGCTTGATCTAATTTTTTATTTAGCTTCTTTATTGTCTGCTATATATAATGAAGATTCCGAGAGACAGAAACGAGCGAGGTACGTGGAGAGTAAGAGGGTGGTGAAGAGAGTAGTGAAGGAAAGTAAGAGAAGAGTAGATGAGGAATTTGGAAGGAATCTGAGTGTAAAATGGAGGGAGAGTAAGAAACTGTTCTGGAAAGAAGTCAAGAAAGTTAGGGAAGGTAGCAAGGGAAACAGTAAGGGTGTGAAAGATAAGAATGGGATAATGCTAGCCGAGAAGCAAGAGAGAGTCGAAAGATGGAGGGAGTACTTCAGTGAGTTGCTAAATGAAAGGAATGAAGAGCCAGCAAACATAGCTGGATATGGTATGGGAGGGAGAAGAAGAGAAGTAGTGGAGGAGGAGGTGGGGATCAGGAGGTCAGAAGTGTGGGAAGCCATGAAAAGAGTGAAGTTGGGGAAAGCACCAGGAACAGATGGAGTGTGTGGGGAAATGTTGAGGTATGGTGGTGAGATAGTGATAGAATGGGTATGGAAAATGTGCAAACTAGCATGGGAGAAGGGGAGTGCACCCGATGACTGGAAGACTGGCATAATAGTCCCCCTATATAAGGGCAAAGGGGAAAGAGGAGTGTGTGGTAACCACCGAGGAATATGTCTTCTAAGCGTAGTAGGGAAGGTATACAGTAGGGTAGTGATTGAGAGAGTGAGAGTGAGAACGGAGAAATGGATAGGCGACGAGCAGGGAGGTTTTAGGAAGGGAAGAGGATGTGTAGATCAGATTTTTACCCTGAATTGTGTTGTGGAGAAGTATCTGGAGAAGAAACAAAAGGTGTATGTTGCCTTTATGGACTTGGAGAAGGCCTATGACAGAGTGGATAGAGAAGGTTTGTGGAAAGTACTTAGAATATACGGAGTAGAGGGCAAGTTGCTGAAAGCAGTGAAGAGCATGTATGAGGGTGCAAAGGCGGCAGTACGTGTGGAGAGTGAACAGAGCGAGTTCTTTGACCTGAATGTTGGTTTGAAACAGGGGTGTGTGATGTCCCCGTGGTTGTTTACTGTATATATGGATGGAGTATGAAAGAAATACTATCAAGAGCAGTGGATGTTGGTGTATCGCTGAAAAGGGAGGGAATTGAGTGGAAGCTACCTATACTGCTGTTTGCGGATGATACAGTTCTGATGAGTGATAATGAATGGGAGTTGCAGGGTCTGGTAAATGAGTTTGGAACAGTGTGCGAAAAACGGAATTTGAAGGTAAATACGGGGAAGAGCAAGGTTATGGTCTTCGAAAGGGGTGAAGTCACAGAGTGTGAGGTGAAGCTGAACGGTCAGGCTATGGAGATCGTCAACTCTTTTAAGTATCTGGGCAGTGTGTTGAGTAAAGATGGGACTATGGATGAAGAGGTGCGGGAGAGGGTACAACAGGGGAAGAGGGTTGTAGGAACGCTAAAAGCAGTAACAAGAAATAGGGTGGTCAGTATGGAAGTGAAGAAGTCCTTGCATGACAGTGTGGTAATCCCGACACTGACTTACGGAAGCGAAGCATGGACGTTGGTTGAGAGACTCAGACCAAGAGTGAGAGCAGTGGAAATGAATTACTTAAGGAGTGCGTGCGGAGTTACATGGAGGGATAGACAGACTAATGAGGAAGTAAGAAGGAGGTGTGGTGTGGAGGTAGATGTGCTGGAAAGTGTGAAAAGGAACAACTTGAGATGGTTCGGCCATATGGAACGTATGGAAAGCGAGAGAATGACTAAGAGGGTGTACGAGAGCGAGGTGGAGGGACAGAGGGGGAGAGGTAGACCGAATATGAGGTGGAAGGATGGAGTGAGGAACTACATGAACGAAGGCGGTGCTGGTTGGGGGGAGGGGCGTCGACTGACTGGGGACAGAGGTGCATGGGGGCGGTTCGTTCGTGGCCACCCCTTCGGGGATCACGGCGTCAGGCAATAGATAGATAGATAGATAGATTGTCTGCTATACTTTATTCAACTGAAGCTTTCATCTGGAACCTTGGAGTAATTTCAGAGGTCACTCCTGATTGGCTTTCAGGGCTTCAGCTAATGGGAGGCATAGATTGTCTGTACCTTTCTCCTCTTCTTTAGATTGATGATGAAATATGCGTAGAATATTATTAAACTACTTGGAAAACATCAATTACGGTGCTTTTAAGTGTGAGTAGATGCATTTTAGTGTGAGACATGTTTGTATTTACCGGCATAACTGACATCGGATGAGGAGATGAGGCACATTCAACATATTAAATAATACAAAATTCAAACTTCTACATCGAGTGGAAATGCAGCAAGATGTGTCTATGTGTGTGCTTTATAATAATATTTAAATCGGGTTGATCAGGCAAAGTATCTCCATTGATGATATGCAGTTTGGTTTTATGCCAGGGCGTGGTACAACCGATGCTATCTTCATAGTCAGGCAGATACAGGAAAGATACTTACTAAAAAGCAGGGATCTTTACTTTGTGTTTGTAGACCTGGAGAAGGCCTTTGACAGGGTGTCTAGAGATGCTGTGCAGTGGGCTATGAGGAAACTTGGTGTGGAAGAGTGGCTGGTGCGTGTAATAATGAAGATGTATGAAGATTCGCGAACTGCTGTTAGGGTGAAAGGTGTACTGAGTGAGGAGTTCACAGTCCGTGTTGGAGTTCATCAGGGTTCAGTGTTAAGCCCCCTCCTCATTATTATGGTCCTGGAGGCACTGTCTATAGATTTTAGATTCGGACTCCTGTGGGAACTGTTTTATGAAGACGATTTAGTCCTAATAGCTGACACTGTGCAAGATGCTGAGGCCAAATTCAGAAGATGGAGAAAGGGCATGGCAAGCAAGGGTTTAAGAGTCAATATTAACAAAACCAAGGTTATGCATTGTAGATTGAGACGAGGCAATGTGGAAAAGAGCGGTGCATATCCATGTGCATTGTGTGGAAAGGGAATGGGCGCTAACTCGATTCGGTGTAGCATCTGTCGATGTTGGGTGCACCATGGGAGTAAACGCTGTAGTAGAATAAAAGGACCCCTGCCGAAGGATAAATCATAAATGTTAAATGAATTTTGGAAATGAGTCATTGGAGCTGGTGGACAAGTTTTGTTACCTAGGAGATACCATCTCTGCCGATGGTGGGGCCGAGGCTGCCACTGTCACTAGAATTAGATGTGGCTGGGGGAAGTTCAGAGAACTGCTACCAATTCTGACCATGAAAAGAATGCTTCTCACCCTGCAGGGAAAGGTGTATGCTTCATGTGTTAGAAGTGCAATGACGTATGCCTCAGAAACATGGGCCGTTAACCCCTTATTGGCGGCGCTCGACTTAAGTCGTGCACCAATTTGCAGCAAGTTAGGAGCATTGTTAAGGCTTTTAAAGGGTTAAAATCGAGTGCAAATGGCCGGGAGCGCAGCGGGCCAGACAGCCGACTCCCAGGGCTTACCGCCGCCCATTAACTCATGTTCCCTGTGTTCTCGAGAGGTCGGCAGTGTAGCCAGTAGTGAGCATAGCTGGGAAAAATATACCGCTATACGCTAAACTCCCATGTTCGTGGCACCACTGCAAGAGAACCACGAGTGCTACGTAGCTCGTTCTGGTCTCATTTTGAAGCTTTTAGCGCCTAGTTTTTTGTTGAATAAATTTCTTTTCATGCAGAAACTTGATTGATAATTCAGGAGGGCTTGAATATGCCCAAATGAGCCCAAAACACCCCGCTAGACAAGGGTTAAAGTAGAGGATGTCAACAGAATGGAACATAATAAGATGAGAATGGTGAGATGGATGTATGGGCCCAAACTGCAGGATAGAATTATAATGTAAAACTTGCAAAACAAACAAACCAAAACTGGGACGACACAAGATATACGCAAAAGAACTAATCAAAATTGCTATGTGGATATAACGCTTAATAAAATACATTTTTGAAATAAAAGAACACAATCCACCACATAGAATATACATCACTACATGAGGAAGTCAATCTGGTTCCCAAGCAAACTAATCGCACATATAACAATGCAGTATCGTCCAAAACCCAATTTCTCCATCTATCTACCCGTCAGGAACTCCCTGCGGACTATCCCTTATTCTTCAACAATATAAAAATCAATCCTTCATCTTCTCTCAATATTCTTGGTGTCTCTTTTTCTTCTGCTCTCAGTTGGAAGGACCATATTACCAGTCTTGCTAAGGCAGCCTCCCAGAAGCTGGGTGTGCTCAACCGTCTGAGGGGGTTCTTTACCCCTGCTCAGCTTCTTGCTCTGTACAGGGGCATAGTGCATCCTTGTATTGAATATTGTTCACATGTGTGGGGAGGTTCCTCTCACACGGCTCTCCTAGACAAAATTGAAAGGAAGGTCTTTCTTATCATTAACTCCCATCCACTCACCAACTCTCTGCAATCTCTCTCTCTTCGCCGCAATGTTGCATCTCTCTCGCTATTCTATCGCTACTATAATAATCAGTGTTCCTCAGAGCTTTCCCAGTGTATACCACCTCCTTTACGTAGGGCATGTGGTACCCGTCTTGCAACACAATCCCACCCCTACTCTGTGCAACTCTCCAACCCAAGAGTGAAACGTTACTCTCAGTCTTTCTTCTATTCAACAGCTGAGCTCTGGAACTCTCCCAGAATCAGTCTTTCCCTCTTCCTATGACTTGAATTGCTTCAAACTCTGTGTGTCCAGGCATTTTGGCTCGAACGTCCCTTGATTTTGGCCCTGTCACTCTTTCAACTTTGAGGGAGGCACTCGCTATAGGCAGTTCTGCCTTTTGCCTCCCTCAATCACATAGAAAAAACAAAAAATTCAAGGAATTGATCAATTTGGGAAATCATAGCTGAGGAGACGTTTAGGTATAAAGAGTATTAGCGAGGAGATGCGTACAAGTAGACTGGGATGGTATGGGCATATGGAGAGAGTGAATGAACAAAATTGGGTGAAAAGATACAGGTCTGTGATCGTGGAGGGAGCTGGACCAAGGGGTCGACCGAGGAAGACCTGGGATCAGTCTATACATGCCAATCTCAAATCCAAAAATTGACAAGTGAAGCAGCCCTTAACCCTCGGGACCCGGGCTGCCTGTTAGAAGGACGGTCGCCCGTACCCGGGTGAAATGGCCGAAAAATGTCTAGGCCTAGGCTACCGTATCTTTGTTATTTTAAAGGCTAGAAATTTCCAACGCATCCCTAAACGTAGTGCGGTTTTCAATCTGTAAACTGGCGTTAAGTAGAGATCTCTAAGTCAACTGGTTCAGTTGTGATGACGATTTTAGTGGAGAGTATTTTCAGGCGATGTTAGCAATACGACGATCTTTTCACTAATGAAACTACGACATACAGACGTACAATAACAAACGAGTCTTCTTGTTTTCGGAGGTGCGGTGACGAAGCGACCGACTTTGTTTACATTCGTCCGACGCACGGCGTTCGGATCAAGCTTGCAAGGCTTGCAAGCTTACTGTCTGTCAGAAGGACGCCCGGGTACCTGCCCTTCTGCAGCGGTGTCCTTCCACAAGGACGCCCGGGTAGGAAGGGTTAACAGGGTTGCCTGGAACGCCGCCATTAGGACAAGAGACTGAAACTGCACATATGTGTGGAGCACTCATTCTTAAAATGTTATGTATGTATGTATGTAAATACATGTTCAAGTATAACTTGCCATGGCACCGCTGTAACGAGCCTCTCCAGCTCACTGAGACAGTTGCCTATATTCGCAATACAAATATCATGACATTATACTCCCAAACTACTGAATAACAAGCTAAACCAATGTTGTTTAAGGATATAGTATGTTGATCATCTGACATTAATTATATGAATGCTATTTTAATAGTAGTGGACACAATAAATAAACTGTGTGAAATATCAAGGATCTGGTGACATGAGCCAGTCACCAAAACATTATCAGTTTCTTGGCACCTCCGTGGGCTGACATGAGAGAAGTGATTAATGAGCGTTTGCTTGTTTATATAATAATAATAATAATAATAAGCATGTTACTTATTTCTCATAAGCGCCAATTTTTCCGAAGAATTCACTAGCGCTCGAAAAGAGAAAGAAAAAAGAACAAAAATCAATGCATCAAAAGAAGGCTTATATACAACACACATTTAACAATCACTAGCAGTGGCAAAATAGCCTAAACTCTATAGCCATCTGTCATGACACCTCTCTCAAGATCATAGCTTCTCTCAAAGAGAAAAGTCTTAAGTTGTCTCTTGAAGCATTCAACAGAACTCAGTTGTCTCATGGACAGCGGCAACCTGTTATACAACCTCGGAGCCATGTAGGAGAATGACCTCTCAAAGAAAGAAGACTGCTGGAAAGCCCTTGGTTCATCAAGACGAAAAGGGTCATTGTCATGACGCACAACTACACCATGGTGTGCCGGTGGGCGCCTGAGAAGCTCCGCAAGGTACCTAGGCTCACCAAATTTGAGAACCTTAAAAGTCACCAAACACAACTTAAATTCTATTCTTGCTCTTACTGGCAGCCAGTGCAGTTCTATGTGAAGAGATGTAGTAGGAGTTCTAGGTAGAACACCAAAAATTAGTCTTGCGGCCCTGTTAAGAACAGACTGAACTTTCTTCAAAATATAATTTGGAAGACCCACCAACAGGGCATTGCAATAATCAACACGAGAGAAGACCAATGAGTGAACCAACGTCAGGAGGCAACGTCTGGTTAAAACGGCTTCACCAAATAGAGATTTCTGATGTGCAAGTAACAACTTTTAACTATCTGGTTTACATGCTCTTTGAAATCTAATCGGGAGTTCACATATACACCCAGATTTCGAACAGAGTTGGCCGGTCGCAGCTGAGATCCACCCACATTGATGGAGAGGGCACCCACTATATCATCAGCTCTTCTATTTCCTCGGATGATGAGAATATCAGTTTTACCATCATTTAGTTTAAGTTTTCTCGCTCTCATCCACTTCTTGATATCAGACATCAACAATTCCATCTTACTCCGTATATCAACTATATTTGTGATTCTCACATAAATCTGGGTGTCATCTGCATAAAAGTGAAAGGTGACATTATGTGCACGAAGCAGAAGAGACAAACTGCTAATATAAATTATAAATAGGATAGGACCTAAAACTGATCCCTGCGGAACACCATACTGCAGGGGTGTCGAGTCCGAGACCACTTGATTTACCATCACACTCTGGGATCTACCTGACAAGTACGACCCAAGAAGCAAGAGAGCGGAGTCACGCACACCACAATCATAAAGATCACTCAATAACAACTCGTGATCCACTGTGTCAAAGGCCGCAGAGAGATCAAGCAAGACCAATAGTGAGGCCACACCATTGCAAATGTTCTCAACTAGATCATTATGTACTCTAATCAATGCTGTTTCAGTTGAATGATGCTGTCGGTAAGCAGACTGAAAAATTGGGATAGTTTCATTCTGCTGAAGTAGTGGTTGTAATTGGTCAAGTATTGCACGCTCTAATATCTTTGATATGAAGGACAGGTTGGAGACAGGACGATAGTTCAACATGTTCTCAACATCAAGTCCAGGTTTCTTTAGAGTAGGTCGGAGTAGTGCATGCTTTTCAGAATGTGGGAAGCTACCTTCAGAGAAGCACTTATTAATTATTTTGGAAATAAACTCAACTGTGTGATCATAGACTCTTGGTAGCTTGGAAACATTTATGGGATCCAACGGGCAAAATGTTTTATTGAGGTTTCTTATGTAGGACGAGATCATGTCCACCTCTACTGAGTGAAAGGATGAGAGGACATTATTAGGAATGTGTCGGGGTTGGAGTACAACTGAAAGTTCTTCACCAACAGAAGCATCATCCAGTTCCTGTCTTATGCGAGTTATCTTGCCAGCAAAAAATGCCACAAAGTTGGCAGCCAACTCGGCATCGGGTACAGAAGGTCTTAAGCTGACTCTTGTTTTTCCAAGTAAACTGTTTACAATTGAAGCCAACCTCCTCTGGTCATTACCACACGAGTCAACTTTTCCCTGATAATACACTTTCTTTTCATCTTTGATTGTGTGGACCACAGCTCTTCTGGCTGACAGATATTGCAACCATGTAGAGTCTGTTTTATTTTTCCGCCATTCACGTTCAGCTCTTCTACGCGCTCTTCTAAGAAATTTAACTCGAGTGCTATACCAGGGTGAATCATCTCGTACTATGATTTTCTTCTCTACTTCTGGACAGTGATGATCGAACACTAATTTAAGTGCATTTCCATGTACCTCCACCAGCTCATCTGAAGTAAGGTTGGAAGTATCAATACTTCCCAAGTACTGTTTTACTTCACTGCTAGCCAAATTTTGGTCTGCATTTTTATAATTTCTAAATCTGATTACTTTTTCATGTGTGAGTGGCTTAGGGAAATCAAAGCTGAAAGTAATCAAAGCATGATCAGAGGTATTAGGGTCAGCATTCTCAACATCAACATCCAGAACACCACCACAACCCACAGGAGAGAAAACCAAGTCAAGGGTGTGTCCTAAGATATGAGTTGGGTGGGACACATGGTTTACAAAATTGTTCTGATCAGTCAACTCAAGGAACTCAGGAGAGAATGGCTTCAGATGAGGGCTGTCAACCCAGTAATTAAAATCTCCACATATCAAAAGTCTTCCGGTTTTAGCAGAAAATTCCTCGAGAAACTGCCCAAACTCTTCCATAAAACCCCTATCTGTGCCACGATGGCCAGGCCTATAGACAACTGCCATTCTTAGAATTTGTTGATGGAGTTTTATTTCCACTTCCAACAGTTCATAGTAAAGAGGGGCTGGGTTATGGCTTATTTGCAAGATATTCACCAGAGATGTGGAGTAGACAACTGCCACTCCACCACCCGGATGATCTCCCCTAGGCCTAGGAACATTTATTATGGAATGGGTTTTAGGCAATGCCGCCTGGATAATATTCAGATCTGACTCGAACAACCAGGTCTCAGTGAGACATAATACATCAAGGTTACGTTCATCCAAGATCTCGCAAATATGATCCATTTTGTTACGCAAGGAATGAAGGAATATAGTTTGTTGTTGTGTTGCTGTTGGAAAGTGTGATGCCGTTTAGTGTTTGTAGGTTTTTTTTGGGGCTGTTTTGTGATCAAGTGTTTGGAGGTAGTTATTCTAATTTAGTGTTTGTTGTTCTAGTATTTTGTTGTTAATCTGTGTGTTGAGTGCTTGGATTTGTTGTGCGATGTTCTGTGTGTGGGGTGCTGGGGAGTGTTTCAGTGTGTCGCGTTGTCGGATGAAGTTTTGAATTTCTGGTGTGAAGTTGGGGTTTGTTGTTGCTGCTGTTCCCCAAGCTGCCTGGCCGAACAGCCCCAAGGCCCCGAGCAAGGCCAAGGCCATAACCGAGCGCCCCTACAGAACCCTCCTTGCCGACCACAATAAAGCCTGGGTGACCGAAGCCACTCCATGGCGGGGAGCTGAGGAGGGTGCAGAAATGCCCGGGAAACCAAAGCCCCACCCAGGGCCCTGTGCCCCTCAGCAATTATGAAGAGAAAGTTGAGGGGCAAAGGAAAAATGTGACGCTTTGGCTTCCAATCTTGGTAGACTGGGAGGTCAATCCACGGAAGAGACGCCGTCACTTGAGATCTAGAAAATATATAAGTAAAAGGAATAGTCAGAGTAAGCTATGGGTATGGCAGAGATCACTCAGTTCTCACTCTGATAGACCAGCCCATCACCACATGACTAGAACCCAATCCTCTCAGCATCAGCTAGGAAAGGCCCTAGAAAGCCGCCTTTGGCGGGGGGATAGCTCCCCTATTTCAACCCCTTTCTGGGTTGGGCACCCGCCCTGAAGTTGGGGTTGTGCCTTTTTCTGTTACCTCTTGGAATGTGTTTCTTGTCAAGTGTTTTGGATTATTGTGTTAAATGTGTGAAGAGCATTGTTGATGTTAGTGATAGGTGTGCTGTTTAGGGTTTCAAAGTGTTTTTCTGCCTCATTTGTGAAAGCTTCCCAGTTGGCTCTTTTTATAGTTAGTGTATGTGTATCTGTGGCTAGCTGGGGTGAGTCTGGTTTTGGTGGTGATAATGATCGGGAGGTGGTCGGAGCCTAAGGTTTTTACCACCCTCCAGGATGTTGTGGGGGCGAGTTCTGGGAATCAAATGGTGATATCTGGAGATGATGGGTTGAAGAGGGCCTGGTGGGGAATATGGGTATGTTGATAGATGTCGTTAAGGATGAAAAGGTTATCTAATTGGCATTGTAGGACCAGCTCTCTGTCTGTGTCAGGGTTGTCAACAAACCAGGCTGACGTCTTGGCATTGAAGTCACCACCCAGGATGATGTGTGGAGTGTTTGTGATTTTTTGTAGTTGTGGTCTGTAGTTGTTTGGTACTGTAGGGGATGTTTTGGGATTGGGGGGGATGTATGTATACAGTATATATATATTTTTGTTCTATGTGAATGAGGGAGACAAAGGCATAACTGCCTGCAGCGAGTACCGCCCCCAGATTTCAAAGAGTGACAGGGCCGAAATCAAGGGACGTTTGAGCTAAAATGCCTGGACACACAGAGTTTGAAGCAATTTAAGTCATAGGAAGAGGGAAAGACTGATTCTGGGAGAGTTCCAGAGCTCAGCAGTTGAATAGAAGAAAGTCTGAGAATAGCGTTTCACTCTTGGGTTGGAAAAGTTGCACAGAGTAGGGGTGGGATTGTGTTGCAAGGCGGGTACTACATACCCTACGTAGAGGAGGTGGTATACACTGGGAAAGCTCCGAGGAACACTGATTATTGTAGTAGCGATAGAATAGCGAGAGATGGTTATGATGGTTATGTTGGAATTATTGCCAGTGCTTATTTTAACCCTTATTTAGCGGGCTAGGCGGTTTATTTATATGTACCGCCCAGCGGGGTGTTTTTAGCCAAAATAGGGCTGTTTACGTGATCATTTTCATGCCTAAATAAGACCCAGAGTGTAAAACAAGTATCTATCCCTGAAAGGGCATAAACAGAGCTTTCCAATGACACCATAACGATCCTTTTATGATGGCTAGTTTTCTTGCAACAACCGCGCAACGCGAGTGCAAAAAGCATGTAATTCGGCACTTTCCCCATACAATTCCGTATATAGCGAGTGAGAGAGGGAGGGAGGAGGTGGGATTCGTGTCAGTAGGTTCGCCGCGGTGGTCTGGAGCAGTCATACGCTCGCTACTCTCCTGCCACCACTTGTCTCTCTCTCTCAGCAACATTACGTGCTGAAATTGCCACACGACCTATGTCGAGCGCCGCCAGATAGTCCAGATTTATTATACTCGACTTATGTTGTGCGCCGACAGTTAAGGGTTAATAGATTGTATTTCTGTTGTGTTATCATAAGGGGGGAGGAGGGATATGGTATGCGCACTGGTGTCTGTGAAGTTTATTGCTTTGTGAACCAAGGTGATGAGTCCACCGCTGCCGTTGTCGGCCCGGTCTTGTCTGATGGTGGTGAAGTCTTGAAATGTAGGTGTTTTTTGTGTTGTGCAGAGTTTTGTTTCTTGTAAGATAGCAATGTGTATGTTATGTTGTTTGATGAAGTGTGAGAGTTCATGTTTCTTTGTGGTAATGCCATCTATGCTTAATTGAAGAATGTTGATGTTGTGTGTGAATGTTGATGTTGTGCACGGGGATGAGCTGGGGGTGGGGGTGACAAGGAAGGAGATAGGTGAGGGGGTGATGGGGATGGGGATTGAGGTGCAGGAGATGAGGGTATGGATGGATTAGGTTGGGGTGGGATGTGAGGGGTTAATGATGTGGGTGGTACGGAAAGGAGAGGTGTGGGGGGTGTAGGAAAAGGGTTTGACTGGGAAAGGGAGGGGCATGAGGAACAGGTCCAGGTATTTGTGTAGTGTTCCATGAAGGCAAGTGTTGTGCAGGTGAAATGGGTCCAGGTCTCGCATGAATTGCAGAGAACTGAACCCTTTGTGTGGTGACTCAAAGTGATAGGTTTTGAGCACGTTGGACATATGTATTTGTGGGTGGGTTCTGAGTTGCTCTCGATGTCTCCGGCTAGAAGAAGTCTTCGAGAAATAACAGCCGGATAACAGCTGAAAGCATACAGACCACAGGAATGTTCTGAAGATAGGAACCAGTGGTCCTCTGCTAGAGAAGCTGATTGCACCACCAAAGTGGCGGGCGATGGGGTCGCCGCATCCTTTCGCCATTATAAGAAATTGAAAAAGAGTTAAGTTAGTGTAGGGTGTGTAGCATTTGTGGTACAGTATTATGTAAGAAAGCAAGATTGTGTATATCTTTCTTTAGATCAAGCTAGAATTGGTGTTTGTGTAACTGAGACATAGCGAAAGAAACCGCAAAAGAGACCAGGCGATGATACAGGATGTCTAGCAAGTAGCAATCCTTATACTCCACCTAAGGCTCTCCCCGGGAGTACTTCCCTGAACGACTGGTGCCTCCTCCAATGCAACATTGCTTGTTGAAATAGAAGATATTAACAGAATGGATAATAATGAAATAAAAATGGTGAGATGGATATGTGAGATTAATCCCAAAGAATAATGAGGAACTAAGGTGGTGGCTTAGTATCAGTGAAATATGTGCCTGAGGAGGCATGGTTAGTTTGGGTAATTGGAGAATACTGTATGTATGATCAATATTGAGTGAAGAACTGCAAATCTGTGAATATGCAGGGAGCTGTGTGAAGGGATAAAACAAGATAGACATGATAGCAGATACTTGATCTGATCTTAAATTATAATGTAAAACTTGCAAAATAAACAAACCAAAACTGGGACGACACAAGATAAATGCAAAAGAACTTATCAACATCGCTATGTATAAACATTTACAAGTAAGTCAGTCCAAAACAGAGCTGTATGGAATGCAGCTATTAGAACAATAGACTGGAACCATACTTCTTTTGGAGCACTTGCCCTTCAAAATGTATGTACTGTATGCATGTAATCTATCATCATGCTTTTCCAGATACTTTGAGAAAAAGTATTTATGAGGTCTCTGGCCAACCTTTACTCCTTTAGTTGAAACTGAGCCAATGTTTTCAGGATAAGCATATTTTTTTAGTTATTTTGGCACTAGAACACAACAAAAGCATTGTTCTTTTTTCTTAGATACAGTACTTCGTAAAACAGCTGAGCATTGAGTTGACTGGCCTATCCCTCTGTAACCTACTGTTGCAATTGAACTCAACCTCTGCATACATCTCTTTATATAAGCTACAATATATTAAAGTTGCTATGATTTTTAATAGTATAGTGTCATCATTAACATCATTCTTTTCCAGATACTTTGAGAAACAGCTGAGCATTGCAGAGGTGACAGGCCTCCCACTGTTTCTGCACTGCCGCAACTCTGCTGCTGACCTGGTGAAGATTCTCACCATCCACCGAGAGAAATTGACGGGCGGTGTGGTTCACTCCTTCGATGGTACCAAAGAAGAGGCACACCAGATATTGGATTTAGATCTGTTTATTGGATTGAATGGATGGTAAGGATTAGTCATGGAAATTTTTATGGTTGATGCAGATACAGTTTTTGCCACCATGCACTCCCTGCTCAAGAGCGGGGCTAGGCTGGGTGCATTGGTTGTTTCAATCATAATATTTTCCTTTTTTTTTCTCTCTCTCTCTCTCTCTCTCTCTCTCTCTCTCTCTCTCTCTTTGGTAAGCACTTTATTTTTTTACCATTGAACCTTGGGTAATGGGTGATTATTTAACCACCTTACAAAGTAGAGTCCTTGCCATAGGTGAGTCGCTAGGGAAGACACCATTGGTGCTGATTGCATATGAAAGTTTCTATACTTCAACAGTATTTCACGATGAACGAGTGTCTTCTTAACGGTCTAGTTAATCCTGTCTTGGGTTATCTAGTAGGACAAAGTCCTGCTTTCTTGAAGAGATCATTCCTTTTAGCAAAGGCTAGGACCACCACTGATAACTATGGTAGGGCCAGCAAGGGCTTGCATACCCATAAAACTGAGCTACTGTTGTCTAATGGCGGCATACTATTTTTGAACATTACACCTTGGGTCTAGTTTGACTTCCTGGCTATATACAGTCGTGAACATATATTCTTAACCACCCTGTAATATTAATTTAAGCAAGTATTACATTTTTAATTGGCAAGTTTATATATACCGGTAATAGTTATAATTTAGTGCAGGAGAATGCGAGACAAGCGTGAAGTAAGAGAGGTTGTTATTATTGTTGCTGTTCCCCAAGCTGTCTGGCCGAACAGCCCCAAGGCCATAACCGAGCGCTCCCAAAGAACCCTCCCTGCCTACCATAAAAAAGCCAGGGTGACCGAAGCCACTCTCAGGCGAGGAGCCGAGGAGGGCGCGGAAACACCCGGTATACCGAAGTCCCACCCAAGGAAATTGTGCTCCTCAGCAATTATGAAGGGAAAGCTGAGGGACAAATGACAAATGTGACGTTTTGGCTCTCAGTCTGCCAACCTCTTATAAAAGTTAGTGAGTTAGAGAAGAGTACAAGGGAAGACTAAATGAAACGTGGATGGAAGTGAGAGAGATGGAAGAGAGGGAAGTAGAGGATGAATGGCAACAGTTTAAGGAAGGAGTGAAAGCAAGTGCTGAGGAAGTATGCGTTAAAAGGAAAGTAGGAGGCAGAAGTATCAGGAAGGGAAGCGAGTGGTGGAATGATACGGTGAGAAAGGCAGTTGAGGAGAAGAGACAGTGTTTTGAGAGGGTTTTACAGGATGGTAGTGTTGAGGTATGGGAGAGGTACAAGGAGAAAAGGGGAAATGCAAAATGGAAAATCAGAGATGCAAAGAAAATTGCAAACAATAGGTGGGGTCAAAGGTTGAGTGAGAATTTTGAGGAACGAAAAGATTTTCTGGAAGGAGGTAAAATAGAATAAGGAAAGGAGGACAAACGAGGACAAAGTGGGGAAAAGATATACTGAGTACTTTTAATCTTTGCTAAATGTTAGGTCGGCTGCATGTTCATAAACGTCCTGTAACCTACAGCTCGGTCTCGTATAATGTGAGTTCAAACGGTGCGAATTTCGATTAGTGTGAGCAATGAAAATATTAAACACAAAATTATCAACCAATGCGAATACGATCTTTTATTGCGAGTTGGGTGGCAATATGGGTTAAATCCGGAGAGTTTTCTATTAGTGCGGCCAAAATTTGTACAGTGCGATAAATTTCCTGCCTGACTCATGGCATCACTGGTGTTTGAGCAGCTTGGGCACGGAGGGAGGCTGGTTAGTCAGACATTTCTTACCCCATACTGTGTGACACTATCTCGCATTCTTGGGTTTGTGATCATATCAAGTGTAGAATTTTAGGTAAGGAAAGGTCTAATTTACCATTGATATGCTATATTTATCATTAACATTTGTTCTTGGTATGTTTGTGTCAGTATAAATAACGATATAAGGAAAGATATACTGTATGTGCTATATGGAGGACCGATCGACCAATTACGTTTTTCCCCATAGGATACATTGTTCACATAGTGCGAATTCACATACTGTAGTGCGACACACTGTATCGACCAATTTCTCGCACTATGCGGGACCGAGCTGTAGATACACCGGAGGATCAAGATGGCAAAAGATCTTAAAATTCCTAATATAGCAAAGAACATTATTGACCTCAAGTGATTGGAAGGTAAAAATAGTTGAATAGTTACTGTGATGAGTTTGGAACCTAACAGAGAACACGTCTGGCACGTCACATATTTAATTAATCCTTTATGTCAAACCCCCTGAAAATATAGAAAAAGGTGGACTCGGATGCAAGCTGCACATCACCCTAATGTAGGTTTAGATGTACATTTTTTTCCTAGTTAGTTTCCCATAATGCTGTAGCATTTTTTTTCGTCACCTTCACAAGACTCAATCTTGGATCTACAGTAATCGACCTTGCGTTGTTTGACAGCCAAGATAACAGCATTTCTAGCATTCACATATAGGGTACGAGCTTCATCTGTACATACATACATACATACATACATAAAATTTTAAGACTGAGTGCTCCACACATACGTGCAGTTTCAGTCTTGTCCTAATGGCGGCGTTCCAGGCAACCCTGTTAACCCTCTCACGTCCTGACACAATTTTTGAGCCTATTAGGGATACTTTAAAGCCTTTGTTACCATCCGAGGTATTTATAAACCTTTAGTTTATTTACTTCAACCTCTGCAGTTGTCTTTGAGTTAGCTGTGGGCAGAAAACTAATTTTGGAGAGGTAATTATAAGAGTGAGAGTAATCTATTTATTATTGCTAATCTGGCAACCTCTGCGTCATAAGGATGTGAGAGGGTTAAGGGCTGCTTCACTTGTCAAGTTTTTAGATTTGAGATCGGCACGTATAGTCCGATCCCAGGTCTTCCTCGGTCCACCCCTTGGTGCAGCTCCCTCCACAATCACAGACCTGCATCTTTTCACCCAATTTTGTTCATCCATTCTTGCCACATGCCCATACCATCCCAGTCTACTTGTACACTGCTACTACACTACTAGAGGTTGGCAGATTGGGAGCCAAAGCGTCACATTTTTCCTTTGCCCCTCAACTTTCCCTTCATAATTGCTGAGGGGCACAGGGCCTTGGGTGGGGCTTTGGTTTCCCGGGCGTTTCCCCACCCTTCTCAGCTCCCTGGCTTGGAGTGGCTTCGGTCACCCGGGCTTTATTAGTGGTAAGCGGGGAGGGTTTTGTGGGGGCGATCGTTTATGGCCTTTGCCTTGCTCGAAACCTTGGGGCTGTTCAGCCAGACAGCCTGGGGAACAAGAACAACAACAACTTGTACACATCTCCTCTCTAATACTCTTTATACCTAAATGTCTCCTCAGCTCATCACTTGTTATTCTATCCTGCAGCCTGGTCCCACACATCCATCTCACCATTCTCATCTCATTACGTTCCATTCTGTTGACATCCTCTACTTTAACGGCCCATGTTTCTGAGGCATACGTCATTGCACTTCTAACACATGAGGCATACACCTTTCCCTTCAGGGGGAGAGGCATTCTTTTCATGGTCAGAATTGGCAGCAGTTCTCTGAACTACCCCCAGCCACATCTAATTCTAGCGACAGTGGCAGCCTCAGCCCCACCACCGGCAGAGATGGTATCTCCTAGGTAAAAAAAATTGTCCACCCGCTCCAAAGACTCATTTCCAAAATTCACAGCCACAGGATCATCATTTAACACAAGCTCGCCTTTGCACACTACGCACTCAAATTTCTCAATTTCTGACTTATCCATCAGCAGGGGTCCTTATATTCTACTACAGCGCTTACTCCCATGGTGCACCCAACATCGACAGATGCTACACCGAATCGAGTTAGTGCCCACACCCTTTCCACACACTGCACATGGGTATGCACCGCTCT
This sequence comes from Paralithodes platypus, assembly GCA_032716605.1. Lineage (NCBI taxonomy): Eukaryota > Metazoa > Arthropoda > Malacostraca > Decapoda > Lithodidae > Paralithodes > Paralithodes platypus. The sequence goes on along the minus strand of CM064552.1, from coordinate 42,791,368 downwards.
TTTCCACATTGCCTCGTCGCAATCTACAATGCATTACCTTGGTTTTGTTAATATTGACTCTTAAACACTGACTCGCCATGCCCTCTCTCCATCTTCTGAATTTGGCCTCAGCATCTTGCACATTGTCATCTATAAGAACTAAATCGTCTGCATAAAACAGTTCCCACGGGAGTCCGGATCTAAAATTTATAGACAGTGACTCCAGGACCATATTAAAGAGGAAGGGGCTTAACACTGAACCCTGATGAACTCCAACACGGACTGTGAACTCCTCACTCAGTACACCTTTCACCCTCACCACAGTTCGCGAATGCTCATACATCTTCATTATCACACGCACCAGCCACTCTTCCACACCAAGTTTCCTCATAGCCCACTGCACAACATCTCTAGGCACCCTGTCAAAGGCCTTCTCCAGGTCTACAAACATATGCCAGTCACGTTCAGCCTTCCTATGATGTTGTCGGAGAGAGGTGATGGATGAATCATACCAGTGGCAATCATCTTGTTCAATGATTCCCTTTTGAATCTCTGGGCAGTATCTAGTAGAAATCGAGCTTAGCAAATGATTATGTAATGTAACTACTGTATATAATCAGTAGAGATATCAGATGTGTCAATATTGTAGAATTTAGAGAATTACAAACCGCACAAGATGATTGTGCATGATTGACATTCGCATAGTTTCTAAATAGCATAATAATTTTATAATCTTATTGTTAGAGTGTGGTCTCGGGACATTAACCCGAGAAGTGGGATAAGCCTCACGGAAGTATGTGTATAGCGAATGCGATAGGCTTCACGGAAGCAAGACCATGAAAAAAAACTTCAAAAGCGCCCCAGGGGCTCTCAAAACAAAGGAATATGTCATTAGGTGAGATAATTCCCCTCTAGTACTTCCTACTACTCATCCATATGTTTCTCAATCCTTCCCCCTTCCCCTCTTTCCCTACCTTTTCCCCTCTCCCATCCTCCTCAATTATCACCTATTTTTCCTCTTATTTTCATAATTTATTGGTTATTTTTCGCACAAGTTATTGACAGGCGAGGTGAGAGAAAGTGTTACATCATATAGAGACCCTTTAGAACTGTGAGATCAGCCTCGGGTCTCTCAGTGTGTTGCGAGACGTTGCAAGGGGAGGATGTATATGTGTCTCAGCTTGCCGCCCGAACACATGCCCGGGCGGCGAAAATATAGGTTTTTCACCACCCAAATGCTTTCCCCACTTATTTTATCGCTCTTCAAGGTTTATATGTTGTTGTTGTTCCCCATGCTTCCTGGCCGAACAGCTCCAAGGCCCCGAGCAAGGCCAAGGCCATAACCGAACGCCCCCACAGAACCCTCCCTGCCGACCACAATAAAGCCTGGGTGACCGAAACCACTCCATGGCGAGGAGCGGAGGAGAGTGCGGAAACGCCCGGGAAACCAAAGTCCCACCCAGGTGTTAGTCTTAGTAATCAGAAACTTGGGTAATAAAGTGAATATGTTTTGACAAGATACATAAGTGGAAATAGATAAATGAGTCAGCACTCAAAGCTTATTAGTGCACTGGAATATAATCTGCTCACCCCGCCCTGGATAATGAATCAAAGTATTATCCGCCAACTCTGCCTGCAATACTCAGCATATGGAACTCTGCCGGTGCTACAGCGAGGTAAGGCGAATTCAAAGTGAGTTCAACAGTGGTAGCAGAGCGTAGTTCGCAGTTTTACCGAAATATGGCGTCAGTGATTAAAAATCCTCCACAAATGACATCGGAAAAAGACTATGAGAGGTGGAAGAAAGATATAGAAATATGGCAGAAACTAACGAGTGTGACACCGGAGAAGCAAGCATTGGCGGTTCATTTGACATTGACTGGCAGGACTAGAGATGTCAGCAGCGAAATAGATACAACAGTCTTGGCGAGTGACAAAGGAATGGAACATTTGCTGACAAGATTAGACTGTTTTTATGCTAGATACAAATAGACGGGCCTTTATGGCTTATTCTGAATTTGAATCGTTCAAGCGCCCCGCTGAGATGACGATAACTGACTATTTGGTGGAATTTGGTAGAAGATATTATAGATTCAAGAAACATGGTATGGAACTGCCAGATCAGGTATTGGCGTTTCGGTTATTGAAAAGTTGTGATTTGTCAGATATTCACTTCCAATTAGCGATGTCAACTACGACTACCATCACATTCGAGGAGATGAAAAAGACACTAAATAGAATGTTCGGAGGTGGAATTGTAGACCACAATTTAAGTGGAGATGCACAGAATGACACAGTGCAGGTGCAGGTGAAATCTGAGCCCATTTTGGAAGTCAGTAGAGCTCCATTTCGAGGCACCGGAGGCAGATATAGACGTGGGTATAGACGTGGAACACGTAACAGGTACTGGAGTCCTAGAGGTGTTGGTGGTGATGCCAAAAACCCAACAGGACCAAATGGTGAGCTCACAAAATGTTTTGTGTGTGGATCTGTTGACCACTGGGTGCGAAATTGTCCTAAGAGAGAGGATAGGGATATGGAAAATAAGGATGTGATGGAAGATACTGGCGAAGTGCAGCTGACATTGTTATCAGACGGGGTTGATAAGAGAGAAAAATTAATGTCGGAAGCTTTGGGAGCCCTGGTTCTTGATTCAGGATGTTCTACAACGGTGTGTGGAGAAGGCTGGTTACAGGCTTATGTGGATACAGTATCATCAGATGACGTACAGTTGATAAAAAGAGAGAGATCAGAGACATCATTTAAATTCGGAGATGGAAGACGGGTGACATCAAAAGGTATTGTGCATATTCCCTGTTATATACATGGGATAAAAATCATGATTCGGACCGATGTGGTGGATTGTAGAATTCCACTACTTATGAGCAGGTCAGCCATGAAACGTGGAGGCATGATATTGAACTTCAGAAAGGATACAGTGCATATGTTTGGCAGAGAAAGTAAGCTGCATATCACCTCTACAGGGCATTATACACTTCCCATAGTGAAGACACGATGTAAGCAAATGGTAGACTGGGTATTGGCCACAGAAGGTCATGAAGACATTTCCAAGAAGGTGTTGAAGTTACATCGGCAATTCTCACATCCCACTGCAGAGAAGTTAACGAGATTAATCAAAGAAGCAGGGATACTCAATGAACAATGGAAACTGGAAATAAATAAAGTGAGTGATAGTTGTGATATTTGTAGAAAATTTAAGAAAGTGCCTCCCCATCCTGTGGTGGGACTCCCCATTGGTAAGACATTCAATGAGGCAGTAGGAATGGATCTGAAGGCATGGAAGAGTGACTATTTTCTTGTCTTGGTTGACTTGGCAACAAGATATTGTGTGACTACGGTCATACATAATAAGAAACCTGAGACCATTATAAGAGAAGTAGTGATTCAGTGGATCAGCCGGTTTGGAGCACCTGACAAGTTCTTGACCGACAATGGTGGAGAGTTCAATAACAGTGATTTTCGGAGCATGGCCGAAAATTATATTATTCAAGTGATGTGCACAGCTGCTGAAAGCCCATGGAGCAATGGCGTATGTGAGCGGCTGAATGCCGTACTTGGTGATAATGTGGCAAAGATTGTGTTGGATGCAAAATGTGGTGTATCTACAGCACTGGCATGGGCTGTATCAGCACGTAATGCACTCCAGAACAACAATGGATTTTCCCCAAACCAGCTGGTGTATGGATTCAACCCAAGTATACCTAGTGTGCTGAATAATAAGATTCCTGCTCTTGAAAACAGGACATCATCGGAAATCGTGGCTGAAAACCTTAATGCTATGCGTGTGGCCAGAGAAGTGTTCATCAAAAATGAGTCCAATGAGAGAATACGTAGGGCACTACTGCATAACGTAAGATAACTACCCATAACGAGGGGCGTCGCGCTCCTTGGTGCCGCTAGAAGAGCGGCGAACACATCTAAAGGTATCTAAAGGTAAAGGTATCATTACAAACGAAACAGTGAAAACCAATGGAAAGGCCCAGGTGTAGTGATTGGAAAGGATGGTAAACAAGTTCTTGTGAAACATGGAGGAACATATGTGCGAGTGCACACTTGTAGGTTGCAGAATGCGCATAATGTGCATGAACAAATTAAGATGCAAGACATGGACGATATCAGTAGTGGCAAAATAACGGAGACAGGATTGCATATTCCAGTTGAAGACAAATCAAATGATGTTAACATAGAAAACAAAACAGAGAATGAGCCTGAGGACGCTGAAATGGATGATAATGAGAAATGCAGTGGTGAACAGGAGTCCGGAGACGGAACCAGTGTAGCTGCTGAAGCTAGAATGCCTAGAGTGGGGGATAGAATAGAAGGATACATGGTGGAGAACAAGGAAAAAGTGATTATCACAATCTTAAGTAGAGCCGGTAAAGCAACTGGTAAGTACAAAACATGTTTCAACATCAGAGACGAAGCAAGTAATGTGACAAAATGGATTGATGTAGATAAAGACATATATAATTGGCGGATTGTGAACGATACAGAGGAAGTCATGATAACATATTCCAATGATGCATGCATAGAGGCAAAAAGGGCAGAAATGAAGAATTGGATTGATAATGATGTGTTTGAGGAAGTTGAGGACCAAGGTCAGAAGGCCATATCAACAAGGTGGATAATGACACAGAAAATAAAATCTGGCACTCAGGTTATTAAGGCCCGTTTAGTGGCACGTGGCTTTGATGAAGAGTTAAAGGATGTTCCCATTGATTCTCCTACGTGTTCAAAGGAAGCTTTTAGACTGACTTTAAGTATTGTGTCCGCCAAGAATTGGGACTGCCATGCACTGGATGTGAAAGCCGCTTTCTTACAGGGGCATCCTATTAATAGAGAGATTTTCGTGTTGCCCCCTGAAGAATTCTACAATAGATATCTATGGAGATTAAAGAAGACAGTATATGGTCTCAATGATGCAGCCAGAGCATGGTACGAGAGGGTGAAGCATGAATTGCTTACATTGGGTATGTCAATGTGTGGTTTAGAACCAGCACTGTTCTTCTGGCATAATGATGGAAGATTAGAAGGGATCATTTGCATCCATGTAGATGACTTCTATTGGAGCGGGTCAAATGCATTCAAGATATCTGTAATGTCCCAGTTGGAAAAATTATTTCTGATTGGTTCTGAAGAGAAGACTCGTTTCCAGTACCTGGGTATAACAATAGAACAAGCAGAGGATGGCATTATGATCAAACAAGGCAATTACATTAGACATGGACTCCAAGAGATGAAAATGATCAAATCTTATAAGGACAGAAGAAATTATGAAGTCAGTCAAGAGGAGAGAACAAAATACCGATCTGTTGTGGGCCAACTAAACTGGGTAGCCACACAAACGAGGCCAGATATAGCATATGATGTATGTGAACTGAGTACGGCATTCAATCAGACAACTGTCGGAGATGTAATCAGAGCCAACAAAGCCGTCAAGAAGGTCAAGGATAACCCACTGTCAATTTGGTTTGGGAAAGTGGACCTGGACGAGTGTACACTTGAATGCTACAGTGACGCGTCTTCTGGCAATTTGACAGACCTTGGGTCTCAGGGTGGTCACATCATATTTGTGAGAGACAGAGAGGGAAATAGCTGCCCCATTGCATGGAGATCAAGAAAGGTGAGACGGGTGGTGAAATCGACTTTGGCAGCAGAATCCCTTAGTCTATTAGATGCAGCAGAGAATGGGATGTATTTGGCACATATGCTGAGAACAATCCTCGGAAATCAGCACACAATTCCGGTAAAATGTTTTTCAGACAACAAATCTTTGGTGGATTGTTTGCAGTCTACCAAGTTGGTAGATGACAGAAGCCTAAGGATAAATATAGCTGTGTTGCAAGACATGATAGCAAGAAAAGAAATCCAAGAAGTGAAGTGGATAGAAACAACGAAGCAGATAGCAGACTGTCTCACAAAGAAAGGAGCCTCTCCTATGTTATTACTAAAGGAGTTGAGCAAAGCAGAGTAAAGAAAAGAAGAGACTATAAAGACTATGAGAGGTGGAAGAAAGATAGAGATGACGATAACTGACTATTTGGTGGAATTTGGTAGAAGATATTATAGATTCAAGAAACATGGTATGGAACTGCCAGATCAGGTGTTGGCATTTCGGTTATTGAAAAGTTGTGATTTGTCAGATATTCATTTCCAATTGGCGATGTCAACTACGACTACCATCACATTCGAGGAGATGAAAAAGACGCTAAATAGAATGTTCGGAGGTGGAATTGTAGACCACAATTTAAGTGGAGATGCACAGAATGACACAGTGCAGGTGCAGGTGAAATCTGAGCCCACTTTGGAAGTCAGTATCCCTGTGCCCCTCAGCAATTATGAAGAGAAAGTTGAGGGGCAAAGGAAAAATGTGACGCTTTGGCTTCCAATCTTGGTAGATTGGGAGGTCAATCCACGGAAGAGACGCCGTCACTTGAGATCTAGAAAATATATAAGTAAAAGCAACAGTCAGAGTAAGCTATGGGTATGGCAGAGATCGCTCAGTTCTCACTCTGATAGACCAGCCCATCACCAAGGTTTATATGTTAATCATATAAGTAAAATAAGCGCTTATGAAGAAGAAATAATGCTTTATATGGTAGATATAATTAATTCTGTCAGAATTTAAGGTAATTCATTTGCATACAGGGTGTAACGCGACGTATGACTAATAACTTACGCCAGTTATCTATCGTGTAATTTTTGCCTTGAAATGTGTTGTGGAGAAGTATCTGGAGAAGGGACAAAAGTTGTTTGTTGCCTTTATGGACTTGGAGAAAACTTACGACAGAATTAGAGAAGGTCTGTGGAAAGTATTGAGAATATACAGAGTATCTGGCAAGCTGCTGAAAGTGGTGAAGAGCATGTATGAAGGTGTAAAGGCAGCAGTACGTGTGGAGAATGAACAGAGCGAGTTCTTTGATCTGAATGTTGGGTTAAAGTAAGGTTGTGTGATTTCCTCATGGTTGTTCAATATATATATATATGATGTAGTCATGAAAGAAATACAAGGAAAAGCAGTGGATGTTGGTTTACTGCTGATAAGGGAAGGAAATAAGTGGAAGTTGCCTGTACTGCTGTTTGCTGACTATACAGTTCTGATAAGTGATAGTAAGTGGGAGTTGCAGGGTCTGGTAAATATGTTTTGGAACAGTGTGTGAAAAACAGAATCTGAAGGTAAATGTGGGGAAGAGTAAGGTTATGGTCTTTGAAAGGGGTGCAGTCACGGAGTGTGAGGTGAAGTTGAACTGTCAGGTTATGGAGAATTTCAGCTCATTCTGGCCAACATTATATAATTTTCTTCAAATATAAAAGACATATATCATAGATAAGGAATGAAAAGTACCTCGAGAAACCTCTTGGATGGACCTTACTAGATGATTTTATTATGCTTAAGAAATACCTCTATGTGGAAAGGGAGTGGGCGTTAACTCAATTCAATGTAGCATCTGTCGATGTTGGGTACACCATAGGAGTAAGCGCTGTAGTAGAATAAAGGGACCCCTGCCGAAGGATAAGTCAGAAATAGAGAAATTTGAGTGCGTAGTGTGCAAAGGCGAGCTTGTGTTAAGTGATGATCCGGTGGCTGTGAATTTTGGAAATGAGTCTTTGGAGCTGGTAAACAAGTTTTGTTACCTAGGAGATACCATCTCTGCCGGTGGTGGGGCCGAGGCTGCCACTGTTGCTAGAATTAGGTGTGGCTGGGGAAGTTCAGAGAACTGATGCCAATCCTGACCATGAAAAGAATGCCTCTCCCCCTGAAGGGAAAGGTGTATGCCTCATTTGTTAAAAGTGCAATGACGTATGCCTCAGAAACATGGGTCGTTAAAGTAGAGGATGTCAATAGAATGGAGCGTAATGAGATGAGAATGGTGAGATGGATGTGTGGGGCCAGGCTACAGGATAGAATAACAAATGTTGAGCTGAGGAGACGTTTAGGTATAAAGAGTATTAGCGAGGTGATGCGTACAAGTAGACTGGGATGGTATGGACATGTGGAGAGAATGGATGAACAAAATTGGGTGAAAAAATGCAGGTCTGTGATTGTGGAGGGAGCTGCACCAAGGGGTGGACCGAGGAAGACCTGGGATCGGACTATATGCCCGATCTCAAATCCAAGAACTTGACAAGTGAAGCAGCCCTTAACAGGGTTGCCTGGAATGCCACCATTAGGACAAGAGACTGAAACTGCACTTATGTGTGGAACACTCCGTCTTAAAATTTTATGTATGTATGTATGTAAAAGGATTAAAGTAATACATTCAACATCAACAGCTCCCTGAAGACTGAAGACAACCTGACGGTCGCAGCAAGCATTCCCTCTGAGCGGCTGATGATCGAGACAGACTGCCCCTGGTGTGAGGTCCGCCCTTCCCATGCCGGCCACAAGCACATCAAGACCACCTTCCCTACCAAGAAGAAGGAGAAGTGGGAGGCCGGATCCATGGTCAAGAGTAGGAACGAACCCAACTGTATAGTGTAAGTTGAACTTCTTGTTGGAGGGTGTTTACTATATAATTAACCCCTACTGTACCGGAGGATACAGTAATAAAAGTCTCCCCCCCCCCCCCCCCCCGCCCCCCCCAGTCCCAAGCAATGTGGCCAAAATGGCAAGATAGAACAACCTTCCACCTCAAGAGATGAAGGAAGACTGGCTCTTGACTTGACTTGATGGCTAGAGAAAAGGTTTGAAAGTACAGTACAGTATATTGTTTATATGTGGATTGGAGGTACGGGGTGGGAGATTGGAAGTCTTTGGAGGGATAGATTGGTGGGTTATTGTGATTGGTGATTAGATGAAGGTATAGTTAGAAATGGAAGTAAAGTAGAAGATAAAAGGTGTCCGGGATCGACCGGACTACTACATTGTTTTGGTTTTAACTATTATTAATTTTTCTTATAGTTAGTCATTACTTAGTCTGTTTTTTCTGCTTTGATACTTTTCTTCTGCTGTTCGCTTGCACTGTAGCTATATAACTATCATTGTTAACTCTCGCTCTTTGTATTTTTCTATTAATTTAATTATTATGTTATCCATTGTAACTTTTATTTATTTATTTATTTATTTATTTATTTATTTATTTTATTTTTTTTTCCACGTCCTGGATTTACTGCCGGAGCCTTCCCTAGTGACCGTCAGTGTGACAAATAATGGCACACCAACTATTACCTCAGTTTGACTCCCGCTGGTAGTATCCAGATATTCTGTGTTTTATTGCTTCCTCCCAGCGATATCCTCTAATAAAAAGCCATTGCAACATGACACATCTCTGTCTCACTCCAACTTTGACCACAAAACTATCTTGCAGCTTTATTTTGGTAGGTGGGAAAGTCCATCATCCACATTCTTTGGGCAATGTCAAAGGGTGGTAGGGGCTACTTTATCTAGGGGAACATTTGGGGATGGCCAGTGTACCGAAAGAAATTTCTTTTTAACACCACTCACCTTTATATTTACCAATGCATTCTTATATAATTACTTTATTGGCATTAATTTTCCTCCTGCACTAAATACTGTCAACACATCCCACAGACTCTTCCAATCCACTTTCAAATATGCCTTTTCCAAATCTGTGAATGCTGTAGCCTATAGCTTTTGTTTTCTGTTCAAAACTAGTTACTAGGAACAACTTTATAGATGTAACACTTTTATTTATTAATTTGTTATATTTATATTTAATATGTTTCCTACGCATAGTAGGGAAGATGTACACTAGTGATCGAGAGAGTGAGAGTGAGAACGGAGAAATTAGTAAGTGAGCATCAGGGCGAGTTTAGGAAGGGAAGAGGGTGTATACCCGGTAGACCAAATTTTCTCCTTGAAATATGTTGAGAAATCATCATGGTCACAAAAGTTGCACGCTGCCTTTATGAATTTGGAGAAAGCCTATGACAGAGTTGATAGAGAACGTCTGTGGAAAGTATTGAGATTATACAGAGTAGCTGGTAAGTTGCTGAAAGCGGTGAAGAGCATATATGAGGATGCGAAGGCGGCAGTGCTAGTGGAGAATGAACAGAGTGAGTTCTTTGATCTGAATGTTGGGTTAAAGAAAGGGTGTGTGATGCTCCCATGGTTGTTGAATAATTATATGGATGGAATCATGAAAGAAATTCAAGGAAGAGCAGTGGATGTTGATGTACCCCTGATAAGGAAAGGAAATGAGTGGAAGTTGCCTATACAGAACTGCTGTTTGCAGTTCTGATGAGTAATAATGAGTGGGAGTTACTGGGTCTGGTATGTTTGAAAGGGAGGACCGGAGTACCGGTACTTGATACCACATAATTCTAGGTCTACCCCTATGTGCAGCTTCCCTGCACGTTCACAGTACGGCACTATACAATGAAGCCTTGTTATTGGCGCTGGCATTGTCTCTATATGACAGTGCTGTGACAGGGCTTCATTGTACTTGCTCCAAGTTGCCTAATGGCGGCACACTGGCAGTGGGTGTCGCTCCCTCTGGACCCGGCCCTGGCGCCCTGGGCCCAACCTGGACGAAATGGATCCAGAGGGTACAGTACGTAGTGTTTCCCCGGACTGGCACTTTCCGCCCAATAGTATAGGGGCCCGAACCTGTACGCGCACAGGGTGCGTCCCTGCGGCTGGTTCTGGTGGGGCGTACCGAGGCCACTGGATCCTACCCCCTTGAAATCACTTGGGGGATGGTGCTGGGAATGGTCCCGGGGTAGACTGGAGCCGGAGTTCTGGGGTGGGGGGGTGGGGGGAGGGTGATGCCCATCTGCCAGCCAAACCTACCTAACTATGACTAAAATCAAAGAAAATAAACGTAAGTCCGATGAAACAAAACCGCACAGGACAATGACAAATGCCCCCCACAAACTCAGACTTGCTAGTGTGAATGTTGTTGGTAGTTTGAATCTGCGTGCGAATGAAGTGGCTGAGATGTGTGAGAGGAGGCGAGTGGACGTCTGCTGTACCCAGGAAACACTCTGGAAGAGGCATGGGGTACAGTGGATTGTCGGAAGGAGGAAAAGATATAGGATATACTGGATGGGTGTGGAGACTGATAAAGCGAAAGGAGGAGTGGGTGTTCTGGTGGCTGAAGAGCTTGCGGAAAGTGTGCTTCAGATTACGAGAATTAGTGAAAGGCTGATTGTTTTGAAGTTGAAAGTTGGTGAAAGAATTCTGAATGTGATATCTGCATATGCCCCACAGGCTGGTTTACAGAAAGATAAAAGAGGACTTCTGGAATGACACCGTCAGTGTCATATCAGGCCTCTCGGAGAACGAAATAACAATCGTGGGGGGGGGACCTCAATGGTCACGTGGGAGCATCTGCAGATGGATACGAGGGGGTACATGGAGGAAATGGTTACGGAAGGAGAAATCTAGAAGGCGAATATATATTGGAGTCCTGCGTTGCACTCAACATGGTTGTGTGTAACACAAAGTTCAAGAAAAGACAGAGCCACCTGATCACATATAACTCTGGGGTCTCCAGTAGCCAGATAGATTACTTCTTGGTTAACAGGAAAGACTGGAAACTAGTTCGAGATGTAAAGGTCATCTCGAGCGAAGAATGTATCCCCCAGCATAAGCTACTTGTGTGCGACATGAGCTTATACAGAGATCCTAAGCGCAAGAAGGTTTACATACCCAAAAGGAAAGTGTGGCTGCTGAAGGACAAGGAAGTTAGGGATAGGTTTCATAATGAACTGGAGGAAATGAATAGAAATAAGGAAGCTAGGCCTAACGATGTAAATAGCCAATGGAACTTTCTTAAGCATAGCCTTATCGCTGCCACTGACAAAGTCTGTGGGAAAACAAAGGGTCACCCCAGGAATAAGACCTCTTGGTGGTGGAACGATGAGGTAGAACATGCTGTGAAAGAGAAAAGGAGATGCTTCAAAGCATGGAAGAAAGGAGGCAGCAGGGAGGAATACCAGGCAGCTAAACGAACTGCCAAAAGAGTTATTTACAATGCTAAAAATCGCATTAAGGACCTGGTCCTCGAACAAGTGTGTAACACTGACAATCCCAATGGGATCTTCAACCTAGTTAGGCGAGTTAAAAATTACAGTAGGGATATTATAGGTGAACAGTGTGTTAGAGATGATAATGGGAAGATTGTGTATGCAGAAAATGAAATCAGAGAAGCATGGAAGGTACACTATGAACAATTGCTAAATGTAGAGTTTGAATGGGATAAGGAACAGCTTAGTATCGAAAAACCAATATCTGGGCCCCCTCCTTTGATAGCACCAGCTGTAGTGAGCGACGCAATCAATAAAATGAAGGACGGTAAAGCTCCAGGTTGCTCAGACATTGTCGCTGAGATGATAAAAGCCTCAGGGGAGATTGGTGTAAACTTAGTCACTGAGTTGATAAACACCATTATTAAAGATGAGAAAATCCCAGAGGATTGGCTCAAAAGTGTAATAGTAAATATATACAAAGGAAAAGGGGATGCGCTAGATAGAGGAAATTATAGGGGCCTGTTATGCTTGACCAAATCATGAAGGTCTGTGAGAGAGTCCTTGAGGGTTTGATCAGGCAAAGCATCTCTATTGATGATATGCAGTTTGGTTTTATGCCAGGACGTGGTACAACCGATGCTATCTTCATAGTCAGGCAGATACAGGAAAGATACTTACTAAAAGGCAGGGATCTTTACTTTGTGTTTGTGGACCTGGAGAAGGCCTTTGATAGGGTACCTAGAGATGTTGTGCAGTGGGCTATGAGGAAACTTGGTGTGGAAGAGTGGCTGGTGCGTGTGATAATGAAGATGTATGAGGATTCGCGAAGTTTGGTGAGGGTGAAGGGTGTACTGAGTGATGAGTTCGCAGTCCGTGTTGGAGTCCATCAGGGTTCAGTATTAAGCCCCCTCCTCTTTATTATGGTCTTGGAGGCGCTGTCTAGAGTTTTTAGAGGCGGACTCCCGTTGGAACTGTTTTATGCAGACGATTTAGTCCTAATAGCTGACAGTATGCAGGATGCTGAGGCCAAATTCAGAGAGTGGAGAGAGGGCATGGCGAGCAAGGGTTTAAGAGTCAATATTAACAAAACCAAGGTTATGCATTGTAGATTGAGACGAGGCAATGTGGAAAAGAGCGGTGCATACCCATGTGCAGTGTGTGGAAAGGGAGTGGGCGTTAACTCAATTCAATGTAGCATCTGTCGATGTTGGGTACACCATGGGAGTAAGCGCTGTAGTAGAATAAAGGGGCCCCTGCCGAAGGATAAGTCAGAAATAGAGAAATTTGAGTGCGTAGTGTGCAAAGGCGAGCTTGTGTTAAGTGATGATCCTGTGGCTGTGAATTTTGGAAATGAGTCTTTGGAGCTGGTGAACAAGTTTTGTTACCTAGGAGATACCATCTCTGCCGGTGGTGGGGCCGAGGCTGCCACTGTTGCTAGAATTAGGTGTGGCTGGGGAAAGTTCAGAGAATTGATGCCAATCCTGACCATGAAAAGAATACCTCTCCCCCTGAAGGGAAAGGTGTATGCCTCATGTGTTAGAAGTGCAATGACGTATGCCTCAGAAACATGGGCCGTTAAAGTAGAGGATGTCAACAGAATGGAGCGTAATGAGATGAGAATGGTGAGATGGATGTGTGGGGCCAGGCTACAGGATAGAATAACAAATGTTGAGCTGAGGAGACGTTTAGGTATAAAGAGTATTAGCGAGGTGATGCGTACAAGTAGACTGGGATGGTATGGACATGTGGAGAGAATGGATGAACAAAATTGGGTGAAAAAATGCAGGTCTGTGATTGTGGAGGGAGCTGCACCAAGGGGTGGACCGAGGAAGACCTGGGATTGGACTATACGCGCTGATCTCAAATCCAAGAACTTGACAAGTGAAGCAGCCCTTAACAGGGTTGCCTGGAACGCCGCCATTAGGACAAGAGACTGAAACTGCACTGATGTGTGGAACACTCGGTCTTAAAATTTTATGTATGTATGTATGTATTTCTTTACCCAGCACTGATCATCCTTTCTCTCCACGTGTCCAAACCAACCAAGTCAGCTTGTGCGCATCACTTCACTGATACTCCTAATGCCCAGACGTTTTCTTAATTCCTCACTCGATACCCCTTCCATGTTCTACATACATAAAATTTTAAGACTGAGTGTTCCACACATACGTGCAGTTTCAGTCTCTTGTCCTAATGGCGGCGTTCCAGGCAACCCTGTTAAGGGCTGCTTCACTTTTCAAGTTCTTGGATTTGAGATCGGCACGTATAGTCCGATCCCAGGTCTTCCTCGGTCCACCCCTGGGTGCAGCTCCCTCCACAATCACAGACTTGCATTTTTTCACCCAATTTTGTTCATCCATTCTCTCCACATGTCCATACCATCCCAGTCTACTTGTACGCATCACCTCGCTAATATTGATATCCTACGCTTTAACCGGCCATGTCTCCGAGGCATGGGTCATCGCACTCCTGGCACATGAGAGATCATGGTCAGGAGTGGCAACAACTCTCTAAACTTCCCCCAGCCACTTCTGACTTTAGCAATAGAGCCAGCTTCAGCGCCACCTCCGACAGAAACCGTATCGCCCAAATAGCAGAATGAATTCACACACTCCAGCGCTACACTGCCGAAATCAACACTAACAGGCAGGTCATTTAACATAAGTTCTCCCTTGCACACTGCACATTCAAAGTCTATGATTCTCGTCAAAGGTCCTCTTGCCCCATTACATCTCTGTGTACCCAGTCAATACAGATGCAACATTGAATTGAGTTACTTCCCACCTTCTTCCCACATACTGCACATGGATAGTCACCACTTCTTTCCATAGTTCCGTGCCTTACTCCACTGATCATGACTTTTGTTTTATCTATATTAACTCTTAGGCCCTTGTTTACCATACCCTCCATCCATCTATTGAACTTTACCTCTGCTTCCTGCGCACTATCTGCGATAAGAACTAGGTCATGTGGTGGGCTGGATCTATCAGAGTGAGGGTTGGTGTCCTCTACTTCTCATGGCTAGTTCTGACTTTACCTTTTTCATCATTCTTATTTATATCTTTCTTCCTAAGAGTGGTAAAGGCAGTGGGGCCATAATGGTGTGCCCCAAGGTTCCCTATTGTCTTACTCTCACAGCCCACTGGCACAAGTCGGTCTTTCTCTCTGGCGTAGGGATGCAGGGGTCAACCGCACGCCACTTCAGTGGTGCAGTTAGCCTCTGTAGCAGTTACGGTGATTTCTTGTTACTGCCTTATTGTAGCACAGTTAAGGCTGGTGTGGTGCGATTTTTGCCAGGTGCAGGTGCTTCAGGGGGACTTTGTTGAGTTTTGCTGAGACACTGATGATGATGCAGGTTTTACCACCATATACTCCCTGCTGAATAGCAAGGCTAGGGTGGGTGCCCTGATGAATCAGGGACTTAGTGAATAGTTGCCACAGATTGCTAGACCGCACCGTTCACCAACAGCACTGACATCTGCCAATAACTCACTGGCTGGCCCGAGGCTCGAACCGTCAACCTCACGGTTAGCAGGCGAACGCTCTACCAATCGAGCTACGGCCTGTGGCCTGTGGCTTACTGTTAGCGCTATACCAACATCACCCACTGTGATAACATGATGAGGCATTGTTGTGGTAAGACTTTGTTGTACTGTGCTGCAGTAAAGACTGTAACCACCGTGCTATGATTGCTGTGCACTGTGTGCAGTACTGTGATTGTACCATGGAAGCCACATTCACTGTGGACGGTTGCGGTCTTTAAACCCGTATGTATGTATGTATGTATCTGCATATAACAACTCCCATGGGAGTCCTGTTCTAAAGTCCCTTGACAGAGCCTCCAGGACCATTACAAACTGTAATGGGCTCAGCACTGAACCTTGGTGAACTCCAAATTTCATTGGGAACTCTTCGCTCAGAACCCCATTCACTCTAACTGCTGCTTTTGACCTCTCACGGGCAGCAGTTAGAGTGAATGGGGTTCTGAGCGAATTCAGAAAGAAAAAGTAATGTAGATTTCATATACACAGATTTCATCAAAGTCTTTGATAAATGTTATTGTCTAATAATTACCCATAAACTGAAAGAAAAGGAGGTTAATGGAAAAGTGGGGAGATGGATATACAGTTTCTTCATTACAGAAAATAATTAGTAGCAGTAAATCAAGAAGTATTTGTAGGTTGTTGTTGTAGTTCCCCAGACTGTCTGGCCGAGCAGTCCCGAGTTTGGTAGACCGAAGCCATCCAGATGCTTGGACCTAGCAATTGGATCTTCTCTTCCTCATCCTAATTACAGTAGTGATATCGACGCTAATGTGAGACATAGCTGTGTCTCCTTGTTTTCAGATGTCAGTTAAGTCTAGGAATAACCACATTAGGAAAAACAAAATTTTGCAAGCCGACATGAATGTATTATTACAGTGGGCCAAAGACAATAACATGCAATTGAATTAAATAAATTCCAGCTGGTTAGATATGGAGGACATGAAGAAATATATGAAAGCACAACCTACATAAGTCAAACCTACCAATTCAATGAAGTGTAAATGTAAAAGACCTAGGGTTAGTAATGTCATAAAAATGTCCTTCATAGAGCATGACCAGGTCAAGGCAGTAACAACAAGGAAATTAGCAGGTTGGAGGCTACATACTTTCAGGAACAAGAAGAACTGCCAATGATAACATTCTTCAAATGTCTGGTAATCCGACGTCTGGTATACTGTACTGTACTAAAATCTTCACACAAATCTGGAAAATTATATATCTTAGAGAGTATTCAAGGAAACTTTGCATCCCACATCAGCCCGGTAATATATCTTCTCTACTTGGAGCGGCTGAAACCTCCTCACCACTAGCCTACTCACTGGAGCGAGGAAGAGAAAGATAATTAATAATCTACACAAGGAAGATTATTGAAGGTCTAGTGCCCAACTTTCACATCACAATATGGAACTGGAATGACAGGGGAGGTAGGGGAGTGCAAGGGAGCTATGGGCACACTGAGGGACTCCTGGTTGACAAATCTATTCAAAATGCCAGAGAACGAGAGAAACCTGATGAATGTGACTGCGTAAGTCTTCAAGAGAGCCTTTGACAACCAGATCAACCATACTTTGCGGGGTAGATCTGCTCCCTCGATTAGTCTTGGTTCATCAAGCACTGCCAACAAACATACCCGGGAGAGAGCCACTCTCCCCGAGGCCTTTAAGAGGCCAAAACAGCTCAAAGTAGACTCAAGGATAAGGTACATTTTAAAGGTATAACCACATCTGTAGTAGGAATAAAATGATAAGGGAGGTCACAAAGAATTCCATGGTGCTTTATTCCAGATATTTCGACATCTTCTCATGTCATATCAGTGGTCTTCTTTGTAAAACTTCGGAGAGAGGGGTGTTCCTTGGGAACCGGATCTTCAGTAGGAATAACCACTAACAGTTCCATGGTGCTTTATTGCAGATGTTTAGATATCTTCATATGTCATCATCAGTAGTCTTTATAAAACTTCGGAGAGAGGGGTGTTCCTTGGGTATATATATATATACACATATATATATATATATATATATATATATATATATATATATATATATATATACAGTATATATATATATATATATATATATATATATATATATATATATATTAATCATTTAACTTTTCTTTATCTTCCACAGGCAAGTATTGGAAGTATTGTCTGCAATCAAGAATGAAGATCAGAATCAGCTAGCTGACACACTGTATGCAAATACCATGAAATTATTTTTCAATTCAGAATTAGAATAGGCAGATCTTTTCAGATGATATTGAAATGTTAAGTTTTGTTAAATAAAATTTATTTAATGTATATACAGTAGATAGTTTGGTTCTTCTCTCCAAGCTTTGGATGGTAGAGGAATGACTATAGATCAGGCAAGGGAAGTGGTAATAAACAGGAATGAATGGAGAATGCTTGTGAATAGATGAGTGAACACGTGGTCATTTGGGGGAAGGGGTCGGGCGCAAGTTGGACTAGATAATAGTCCATCAGGCGCCTGGCCCGGGGAGACGGTTTATATGAAGGGTGCGCCTGGAAGTGTGGTGGGTGGGCTTGCGGTTTCGGCTCCGCTGCATGTCTGCCTGCTGAGATCGAAACCTCTCCGGGTGGTCGGGGGCCGAGGGAGTGCTGGAGGGACCTTGGTAGCCCTGGTCTCTTGGTCTTCTCCTGGATGACCTAGATGTGTGTGAATTTGTGTTTTGTTTTTGTGTGTTCTTTGTTTTCTGCTATGTTGTCACTATTCAGGCTCTGTCTTGAGTCCCCTCCCCCCCCAAACAAAAAAGAAGGGAAAAGTGGGGATTAGGCCTGAGTATATTCATACATATACTCTCCAGAAGACTGCCCTGTCATTAGGTGTATAAGGTGTATAATGTAATACCAGGGCAGCCGTAGTGCTGTGTACGCGCACAAGGTGTGTCCCTGCGGCTGGTTCTGGTGGGGTGCACTGGGGCCACTGGATCCTACCACCTATAATCCTTGGGTAAAGGTGCTGGTAAGGCCTCCCGTGCAGTCAAAATTCAAGTTCAAGTAAGTATATTGTTATGTGATTTATGTACAATATACTGTATACAGTACATACAGTACTGTACATTTATGACAATAACTTTAACATATAACAAAGAGGACCTGATACCCGGAGGTATATATGTCCGGAGACGGGTTGCAGCCTCCCACACGTTCAGGCTTGCCAGTGTGAATGTAGGGAGTATGAATGGCAGAGCAAATGAAGTTGTGGAAGTGCTTGAAAGACGAATAGTGGATGTGTGCTTCGCCCAGGAAACCTAATGGAAAGGGTGTGGTGTGCAGTGAATAATTGGAAAAATAAGAGATACAGGATCTTATGGAAGGGAGATAAGTCTGGAAAACCGAAAGGAGGAGTGGTTGTTCTGGTATCCAAGGAGTGGGAGAACATGTGATCTAATGCTCTTCAAATCCCTGGTGCTATTGTGGGGATCGGTTTTTACACCATACCCGAAAGAGGATTTATGGAGCTCCGATCTTACTCTCAACCATCTGAACAATTTTACCAACACACCTAAATTTCGTTAAATGCGGAAATAGCCTCACGAAAATATCATGCCCTGGTGGGGGCACGAACTCTCGACCCTTGGGTGTGAGGCAGGCACCTTACCAGTTAGACCAATAGAGATATCCCACTTGGCCTGTTCGGCTCAGGGTATTTCCGCATCCGAGGTCTGTTTAGGCTAGCCTATTTTCACTGACTTTACACTACTTCACCTTCCGGGAAGCGAAAGCTCCAAACAGAGAGGAACAAGCTTGAGCCGAATCGACCGAGAGTCCGTCAGAGAGATGAACGGGAATGGTGAGTCAACTTCACTGAGCGATGCTACACGCACCTACAAACTGCCCAGTTGGCAACTCGCTTGGGCGGCTGGCAACTCCACAACCCAACCCAATCGAGTCTCACAACACTCCCTGCTCTCTCCTATCCTCTTCCTTACCCTGTGGGGATCGGTTTTTACACCATACCCGAAAGAGGATTTATGGAGCTCCGATCTTACTCTCAACCATCTGAACAATTTTACCAACACACCTAAACTTCGTTAAATGCGGAAATAGCCTCACAAAAATATCATGCCCTGGTGGGGGCACGAACTCTCGACCCTTGGGTGTGAGGCAGGCACCTTACCAGTTAGACCAATAGAGATATCCCACTTAGCCTGTTCGGCTCAGGGTATTTCCGCATCCGAGGTCTGTTTAGGCTAGCCTATTTTCACTGACTTTACACTACCATAGCCGAGTACTGTACTGTAACATATTAACATGTGACTCGCATGGTGTAGTGACTAGCGTCTCGGACTTCCACCCAGAAGGCCCGGGTTCGCGCCCACGCTCGGCGCATTAAAGATTTTTCACAAGCACTGAGTCGTTACCATCCCTCATGAGCAAAGGGATGGGGTAGTAGTACAGGACCCCAATGGAAATACGCCTAATCGGCCTTATTGAGCTATCCTTAGCTAGCTTAGCATGCGCTAGCTTTAAGAACTATTAACATCCCCATAAAAAGTAAGTGAGATGTTTGTTATCACATATAGAATCACGTCTCTTTAACCCGGCAACGGCGAGAAAGCTCTTAAGAAGTTTTACTGGGCAACGGCAGCAAAGCTCTTAAGAGGGAAGGCCTTTAAAAAAAAAAAAAATTAAGGCCCCAGTAGCACTTTTTTTTTTTTTTTTTTTTTTTTTCTATACTTCATATCACTCCTCCACATCCCCTCCTTCGGGGGGAAGGAGGGGATGTGGAGGAGTGATATGAAGTATAGAAAAAAAAAAAAAAAAAGTGCTACTGGGGCCTTAATTTTTTTTTTTTTTTCCCCTCCCCCCTTCAATTATCACCTATTTTCCCTATTATTCCCTAATTCGTTGGTATATTTTCGTGTAAGCATTTCCAAGCCGGTTCTATGGTGTGATCATATGACTAGCGAGTGTGTTGCATAAGGGAGAGTGTGAGTGAGTGAGTCGGCAGGCTTGAGGCCTCGCGAAGGGAGGGGCTGCCTCAATTTGCTCCACAATTCATGAATGGGCTGCTCCATGTTTATTCGCGATTTTGACCATAAAAACATTATTCCCACTTGTTTTATTGTTGTTACAGGTTACTATCTTTATAGTGAAGGTAAAATAGGCGCATATGAATAAGTAATAACGATATTTATCGTAAAATTACGATTATAGGCATGAATGGAGCCTAATATCGTCGCCCAGAACAGTGGTGTTAAATACACACAGCTCGCCGTTTATAGGCTAACAAACTCCCACGTCGAGTAAGAGACATGAGGGGCGTCTCGTTAGACAACTTAACCCCTGTTTATCGGGGCCCGACTTAAGTCCGTATCTAAAAACCTGGACTATGTGGCGGGGCCCGACTTTAGTCCGTGTGCAATTTTTGAGCAAGAATGGCTCTGAGAGAGAGACGAGCGACGGGAGGAGCGTAGGTTACCTCATGACCGCTCGGCACAGACCCCGTGTGCCTACAGACATCTACTCCACACACATCCATCCTCCCTACCTCGCCACCCAGGGAATTATATAAGGAAATTACCGTATTTTTAGGGTTTTTGCACGATCGTTACAAGAGAACACGTGGTCGTAGAAGGATGGTTCTGGTGTCATTGGAAAGCTCAATTTACGCCCTTTCAGGGATACATAATTGTATTACGCTCTGGCTCTTGTTTATGCATGAAAACGAGCACGGAAACAAGGCCATTTAGGGTAAAAAAAAAACGATGGGCGCGTAGTGGAAAAAAACTGACGGGCCCGCTCGTAAGGTGTTAAAGAGAGCCCTAGATGTCGAACTGCAAAGCCTGCCAGATGAGCCCATCTTCGCAGGGGAACGTTGTTCCACTAAGAATTGTCTGCTGCACCAGATTTCAACCTAGAACAAGGAGAGTCGCGCTCTTCGGTGCCATTAGGAGAGCGGTGAACTCGTCGTTAGGTCGTAAGGTCATAAAAGTTTGCTTGAGATCAAGAGAGTAAATGGAAGATTGATTGTCTTGAAACTGAAAGTTGGTGAAGGAATTTTGAATGTAATATTGGAATATGTCCCACAAGTAGGGAAAATTGTGATGTAAAGCCGTTATATACGTGGCAACCAGGGAGGGAAAGTCACTCAAAAAAGGTTAATGATGTAGGTATGAGAGTAAAAAACCTCCTCTTCCTTGCAAGATTAATGTGGGGTTGGGATTAGACAGGAAGAGGGAGGGCTCGAAGTAACTCGAGGAGTTCCTGCCAACACCGTTAGCCCTGTAGTACCAGCCTCTGCTGCCAATCCAGGAGTTCCTGCCAACGCTACTACCTATGTAGTACCAGCTACTGCATCCAGGAGTTCCTTCTGATGCTACTACCTCTGTAGTAGCAGCCTCTGCTGCCACATCAGGAGTACCTGCCACCGCTATAACCCCATTAATACCAACCTCTGCTGCCACTCCAGGAGTTCCTGCTGCTGCCACCGGATCATCAACAATGAAAGGTAAGTCTGTTTCCATTGTTGGCGATACCCAGGAAGGGCTACCTGTACTAAGCATAGGAAAGTTGTGTGACTGTCTGGTGCCAGGGTTGGGAGGGTATTAAAAAAAGTAGACAACATCGTGGACGATGGTGGAGAAATCCCTATATCTGTTTCAGTACAGGGAGCAATGATGTTTGGAAAGGTAGGACTGAGGAGCTGTTTACGCAGCACCGGGAGGTGTTGGAGAAAGTTAGGAGGAAGGGAGGTATTCTGGTTGCAAACACTTTAAGAGGGGTGACTCGTGTTGACTCGTGAAAATTTGCTCACTCGGGCTCATTTTTGCCCAAGTTACCACGAGTTAACACTCGTGGTAACTTGGTAGACTGAAGGAACACCTGAACCGGACAGCTGCGAAAATGGAGCACCAAGCTTATGTCTACTACAAAATACGACATAAGAGATAGGCAAACCAAACTGAAATTATTACTGATTACGGATTACTGATATTTACCATAGGATGTAAGGTATCTTAAAATAACCCCCTAGAAATACTTTCTCTAAAGTATCTATTTCTTTTATCCTCCCTTTTTCCCCAGCTAACCTAATCCCACAAGGATCCCAATGGAAATACGCCTAATGGCCTTATTGGGCTATCCTTAGTTGGAATTATGCAGAGCTGGTACATGTCATATTTGTAACATACTATGTGGTACCAACTCTGTAAATTGCTAACTGAATAAATATTATTATAACTCGGCCTCACACTTTTGAATGTGTGAACCATGCTTGACAGGTAGTTCATGTCCCTAGTAATTACTAGTCCGTGGACACAAGACTATAACCTCTATCTTCTGATCTATCAATTATTTCTGATTGGCAATGAGAAAATATTGTTACTTTCAATGCTTCCAAAAACCCAATTTATCTTAACCACCTGTCGCAATCTTCCACAAGACTATCAATTACTCTTCAACAATAAACAAATCAGCTTTTCATCTCTTCTTAATATTCTTGGTGTATCTTTCTTCCAACCGTTCTTGGAAGGATCATATTATCACTTGCTAAAACAGCTTCCCAGAAGTTAGGTGTGCTCGACTGTCTCCATAGGTTCTTCACCCCTGCACAGCTTCTTGCTCTATATAGGGACACAGTGCGCCCATGTATCGAGTATTGTTCGTATGTGTGGGGAGGTTCCATCCGTACCGCACTTCTCGAAAGAGTAGAGTCAAAAGCATTTCGCCTCGTCAACTCCCTCTTACTATTGTTCCCTACAATCTCTTCCTACTCGCTGCAATGTTGCATCTCTTTCATTCTCCTATCGCTAATACAACAATCAGTGTTCTACAGAACTCTCTCAGTACAGTACATACTCCCTCCAATGTGGCGAGTGTGAGGCACCCATCTTTCAACACAGTCCAACCCTTATTCTGTCCAGCTCTCCAACCCAAGAATTTTCTGTCATTCTTCTACTCAACAAGTGAACTCTGGAACTCTTACATTCAATCAATTTTGCCTTCATCATACGACTTGGACTGCTTTAAACTTCGTGCGTCCAGGCATTTTGACTCCAACGTCCCTTGAATTTGGCTCTCTGTCACTATTTTGGCTTTACTTGTTACAGGCAGCCGCCTGCCTTTTGTTTCCTTCATAAACATAGACAAAAGAAATGATTCCATGTCAGCTGAACCAGTGCTAACTCAACCATTGACCATTTTAACCAGTAAACCTACCTAACCTTAACCTACTGGTTAAAATGGTCACTGGTTGAGTTAGCACTGGTTCAACTGACCTGTCACCAAAAGAAATAGGTAGTAGATGTAGTGTGTTACAAGATTGCAAATAATGCTTAGCAGTGGCTTACTGTAGGTTAGGAAAATATAGTTTAGTCTGTGCTGAAATATATAGTGACACAGCCTATGAGAGAAAACGCAACCATTACATATGCTCTTCTATTATATTTTGTAATTATATGATTAGTTTATGCATTTGCAGGTTTCTTTGTATTTTTAGTTGGCCTTTAAGTGTTTATTTAATCTAGTTATAGGACTTAAACATATGGTACTCATGTCGATAAAATGGTGCAAGATGGGATTTTGGCGCAATTTGATTTGAGTGGATGCAGCAGCAGTGGAACCCTGTCAGGGGTTATATCCTTGTTATATGTGTTGTATGGTGAGTTTCATATTTATTTCTTAGTGAACATATTTTTGAATATACGAAGGTTCATTTGTGGATTATGTGAATGACTTTGATGTATTAATATAGGATTTATAATTGATTACAGTTGTGCTGTGGGAAAACCTTTTGAGACATGTCAAACTGTTGCTATAGGCCTAGGTATTATGATCCTAATCAGTTTTATGTTGTTCACAGGTAAACACATACATTACCTGGGTGACTCAGTTTGCCTTAAATAAACTAGAGCAATATTCTTTGACCCCTAATGAGTAATTGTAGGCTATAGCCTTTGCTACATAGACTAAAGAAATAAGTAGGCTATACGTGTCCCTAGGATCAAATAAGAGCAATATAGAAAAACATTAACCAGTTTAACTTCATTACAACCTAACTTAGTAACCTAGAGTACGTGGGATACAAGGTTAAACCTTACCACGTAGGTTATAGTACCTATTCCAAGTAAGTAGTCCAGAAATCGTGAACCCTAACCCCTGTAACTCAAAAAGGGCAGGATACATGTGCTGTAAATTTCCAAGCCTAGCCTATTCCCTGGTTGACACAATTCCCAAATGGTAGAAATAGCTTGATTACTCTAGTCATGTGTGTTATAGAGGTTAATGTTCAAGAGTTTTGGCCTACTTAAATGGAACAAGGCATGGTAGGCCTACGTGTCCTAATAGGTGATTATTGCTATATTTTTATATATCGCTTATTAGGCCTACGCATCTCCGGCAAGAATGCAACATATTGGCAGGTGTATATAATATAGGCTACAATGCAGCTAATTATTAATTATGATCGATAAAATTGACAGCTCAAAACCCAGAACTAAAAGACAATAATAGGCTAGGTCTATTAAATGTTTTTATAATATATAGGCCTATAATATATATATTTACTGTAGCCTACTTTATATGGAAAGAAAGACGAAAGTGTTACCGGTATTCATGTGATAATCTAATTAAATCTAAATTTTATTAATATCACCACAACACCAAACACCTCCAATGAAATGAATGAAAGCATATATGTGATCCATCGGGATTTGAACCTGGGTTATCACACACAGATTTTTAAACACTAACCTTACACCACCAGGACGGTTTAACAAAACAAATGGGGGGCCATTCTGAAGGCTATCTCCTCGACCTAACATCTCAAGCACTTGAAGCACCAATAGCATTAGGTATATCTTTGGCTCTTATCTTTTTCTGCCAAAGTATAACGCATCCAATCTTGTGAGTGGCCCAAAGATGCACTAATATCACTATGTGAATTGATAGGCCTACATGTGTTTTCTGCTCGGCGATTCTCCGTCCACAGTCCCCACCTTTGATTTCGTTCCCCCATGTGAACACTTGTTCATGTTCGCCGGAAAATTAGCGCCAAATATTCCCCGAGTTCCCTCGAGTGTGGAAGCGGAAAAAGATCGTGTGAACCGCCCTTTAAGCTCGGTTGACACATGCACAAATTAACGTCCCGTCCGTCCCCGACCCCTTAATTCACCGTGCCTAGGCGGCGTCCTTTTTGTGCAGCATAAAATGGTCCGTGTGGGTCGGGGCAACTGCCAGAAAACGTGTTATGTCGGGGACACCCACAGGACACACACGGGAGCAGTCGTCGTCTAGACGACAACTGGCGGCGTTTAGACGACGATGAACAGGATGAGAATGGCGGCAAAAAAACGTTGGAACGGCCCTAGTGGCCATCGTGGCCACATGGGACCTCCAGATTGATGCCGTCCTGCCTATTTTCTTGGTTGGGGACGGACGTGACGTTGATTCGTGCATGTGTGAACCGAGCTTTAAGGTTGGCTTTGTGAATCCGGGGCGTGGATTGAAGCTCCGAAACCCACCCAGAGCGACGCGACGTTATGATCCACGCTTGTTCTCTCGCTGACCGCTGTCTAATAAATCCTTTAATCTTCTTCGTCTTTCGGTGATAGGCCTAGCCTTCATACAATAATGTAAAACTCAACATATTAGAAAGCTATTGTTGTGGCCTATAGGTCCGTTGTGCCTCAAGTTATTCGCAATTATGAAGCCTATAGCCTACGATCAGTAATCGGACTCTCAATGAAACCTTGGAATGAACCAGATTGCTTTATTAGAACATAATTGACCGTGATCACTCATATGAGTACTTTTCCCAGTCATTGTTGCTCATGTTTTTCGAAACCCTGCTTATTCTGTTGTATTATTCTATTGCACAATCATAATTTTACCATTATTGCTGGCAGAAAATATTCCTGATTGAAAGTAGCCTACCAAAAGCATTGCACTATTTCCGGATACACGCAGCATTAGGTGAAATAATTGTGAAAATATATTGCTCTATAAATTTTCAAGAAATTTTGTCACCCAGCCAGCACCTGTCTTCAGGCCGCCTATAGGTCTGAGATATCCGGGTTAAATTAAATGATCGTTGCCAATCTAGCCTAACCTATGTTAGTTTAAATTATAAGTGGGTGCGGTAGTACGTCCTAGCATGTTTCACATGCTTGCACCCAGTCAGGGGACATCCTGACGACGTATACAGACAAAACACACATAACAAAGCCACTCCAACACCTTCCTCTCTTTCCAACACCCCTTCTCCCCTCTCAACACTCTTCTCTGAGCTATTGCCGATAAAAATGGCATGTTCAGTCCTGTAAAGAATCGTAAGATTCAGAGTCGTAAAGATTCCAGGACGAGCTCATTAGCGGCGGATCCCCAGATCGACCGTGGTGATTGTCACCTAAACATCTACAAAACTAAACATTCTAACCCTTTGTAGGCCTATATACAGTATAGTCAATTTCACAAACTAATATAAAAACAAAAATATGGGAACAATATTGTTACTGTAGGCTACATGGAGATAGTAGTATAGGCCCAAGGAGATAAGCTGAAGATAAGCGATTATTTAGCAGAAACAAGCTGCTTAAAACCAGTTGCATAAAGAAAACTGGAAACAGGCTGGTTTGAGGAATTGAGGGTCCAATAGGCTACCTGTACAGACAATATAATAATGCCCACCCGACCATAAGTAGAGACAGTAGTGATCCAGAGCTGGAGACACAGGCTTGGTAGCCTCTTCCAGGAGTCTTCTGTGATTGGAACAAGGTTTGGAGGGGGCCTTTGGAGTGGGGAGTGGCGAGTGGGCCAAGTTGGCCAACTCGGTACTCACTTGAACTCAGTAGTATGCCTCGGGCCGCGGTGAAGGGAGGGTGTGCTATCTACGGCGCTGTGTCAGTTCACCACGTGACCTTTGGCATTTCGGGAGTAAGAGGCCCTTTGTGTACAGCATCCCGGGAAGCGATGCGTGTATGTAGGGGAGACTAGAACGACCATATTATTAGACGCTTCCAAAGGGAAAAACTTCGTCTTCACGAATTAAATAAATGTTTGCCTTCTTAGGGAAAAATGCTGCACTTATAGCCTAGCCTAGCCTAGTTCTCTCATAAATATCATGGGATAATAGAAACTTTCCCATATATTTTCGAATGTGACCATAAGTTGTGCTTTCTTCAGACCGTAGTAACACAAAATATATACTTGTTCTGAAAGTAATTTGATCAAATAGGCTAGTGTTAATAGACAAAAGAAAAAGAAAAACAATTGACGCGTATAGGGCCTAGGCTAATACAGTTCATTGCAATGACAATTTTGAATATAGCCTAGCCTAGATTTGTGCCTGTTGTGAAACTAGAAAAAACTTAAAAACAATGCTAATACCTTTAAAGGAAGTTGTAAATTGATTATAGGCCTATGTCTGAAGTTTGTAGGCCTAGGCTATTTGAATTAATAAATTTACCGTAAACGAAGCCTAGTAGTACTGTAGAAATGCTGACAATTGTAATGCGTTATTGGCAAAGTGTGTGTAAATAATATAATTGTGTAGCCTATGTTCAGTGTTATTTTTGTGAAGTGAAGTTGCTAATTAATTATTAGCCTAGTGCGGACCCTGTGTTTAGTGCGTTTTGGAGTGACTTTGGATACTGGATAGGCTAGGCCTATATTGAGGCAAGTGACCAGGATTGTTTTTGTTGTTTGATTGTTGAGGAATCTAAGAGTAGGACATAGGCCTACATAGCCTAGTCTATTTTTATTTTATCTTTACCCAGCGAAAAAAATCAGGTAAAACTACCGGTAACTATATAATAGCCTAATAGAGGTACCGGTAGCCTAGCCTAGTCCTTATTTTTCTAGAGAGTTGGTGTAGGCTATATTTTCTTCTTGGGGTAGGCGGTAGGCCTATTAGTGTTTTGTGGTTTTGTGGTTTATCTTGAGAAAGTGCAGAATTTCATGTTTAGGACAATATAGGCTAGGTCTAAAGATCTTTTAATTAAATTCATACATCGATTTTATCGTGGCCTATAGGTTTCTTATACCATGTATTTCATTCCTATATGTGTCTAAATGCCCCTAAAAATGTATTACTGATCCTTTAAAAAAAAAAAAAAAAATCGGAAAAGGTTATCTTTTGGACCGACAGTAGTCCCATCGATCTTTTTAGGCCTAATAGGTCCGGTAGAGCATATACATCATTGCTATACATGTCATTAAGAGCTGAAATATGTTATAAGAGAGAACAACAAATAAAACGCTAAAATACGCATAACAGCTAGCAGTGCAATCATAGGCCTAATGGGGATAATTATAGGGAATAGGCTCGCAGCCTTATTATACATCATTTATTAGGGACAATGTAGGTCTATGAAATCCTTATACTGTACTCTTGTATAATCCACTGTGGGAGAATAATTTTGATCACTTATAAAACCCCATATTAATAGAAAAAATGCCCATTCTAATCAATCTCTGAGCTCTTTCAGACATCCTTACTGTTTACAAACGCCTTCTTTATGCAGTATAATCGATATTTACCCCCTGCGGGCCTGCTGGCAACATAAATGACAATTTCAATAATTCATGGGGGGGGGGGGGGGGGGGCAAAGTCCCCCCTCAACCCATCGTGTATCCCACATTGGAATTATAACGAAGACCATGAAAACACAAATTTTTCAAAATCTGGAGGAAAAAACAAAAAAATAAGGGTGCTAGCCTATTCCTATAATTACCATCTATCTTTCTATTGCCTGACGCCGTGATCCCCGAAGGGGTGGTCACGAACGAAACTCCTCCATGCACCTGTCCCCAGTCAGTCGACCGTCGACGCCCCTCCCAACCAGCACTGCCTTCATTCATATACTTCTTCACTCCATCCTTCGGCCTTCCGCCTCTCTCGGTGTACCTCTCCCTCTTAGTCATTCTCTCGTTTGAGTCGTTTCTCATACCGTCATACGTTCCATATGGCCAAACCATCTCAAAGTGTTCCTTTTTCACACTTTCCAGCACATCTACCTCTACGCAACACCTCCCTCTTACTTCCTCATTACTCTGTGGCTTCACCCCTTTCGAAGACCATAACCGTGCTCTTCCCCGCATTTACCTTCAGATTCCGCTTTTCGCACACTGTTCCAAACATATTTACCAGACCCTGCAACTCCCATTCATTATCGCTCATCAGAACTGCATAGAGCTTACCGGTACGTATTTCGATCTAGTATTTATTTGCAGGTTTTATTCTTATTAAATTCCAAATATTAACGATACTGTTTCTTATTTTCAGAAGTGATACTGGTGGTTTAAGGCCCAAACTCCGCTGGCAGCACTCTATTTAAGGTAAATTTCAGTTACAGTTGTTAAGTACCGTAAATATCGTATGATGCCCCCCCCCCCCCCCCCCACACACACACACACACACACACACACACTAATTTACACCTAAAATAGTCTATCTCTAGTGAAAAGAAACCACTTTAGACAAAATAATCTAGTTTCCTTTAATGCACAGAAAACCAAGTACATTCAATTTTCTAACCGACAGAATCTCACTGACTCCCATATATTTTGTAATTATATAAATATTCCCACTTCCCCTAGTATTGACATTCTCTGTGTAACATTAACTACTAACTTGAGCTGGACACATTATGTTAGAAGCATTGCTAAGAATGCCTCTAAAAAACTGGGACTCCTGTACAGAGTTCGAGAATTCTTCACTGACGAGCAGTTGGCCGTAATATATAAAAGTCATGTGCGTTCTCACTTCTCAGATGGATTACTGTTCACCTCTGTGGGGTGGAAGTGGAGTGGTTGCATTGAGGCAGTTGGACAAAATTCAAAATAAAGCTATTAGATTAATCAATAACCCTGCAATCACACAGGACCTTCCTACATTATACATACGAAGAAACGTTGCATCCCTTGCATTATTCTACAGATATTTTCACAGCAATTGTTCCAAGGAACTTGCTTCAATTGTGCCGCCTCTCCACATCTTTCCCCGTAGAACTAGGGCAGCTGAGAGCGCCCATGAATTTACACTTTCTCCTCCACAATGCAGAACTTCTGCTTATCAGAGTTCATTTATCCCCAGAGCTACTACTCTTTGGAATTCACTTCCCTCGAATTGCTTTCCACAAACTTACAATCTACAAATGTTTAAATCCAGTTGTTACAAACATTTTATGAATGGAGGATGCATTTAGGCACATGGACCTTTTTGTTTTATCTGTGTTTTTCCTTCCTCCGTTCATTGTCTCTTAAAAAAAATAAAAAATAATAATAAGTTCTTACCCGGGTGAAGGTGTATTTTAGACGTTGCTCTGTTATTTTAAGGAGTACGGTACTGGTGTGCTTACTTGCTGATTTATACCGTACCGAGATCTCGAGAGTGCTGTTGATTAATTAAGCAATTTTCGAGTAATTGATATTATTATTATTATTATTATTATAATTATTATTATTATTATTATTATTAGTATTTTTAGTATTTTTAGTTTGTCCACTAGACTCCCCAGACCCCCTTCAAACTCCCCCCCCCTCCCCCCCCCCCACACACACTCACACTCACTCACTCACTCACTCACTCACTCACTCACTCACTCACTCCCTACCCTTTCAAGCTAAGTAGGGTATGTACATTTTTCGGTACAAAAATGTCTCGGCCAAGGACCGGATTTTCCAAAATTGCATGCTCGCCATCATTATGCTCTTTCCTCAAACTTAGAAATAAGCAATGGGAATCAAAGGGTTAATTAAGATTGTTTCCGCTTGTTTATTAGAGGTTATCGTGATGAAAGGGTTAACTCTTTTCACCAATATTTCTTACATATTTTTACTTATTTCTACGAACACCACATTCTCTTATATAATCTTCTCTCAGATAACACACACACACACACACATTTGGGCAAGTCTCCTAACGGTGTAGCCTCTGTTCACCTAGCAGTATAAATAGGAACCTGGAATAAGTGGACGAAGTTGTGACGTCCCATCTGAGGTTGGTGATCGGTTACAAGGTGAGATGGGTATCGTACTGGTCAACCTAAGCTACTGGTCAACCTAAGCCTTCGGGTGAGACTGGTACCGTACAGATTAACCCTAAGGCTTCGTTTCCAGATGTCGCCAATTGACTAAAAATACAGACTACACACACACCCACAGCCATTCCAACGATACATAAACACTTAACATGCATTTCACGCAATACATTCCCAGTTAAGGAGGCGCGATAATAATGAGCTTAGCTCGCATTGCGTGGATTCCTCTTGACGAACAAGTAAGTGAGTAACATACACACACACACACACACACACACACATTGATACACCGACACACCTTCAGTCTTTATCTCTCACACATACATTCTTTCTCTCTCTCTCTGGTTCGTCCCTTTCTTCAAATACCATTCTTCTCATTTTCTTCCACCATTGCACACTCTGATACTCATAAATCTTTCTCTCGCTCTTTTTCTCTTACTCTCACACTCACACTCTCTCTCTCTCTCACACACACACACACACACACACACACACACACACACACACACACACACCCACCCACTCACTCACTCACACACTCTCTCTCTCTCTCTCTCTCTCTCTCTCTCTCTCTCTCTCTCTCTCTCTCTCTCTCTCATTCCTAAGTTTAGCCTCAGCATCCAACAAACTACTATTACTAGTTAATAAATACATTATTACATACCAATGCGTATCAATATGCAGGTTGCGTACTTGCTATATATCCGGTACCGTACCTATATAGTTTTCTTCTATTTTCGGCCCATAGCTGCAATTCTAAATACTGATACACCATAATTACTACGACATTATTTATTAGTATTACTCAAACACACTCACACTCTTTCACTCTCACACCCACTTACTCTCTCCCTCTCTCTTTGACCCCCACACACACACACACACACACACACACACACACACACACACACACACACACACACACGTACACGTACACGATCGACCCAAACACGTTCCTGTCAGTCTAAACTCTAAATTGTCGTGCCCTTGTTCCTGTTCATCCTACCAATTCTCTCTCTCTCTCTCTCTCTCTCTCTCTCTCCTACCGTTTCTGTCCTAATTTGTGTGATATCATTGTTCTAGATACTTTAGCCTATAACGATTTTTCCCATAGCTTGTGTCTTCTCTTAGGCTAATATCCATATAAATATACAAATATTCATATTGATGAATTTTAACTCCTTCTCCCTCTCTGACTGTTTGTGTATGTGTGATTGTGTCTGTTTGCCTGTCTGACTCGGTATCTGTGTGTCAGTATGTGTATCTCCATATCTGTGTGTACCGTACCGTACTTTTTTCTCTCTCAAACTCGAGGTGAGACTTTAGACCTGAGATGGTTTAGCAGTATGACAACTTGTTCACATATAAACAAAATTCTACCTGGTAAAACTTCGCTCGATAGTAACTGTTGTCCATACTTCTTCAGTCGAACAGTTTAATTGAAAAGTGGAGTATGTTTTTGAAACTCTTTAATGTGTGTATATCTATTTTACTAGTATAATTCTTCTTGTAAATTATCTTCCTGAAATCGACTGCAAAGTCGGGAGTTACTAACAATCTCTTGTAACTCCTTGTACCGGCATCTCTCTTTCTTGCCCATCCAATCTTGTGTAAGTAGCACTAACTTGTTCTTGTCTATGAATACATATACCCACGTAAATCGTCAGACGCTCCTTAGGTCTTCTTTCTTGGTTAACATTTTCAGTACGACACCAGTCTTCCTCATATTCTGGCTATCATAAGACAAATTGTTAAGAAGAACCTGTGGGAGTTAAAAGTGTACGGTACATACTAAAATGTTGGTGCCATGTTAAATATGATTGATTAAAGGGCCTAATTATGTTTTTTCACCAACACTAATACCATATTTTGGCCTAAAAAAAAAATCGTGAGATTTGATTCGATGTCACGAGCACTTCAGTGGTGAGTACCGGTGTCCTCGGAGTCAGTGTCTGAAGCCAAATTTATCTGAATATATACTGTTCCATGGTGACGGTACCTCGAGGAATCAAAGAGGTACGGTATGTAGTACAAGTACGGTAGTACCCGTAGTACAAGTAGCATCAATCTCTCCCCCCCCCCCCCTTTTTTTTTTTTACTCCCACAGGTTGTTTCTAATCTGAATACAATCAACTCGTAATATCCAGAAGGAAAGAAAGAACGACGTCATTGTACAGGATTAATAATATAATATTCACTCCGGGACATGAATGAGGGACCAGAAAAGTGACCCATTTCCCCTTAATGGAAGTTGTGTATACACAGCGGCATTATTACGGGTGACGCTAAGAACACTACCCAGGCTTCTTTATGAGGCCTTACATACTGGCTTATGAGAGAGAGAGAGAGAGAGAGTGTGAGAGTGAGATTTAAAAGGAATGGTTAGTATCTCGAAGACTTATGGCCTATTGCGGGTGGATACTGTTGGTGAAAGAAGAAAGCTGTCATTGTATAGAGCGGTACTTTCATTGCAAGGTGCTCAAAATACTATCTACTCATTTCTTATACTGTTCTACTGAAAAAACTACTTACAAATTCAGAGGAAAGTTTGTTCTAGGTAGCATAGGTCTTGCATGTAATGTGTCCACGTATCTATCTATCTATACTGGTGCTAAATCTCTTCAGTTCTGACTTACAGATATGGTTGTGTGCTGTGTTCAGAATGTCAATACTGACATAAAGGGCTAGTTGCATATGTGTGTGTGTGTGTGTGTGTTCGAAGGGAATATTTCGTATAATTAAAATATATATTAAACATTTTCACAGTGAATGAAAGCAAAAACACGTTAAGACCGATAGATATATAAATTCAGAAAGATGAGATATATAGATTGATAAGGAGGGAACTAGATATATAGTAAGAGATAACAAATGAATGATGATATGTATAACAAATGTGGACATGTAGGAATACAAAGGGGGACCATATTGTAGAGTTATGACCATGCCTCCGGAAATTACAACGTCCGGTCTTCGTGTCCTGCCCAAGATTGAGCTTTAGCCTGGTCCCGTAATCCTTTTGAACCAGGGGCCTTGTGTTATCAGTAAAACTATTGATGATGAAGGTATACGAAAGCCGGTGTCACAAGAGCATGTTAGTGGAGGATAATCGAAGTCACAGTACCGTATAGAGGGTAAAATTATGATTGAGTACGGTACTGGTATACCGGTACTATAAGGTCTATAATCTAAGGATTTTCACTTTTGTTATGACTGTTTGTTGAAGGTTCTACCTCATATTTGTAAGTAGTCGCATGCAGTATGATACACAAATAAACAGTATACCGGTATATACCTTCTCGTGTAACGTCACTTTAAGACAACTTCAAAATGTACCATATAGTTTTCATATGATATTGATTTTGTTTTTGTTTTTTTACAAGGGATTGCAAAGGAAAGCAAGCAAAAACAGTTTCGATAATCCTTACTAGGTTGCTTGTTGGAGGTTGTGATAAGGAAGAAAGGACTGTCACTTACCCGGTACTTGGTGTTGTCCAAAAGTCAATGCCTCAGAGAAATGGTGATATTTACTCAGGCACCAATGCAGTCAGTCGGTGAATTAAATCCTTCGCTGTGGCCGACGTACCGGTATCCATAATTATGTCTTATATAAACTAGGCCCATACTGCGAGCAACATACCTGTACGTACTGGAATTACCAGTTGATTTGATTGGACCAATCCACCATGCTTGTTGCCAGACGCTTGCATGAGGTTCAAAGCTTGCCAACCATAATAATATAGTGTTTTTAAGCTGGGCTTATAATTAGGCCTTATAATTAGGGTTGGGTGTGACAGGGATTTGCCTCGTTTAGGCCAATCGGCTTTCTGCAGACTCCCATTTTCTTATGTTCTTATGTTCTTATGTAATATCAGTCTGCTCCAAACATTCGTTGAGGGAGGGTGTATGTCCAAGCAAGAGGTGTTTTAGAAGCTGAAATATACTATACACTGATAATTCTACATATATTTGTGATAGCTATATAAAAGGTACGAATGTGAGATTCGTCTCATGTTACAGACCATTACTCATACTGTCTAACAACCACAAAACTGGATAAAATAACATATTATTTAATTGAGTTTTCCTAAGTGTGAAATACCAAGATGGAAGAGACAAAGACGAAAATGTACGATTGGTGCACTTTCCCTTCAATATTCTGAGGGTCAGACGGAATGAATGAAGACTTGCATAAGGAGAATTCAACCCAATCTTCTCAGTCTGGGTTAAGGAGATGGTGCTAGCGCGACGCATATAGAGCGAAAATCCCAGGAAAATACCCGCCAGAGCGTATTCTTAACTATGTAACTCACCGCAATAAATGGGTTATGGCAATTTATTTATCTAGATAACATTTAAATATTTAGATTAGGAAGCATTCAATACAAATTTTAGGCAATTTAATTTTACACTTGGCCACTGCAATTTGAAGAACATCTGCTCTTGGTAGCTAAATTACTTAAATGCATCTGTTAGAGTGAAAGTTTCGGATATACCGGTAGGCTATATATACAGGTATATATATATATATATATTATAATTATGCTATATAGGTTATAAACACATTTATTAAAAGCTACTTTGATGCTTATGTACGGTACCGGTATGATAATCACATTCACGAGTGACTCGCTATAACATTATTGGGGAGAATGATGATGCTTTGGTCAAGCACGAGCGATGACGCGCATAAACCTGCGCCAGTGAGCATTTAAATGTTTAAGTTTAGCGTGACAATGGAAGTTTACTTTACTTGAACAATATACACCAAATTTCAGCTTAATAATCCTTTCTAAAAATATATGGCAGTATCACGTCTGTCTTATCCACCGGCCACCTCTAATCCCCAACTTCAATAACAACAACATCAAAGTTGATCACTTGTATTATAAAAACAACTTTCAAAAGCAAATGTATCCGTTTGATATATAGACCTACAACTGTCCATGGCTTTTACACCTTGGACCATTGGGCAAGGGCTAGACACATCAACATATAGATGACTTGCTTGTTGGAACCATGATTGGCGGGTCAGGGTGGTGCTCACTCCAAGTCTGTACGGAATGAACAGTGGGTAGATGGTAGGATAGATAATAGATAGGTAGACGGGTAGATAGGTGGATTGATGAGGGAATTTAGATGAATCAATATCAGTATTAATTGGTCCACTGCACAACCAAACCTATCCTCGAGAGGACGACGATTGCCTATGTACAGTACAGTTGTACACATGCTCAGCTGTTACAGAGCTACTCTTTGCTGTGATATTTTAACTATATTGTACAGTATATACAGTATGTTTGGGTAAACATTAATATAAAATTATTACGCTTCACAAAATATTGACGAGATTTAGGTCGTATAATTTGTTTGCCAGAAATATATAGAATAATATAAATAAGAAGAGCTCTGTAACAGTCGGAGGTGTTTGCAAGTGCAACTGTACTTAACTCTCCACAGTGGCTTAGTCCGTCATAGTAAGGTTGTGCGTACGGTGAGAGGTTATGGAATTCTATTGGTTGTGGATGAATGTAGTTGCAAGCAGAGTAATCAGGCGACAAACATGCACATCGGGGACTAGGATTAATGTGACGCTAGGCTCGGATGTTAAAAGCGCTTACGATGTCGCACCATATCTCGATGACCTTCGATATCGTAATCCTCGTGCTAGTAACACTTACTATACGTTACAACAGGTTACCGGTATCTAGGACTGTCTATATATTCTGAGTAGGCTTATAGATAACTTAAGACTATGTAAGCAATACATTATTATTAGTCAGCTGCTTAATTAATAACGCTAGAATATTATTAGACCTTGGACTAACTTTGTATTCAAAGCAAACAGGCAGAGCTCTAATCAATTTCTTGTTACCGGTACTTCAGCTAAAGAATCAAAGGATAAAATTATCTCCCGTTCTTCTGTCTCTCCCTCCATGGATCGATGCCCCGCAATCTCACCCTTCCACCCCCTTCCCCCTCCCCACCCCCTTCCCCCTCCCCACCAACAGTAAATCCTGGAGAATGGGTGGGGTGCGGGGGCCAGATACTGGCCCCCGCCCCCCACCCCATGGGAGGCTTTAGGCAATCATCTGGCAACCTCAAAAGGCGTTGTGATGGCTTGGAGGTTTCATTTTGGACTGTTGATGTTGGTGAGTGGGGTAATTATCTCATAAATGGTTTCGCAAAGGATGGAAGATAGTTACCGTACAAGGAAAATTTAATACCTCAACGTCCTTGCTGTTTATTTCCGGGAAATTGTATAGTGCAGTACAAGCATTACAGAATGTGCAAAATAATATTTACTGTTTCACCTTTACTCTCTTAAACTTATGTTGAGAAACTATTTATAACATTAGAAGGAAGGTTTTCCCAAGTTTAACTGTTCTTGTATTTATAAATATTTCCACATTAGGCCTATACTGTTGCTTAACTCAGCTCAAACTCCGGCCGTGGTCGCTTATTGTATTCATAGTATTGTATTCACTAAGGTACCCGGTATGGTTAGGTTGGATTCAGTCTGCTTAGGTTAGATGAGGTCTGGTTGGGTTAGATGAGGTCTGGTTAGGTAAGATTAGGTCTGGTTGGGTTAGATGAGGTCTGGTTAGGTTAAATTAGGGTTGGTTAGGTTAGATGAGGTCTGGTTAGGTTAGAGTAGGTCTGGTTAGGATAGATTAGGTCTGGTTAGGTTAGATGAGGTCTGGTTAGGTTAGATGAGATCTGGTTAGGTTAGATGAGGTCTGGTTAGGTTAGATGAGATCTGGTTAGGTTAGATGAGGTCTGGTTAAGTTAGATTAGGTCTGGTTAGGATAGATTAGGTCTGGTTAGGTTAGATGAGGTCTGGTTAGGTTAGATGAGATCTGGTTAGGTTAGATGAGGTCTGGTTAGGTTAGATGAGATCTGGTTAGGTTAGATTAGGTCTGGTTAGGTTAGATTAGGTCTGGTTAGGTTAGATTAGGTCTGGTTAGGTTAGATTAGGTCTGGTTAGGTTAGATGAGATCTGGTTAGGTTAGATGAGGTCTGGTTAGGTTAGATGAAATCTGGTTAGGTTAGATGAGGTCTGGTTAGGTTAGATGAGATCTGGTTAGGTTAGATGAGGTCTGGTTAGGTTAGATGAGATCTGGTTAGGTTATATCAGGTCTGGTTAGGTTAGATCAGGTCTGGTTAGGTTATATTATATATGGTTAGGATAACTTGAGGAAGGTTAGGTGTGGTTGTGGGCCTGTGGCCTCTTCGAATGTGGCCGTTTTGACTTGACTGGTAAACTTGGTACGGTAATATCAACCCTATCAGTATTCGATGACGCATTTCTCCCTTGTGTTCTAGCTATCAGTAAACGATTTTAATCAGTTTATGAAAGCATTAGGGATATCAGAGGGTTAATTGAGATAGACATAACTTCTGATTCACAGAGAGCTTTCTTTAGTTGAAACGATATCAGAGGGTTAATTGAGATACCGGTAGTCATAACCTCTGATTCACAGAGAGCTTTCTTTAGTTGAAACGATATCAGAGGGTTAATTGAGATACCGGTAGTCATAACCTCTGATTCACAGAGAGCTTTCTTTAGTTGAAACGATATCAGAGGGTTAATTGAGATACCGGTAGTCATAACCTCTGATTCACAGAGAGCTTTCTTTAGTTGAAACGATATCAGAGGGTTAATTGAGATACCGGTAGTCATAACCTCTGATTCACAGAGAGCTGTGTTTAGTTGAATAAAATCGTTTCATATAAACCAAACTGAAATGAAAACATTCGTTGTAATTCTCAAAGGGTTAACTATGTTAATAGGTTGGCGTTTTTTATTGCATCCTGGCTAACATTAGGCAATATTATTAAGCTTAAGAAGGGATTTTCGCCAATCATATCGATACAAACTAGGCCCCTATTATATTGTAATATCTAAACTTCCACAGCTAATCAATTCGTCTAATGATATTCGGAATATTTGTTAAAGGATCATCATACTTCATACTATGTTATGCTAATTAGTCATTCTGGTAATGATAAATCATAATTGTTGGGCTGAGTGATCAGAGGAGGCTCATTACAGAGTTTAATAGAGCTTAACAGCTCTGTTCTATCATGTGACCATTATAGTATATAATCATTATTTAATGTACCGGTACTCTTGTTTACTGGTCACCATTATCTCTCTCTCTCTCTCTCTCTCTCTCTCTCTCTCTCTCTCTCTCTCTCTCTCTCTCTCTCTCTCTCTCTCTCTCTCTCTCTCTCTCTCTCTCTCTCTCTCTCTCTCTCTCTCATATATGTAGAATATGAATACAGTATATATTTTCCTCTTTACTTATTTTTAATTATGTATGTTTGGTTTTTCTTGTGTATTTAAGTATTTAGTACAATCGTCTGTATTATCACATATAAGTAACTACACAGTACAATCCATATTCCCGTCCATAGATTCATTACCGTACATCAATATATTTTGGCTAACACCATTTGTACAATTTAGGAATGGTCTTTCGTAGTCATGGATTAATTGCAACACTTGTTGAGCCTTTTGACTTCTAGTGATCCATCACAAGTTCAATATAATCGCTTGTGGTCAGTATAAATGAAATAAAAACTACATTACCGGATAAAAATAGCACCCACATACAGTATTGTTATGGTCTTGAGCATCAATGGGCACGCTACAATATATATCTTTATTAAACGAAACCATGGTGAGTTATCTGCTCAACAGGTGGCGTTGTGTGTGTGTAAGTGTGAGAGTCCGAGTGTAGGTGGTGAGACAGTGAAGCACGGGAACGAGGTGGCTTCAGAGATGGGGTCGTTTCGGGCCATGAGTGAGCACCGTGCCTCATGTGAAGGCAAGATGGCAGGTGCTCGTTGTACTCTACGTGCTTCACATGTCTCACTCCCTAGACTGGAACAAGACCTCACGGGCTTCACTGTTCATTGTAAAGCGGTGAATGTTAAGGCTCTCAGCCTATGCCCGAGAGGAAGTAAGTTGGAATATAGAAAAAAAAAAAAAAAAAAAAAATACAATGCTTGCATATAATCAAAACGTTTCAGATTGTGGCTTTAAATGTTCAAAAGATTCGTATGGGGGGTATAACCTTATTAATGTTCACAACTGTACTGTAAATTTCCCCTCCGTCCCAGGCCTCATTTTATCGCTCTATTTGCATCACAATAGCCAGACTCACCTTATTAGCATATATATTGTTCTTTGACTAACTTAATGGGGATTATTATACACTATTTTTGAGGCGGCGTTGGGGGATTTTTTGCGTCATTGGTTTTCTTGTGAAGCTGAAGTTTCTTATGAAAGTAGAATTTCCTTGTGAAGTTTCTTGTGAAGTTTGGCTAACTTGGTGGGAAATGTTATAGAGTTCAGTTTGGAGGCGTCGCTTGTGGGTTTTCTCCCGTCTTTGTTTTTCTTGAGAAGTTTATTGAAGTTTGATTTTTTTTTTTTTTTTGTGAAGTATAAACACCTAACCCTTTATATTTGAAGGGTTGAAGGGCACTGCGGACGAGAGGTCACCCGCTTCTAACCCTTTATACGGCAAGTTACCAAAATTTATCATGCAAGGGATCATCACAATTTACACTCCCGTCCTACAATGGGTTAATGTATTTTGTGAAGCGTGAAGTTTGGAATGTATTGTAAACGTTGAGTAACTTGCTAGGAATTATCATACCGGTACTTATTATTTTCGTGTGCGATGGTGGTTTTTCTCATTGGTTGTCTTGTGAAGTTTTGGAAGGTATGAGGAAATGTTTTGTCTTAGCAAAATACGCGAAAGTAACATAGGCCTATGCGTAAAACAAAATTCGCTATCTCCACCATTACTATCATCATCACTACAACTTTCACCATCATCACTACTACTAACCATCATCACTAATACTAACACCATCATCACTACTGTCATCATTATCACTACAACTATCATCATTACTTATCACCATCATCACTACTATTATGACCATCACTACTACTAGTATTGTCACCATAATATCTACTACTGTCACCATCATATCTGTCACCATCATATCTACTACTGTCATCATCATCAATACAAATACAACCATCATCACTACTATCACCATCAATCCCACTATTACTACCACTTCTAATGCCAACTAAACTAACTTAACCTAGCAAATGCGGAGCGAGATGTTTTCGCCCCCAGAACGAATGCGTTCTTAGTGTGTGAGCCCCGAAGAATGCATTCATTGCTGGGGGGGGGGGGGGGGGGGGGACCATAGTTTGGACCTAAAATCATAACTATTGTACAAATTCAAAACATCTTTTTTGACTGACGTTCGCATTCACGCAACAAATATTTGTGTGAAATTTGGTGAAAATCCATCCAACGGTCTAGGAGGAGTTTCGAGACAGACGGACGACAACGACGACGACGACAGACATTTTTTTCGTGTGGTACCCACTATACGGGGGGGCGATACCAAACTCTGCTTACGCAGAGTTGATAAAATTTGACCTTTGACCTTGACCTTTATGTAAGAGTACATTTTTGTTTGCATTGACACTGCCCATGAAAATTTGGCCCCATTTAGCCTGTTTTAAGACGTTTATCCCCATCCAGGTGTCAATTTCTTACTGGTGAGCGGTAGCGAGCCAGCATTTTTTTTTTTTTTTTTTTTTTTTAGACAGCAGGCTAAATTTGTACATTTTTTGATAGAAAAATGTCTCCGGCGAAGCCGGATTTCTTCATATAATGCTGGCTCGCTATCGCTCGCCAGGAAGAAATCGACACCTAGATGGGGATAAACGTCTTGAAACAGTTGGCTGAATGGGGCCGAATGGATACAAGCCAGAGATAGAGAGAAAAGAACAGAAATAACAAAAAGCAGGTCACCTCTCTTAAGCAATACTGAAACATAGGCCATGATGTAATAAGTGGAGAAAACCATAGGAAAAACTCACAGGAAATGGAAAGTAGGAAAGGAAATGACTGATATGGTGTGTATGCTTTGTGTGGGCTATCTATCTATCTCTCTCTCTCTCTCTCTATTATGTACTCAGGCCCAATCCTTTCCTATTTCCTATTTTTATTGTATTTTACTTTATTATTTTTGTTATTTATTTTTATTTTATTTTTTTATTTTTTTATTTATATATATATATATACCGGTATATATATATATAATTTTTTTTTTGGGAGGGGGTGGCTGACTGGTGGGCTAACTGTTATAATTGTGTTCTTCTCCTGTCACCTCATGTTCGTGTCCCGTGTCTCTTGCTGATCCTCCCTACCCCTTGTGGGAGTAAGGAACCGACTTATGTAATACAAAACATACACACGCAAATTATTTCTTATCTATTAAGGGATGATGGTCCGCGTTTCTGGTCCCCCTTCTTCCTCAGGTTTAGCCCCATTAGTTTTGACATTTTAAGACATTTGCCCCATTAGTTTGTTGATTTTAACACCATAGTTTGGACCTGGGGAAATATTGGAACAAGTAGAGTGTTTTAAATATCTAGGAGGAACGATAAGCAGGAGTGCAGGTATGGAAGTGGAGGTAAAACAGAGAGTGTGAAGGAAGGAAGGTTTTCGGAGCAATGGGAAGTATGTGGAAGACGAGAAATCTCGGAGTGAAAGTAAAAAGTGCACTGTATCAAGGAATTGTTGTGCCAACAGTGATGTATGGGGCTGAGACATGGGCTCTGAAGAAAAAGGAGAAAAGAGGGCTGGATGTGATGGATATGAGCTGCTTGAGGAGTATGTGTGGAGTTACTCGTAGAGACAGATTGAGGAATGAAGAGATACGTAGGAGAGTGGGGCAGCAGGAACATTTGTCAGCCAGAGTGGACAGAAGGGTGCTGAGCTGGTATGGTCATGTTGAACGAATGGGAGATGAAAGGCTTACAAAGAGAATATGTGAGTCAGGTACAAGGGGAGATAGAAGGGCAGGAAGACCCCCATTGAGATGGAGAGACTGTGTAAGAAAGGCTTTGGATGATAGAGGCATGACTATAGATCAGGCAAGGGAAGTGGTGGTGGACAGGAGTGAATGGAGCATGCTTGTAAATAGTTGAGTGAACACGTGGTCATTTGGAGTAAGGGGTCGGGCGCAAGTTGGACTAGATAATAGTCCATCAGGCGCCTGGCCCGGGGAGACGATTAATATGAAGGGTGCGCCTGGAAGTGTGGTGGGAGGGCTTGTGGCTTTGGCTCCGCTGCATGTCTGCCTGCCGAGATCGGAATCTCTCCGGGTGGTCGGGGGCCGGGGGAGTGCTGGAGCGACCTTGGTGACCCTGGTCTCTGGGTCTTCTCCTGGGTGACCTGGATGTGTGTGAGTTTGTGCTTTTTATCTGTGTTTATTTGTTGTTTTATGTTGTTTTTGTGTTTTCCCTGTTCTTGCTCTGTCTTGAGTCGGCTACCCCCAAAATGGGGATTGGGCCTGAGCATATAGATAGATAGATAGTTTGGACCTAAAATCATAACTATTGTACAAATTCAAAACATCTTTTTTGACTGACGTTCGCATTCACGCAACAAATATTCGTGTGAAATTTGGTGAAAATCCATCCAACGGTCTAGGAGGAGTTTCGAGACAGACGGACGACAACGACGACGACGACAGATTTTTTTTTCGTGTGGTACCCACTATACGGGGGGGCGATACCAAACTCTGCTTACGCAGAGTTGATAATATATAACTATGATGGAGTTTGCCTATGCGTATGGGTGTAGTCTAGGCTACCGTATTCAATTTGACGAGTCTACAAATCCTGATCCCCATTCTCTCATAACTCAAAAAGGACAAGGGGAGATGGGTCGTTTTTCTGACTCCCCTTCTCCCTCATGTTTAGCCTCATTAGTTTTCAGATTTTATGACGTTCGACCCATTAGTTTGGCGATTTTAAGACCTTTCGTCCCATTTCTTTGTCAATATTAAGACTTTGTGTCATTTGGTGTCGATTCTTTCCTGGCGAGCGGTAGCGAGCCTGTAATTTAAGAGGAACCGGCTTTCGGCTGGGATGTTTTTCTATTGAAAAATTTACAAATTTATCTTAAAGGTCTTGGGGAGTATTTTTTTTTTAAAGCTTGATGGAAGTTTAGGGAGGAAACTAGAAAACTAATAAATATATGAACAAAATCGACCAAAACGTGAACCATCCCCCCTTAGCAACCGAGCCGATGTTTGTACAATCAAGGAAGAGTCAACCAGTAAATAGTTGCATAAGTTTACAACCCGTTTAGTCCAGCCATCGTGGAGTTTTGAGAGGCTAGGGGTCACAATGTCTAGACTCGTTATAATGATATACTCACACTTATTTCATAGC
This sequence comes from Paralithodes platypus, assembly GCA_032716605.1. Classification (NCBI taxonomy): domain Eukaryota; kingdom Metazoa; phylum Arthropoda; class Malacostraca; order Decapoda; family Lithodidae; genus Paralithodes; species Paralithodes platypus. Next base: position 42,746,602 of record CM064552.1, on the reverse strand, counting down.
CTATCTACATTAGCTCTGTCACTCCTTCAACTTTGGGGAGACACTTGTGCTAGGCAGCTTTGCCTTTTGTCTCCTTCATACGCATAAAAAAGGGGAGAATTAATTTTTGTTTTTATTTATTTTTAATAGTTTCGTCCCTCGACCTCCATCAAACTTAAAATAACGCGCGCGCGCACACACACACACACACACACACACACACACACACACACACACACACACACACACACACACACACACACACACACACACACCCAAGACTCCACTTTGAGATAAATTTGTGCGTTTTCGGTTGAAAAATGCTGAGGCCGAAGGCTGGTTCCTCGTAAATTGCAGGCTCGTTATTGCTCGCCAGGACACCTAAATGGCACGAAAGGTGTTAATAGTGACAACGAAATGGAGCGACAGATCTTAAAATAACCAAAGTATTGGGGTGAACGTCTAAAATCTAAAAACTAATGGAGCTAAACATGAGGGAGAAGGGGGTTTTAAAAGTATATACCGGTAACACACCGATATACTGTACCGGTAACACCGATATACTGTACCGGTAACACACCGATATACTGTACCGGTAACACACCGATATACTGTACCGGTAACACACCGATATACTGTACCGGTAACACACCGATATACTGTACCGGTAACACACCGATATACTGTACCGGTAACACACCGATATACTGTACCGGTAACACACCGATATACTGTACCGGTAACACACCGATATACTGTACCGGTAACACACCGATATACTGTACCGGTAACACACCGATATACTGTACCGGTAACACACCGACATACTGTACCGGTAACACACCGACATACTGTACCGGTAACACACCGACATACTGTACCGGTAACACACCGACATACTGTACCGGTAACACACCGATATACTGTACCGGTAACACACCGATATACTGTACCGGTAACACACCGATATACTGTACCGGTAACACACCGATATACTGTACCGGTAACACACCGACATACTGTACCGGTAACACACCGATATACTGTACCGGTAACACACCGATATACTGTACCGGTAACACACCGACATACTGTACCGGTAACACACCGATATACTGTACCGGTAACACACCGATATACTGTACCGGTAACACACCGACATACTGTACTTATACATAATTATACTGTAGAATACCGGTATGAGAATGATACCGGTACTGTGTGTTTGAAAGGAATAATGGTTTGGCCATATTTAGCCTCTTTAAGGGGAGGTTTTTAGTGTGTTTCCTAGACTTCCATCAAGCTTGGGATTACACCCCCTTGACCCCCTTTCAAGATAAATTTGTACATTTTTCAGTAGAAAAATGTCCCGGCCGAAGGCCGATTCTTCTTAAATTGCAGGCTCGCTATCGCTCGCCAGGAAAAAATTGACACTTAAATGGGACGAAAGGTCTTAAAAGTGACATCAATTGAGTGAAAGTTCTTAAAATCGCCAAACTAATGGGGCGAACGTCTTAAAATCTCAAAAGCAATGGGGCTAAACATGAGGGAGAAAGGGGTCAAGAAAAAATCCCTCAAGTGGAGATCTCCCCTTAAATGTCAGGGACCTCAGTTATTTATAAGTTTTGTTTTTTGTTTTGTTTTTCTATGTGATTGAGGGAGGCAAAAGGCAGAACTGCCTATAGCGAGTGCCTCCCCCATAGTTGAAAGAGTGACAGGGCCAAAATCAAGGACGTTCATGCATATTATCTATCTATCTATCTATCTATATGCTCAGGCCCAATCCCCATTTTGGGGGTAGCCGACTCAAGACAGAGCAAGAACAGGGAAAACACAAAAACAACATAAAACAAAAAATAAACACAGATAAAAAACACAAACTCACACACATCCAGGTCACCCAGGAGAAGACCCAGAGACCAGGGTTACCAAGGTCGCTCCAGCACTCCCCCGGCCCCTGACCACCTGCATATTATACCTTTGTATAAAGAAATACCAAACTAATATTGTATACCGGTACATCAAATTATCATTCATATTGGTCATTTGAAGAAAACATAATTTCTAACCATGTATTTGCTTCAATATTTATATATGCATAAAGAATACGAAAAAAAGGTACGATTCTTCTATGAGCGACTGTACAGGCTTCCCAAACACAGTTGTATAGAAATCCTTGGCTGTGGGCGCCGAGGGACCTGGTCTGACGTAAAATATATGAACGGAGGTAAAGGGAAATAAGGCTGATCCATACTGAGCCTGGAGCCGCGAGGGTGGAGAGAGAGAGTGAGAGTGTTTTTGCTACATAGACCCCTTTCAAGGAAAAGCATATCCTATATGTCCACCATATATCGTGAAAATATCCGGATCGCCTCCTAAAATGATCACATCTTCCTTGGCGCATTTCCTATCTGCTCACCAAATTTTGTGAAAATCGGTTCATATGCTTATTCCATCTGCCCACCAAATTTCGTGAAATTCTCCGGATCACCTCCTAAATTGAATCACTTCTTTCTTGGCGCATATTCTATCTTCCCACTAAATTTCGTAATAACTGATTCATAACTTCGTGAGATATTTGTTTTTGTTTACGGAGAGACGGACGCACACAATGAGTCGAAAACCTAACCGCCGTCCATCTTCGTTGGCAGAGGTACGGTACAGATATATTACCGGTACCAACCTGGAAGTAACTGCCAACCGTATCTCGCGAACATAGGAGTTTCTTTTAGCTTCAGTGCGTAAACTGTATACCAGTATTATTATATATTATTCTAATTATTCTATCTATCTATCTATCTATCTATCTATCTATTGCCGGACGCCGTGATCCCCGAGGGGTGGCCACGAACAAAACGGCCCCATGCACCTCTGTCCCCAGTCAGTCGACGCCCCTCCTCCTATCCAGCACCGCCTTCACTCATATACTTCTATTTATTTTCAAATCGTCAGTACGGTAATACCAGTATTTAAAATTCGTAAGGTAGATTAATTACAGTGACACTCGTACAAGCCGAAATAATATATTTATATATAAATAAATGAGGACATACTGTATATATGCCCATCCCCCCCCCCCCCCCCCCCTTAACGTAAACTTGGAAATGGGTAGATAGATAGATAGATAGAGTACACGAGAGCGAACAAGCGTCACAGTGGCCGTATTGTCACCTAAATCTGAAGACCATCGTATAAAAAGAGTCAAACGTCAACACACACAGTTTCCCCCGCAGTTTGATAGTGGTTGGGATGTGATTCGTGTCATTCAATTTCCGCTTGGTACACTCTGATACCATAGTCTCTAGCCCACTCATAACAATTCGTGATCCCCCGCATGTGTTTCTGTAGGCAGTTATAATTCTCTGGATTGATTTTTTCGATAAACTAGCTTTTCAATATATAGTATATTATAGTTTTATAGTTGATGTATATAAACTTATATTCGTTTCCAGAGATATGCTTCCATAAATAGAAATAGGTGAAATCCCCGAATATTTCTGAGTGCGCTAGAGACTATGGTATCCGAGTCTCTTTATTCTGGACCCCCTTCTCCCTCATGTTTAGCCCCATTAGTTGTCAGATTGTAAGACGTTCGGTCCACTAGTTTGGCGATTTTAAGACTTTTCGCCCCATTTCTTTATAGGGATCAGTGGTGTCTGGAAAATAAAACTATTGTGAGTTAAAATTCGGCATGCACTAAGCCGATATATATTGTTCAGTGAAAGTCCTGCACCAGCCAAACTGCATACCCTATCCTGATAAACTCACGCCAACGCAAATTTAATGCATGGTCATCTTCTGAACTTTACCCTATCTGATTTTACCGCTAACCCAGACCAGACCAGATGGCTGTAGTAAAATAGGAAAGAAGAGTAATTGGACAGAGGAAGAACAAGCTGAGAAGATACTAACCTCATTTGATCTTATAGCTAAACAAGAACCTTACCTCCTGATTTTATAGGTAACCCATATCCTCTCCGCCTCTGAACTTATAGATAACCCAAATTATCGTCTTATCTGATCTTATAGCTAACTCAGAACCTCACCTTCTGATCGTATAGCTAACCCAGAACCATACCCCCTTGTTAACCCAGAACTTAACCTCCTTTTGCATATGTTAACTAACCCAGCACCTTAGTTTCTATGATATTTTCGCTTTCCCATGAACCACAATTCATCCGATCTTATAACTAACCCAGAATCTTACCTCCTTTCACCTCATAGCTAACTCACAACTTTGATACATCAGTTCTTGTAGATAATTTAGTGCTTTGTTTCCCAGATCATATAGGTAGCTCAGGGTGTCGTCTTATATGATCATAATTTGCGTAACCCAGAACGTCGTCTTATCTGATCTTACAGCCAACCATCATAGGATATTTTGGGGTGTGGCAGGGGCGGGGTGAGAAAGAGCGAGAGAGAGAGAGGCATCAGCTGACTGGGAACAACACATGCGTCAATACAGTAAGACACACTAGAGAGAGAGTGAGTGAGTGGTTGGTTGGTTGGTTGGTTGGTTGGTTGGTTGGTTGGTTCTACCCAGTACTATAATTCAATTCAAATCAGAATAATAATATATGTTAATGTTGCAATATGAAATCTCAACCTCTCTTAATTCAAGTATGGCCAGGTGTGACTATTTAGGTAGCCTTCTCCAATAAACCTTAAGATAAATATATAAGGTAATGGAAATAAACGAATGAGGAAAAAGGTGTTGAGATGGCCATAACCCAGAAACATCTTCGATTACCGGTATTCCTTACTATGTTTGGGACTCATGAAAATTAGAACTACTAACTAACTGTACATGGCCCTAACCTAATTTGTAGAAAGTTATGTTCGAAAAATTATATTATGTAACTAATTGTCTCCGCCACCTTCGTGTGTGTGTCTGTTTGTAAACAAAATATGTCAAAGTTATTAACCGATCTTAACGAAAATTGGTGGCAGATAGGATATACGCCGAGAACGAAGTGATTCAATTTAGGAGGCGATCTGTTCATAATTAACTTCTTGGCTTATGTCACACTGGTGTCATTGTTGTGCATTTAAGTACCGGTATATTATCTGACAAAGTCAGCGTAGGCGGAGGTATGTGCTCTACCGAGTACCCCTCTCGTTTTCTGTAATTATATACTGTACGGTAGTAGAGAGGTGGTTAGGTAGCTAAATTTATTGATACCCCTGGTTCCTGCTTTGGAGCCTTCATACGAGAGGCTAGCTATAAACCGTGAAGTAAGATATCCGGTATGTTTCGGCAGCCTTGTGATCGAAACGTTTTGGGTTACCTATAATATCAGGGAAGGACTTTGGATGACCTTGATATGCCTCAATGGCTTATTGTCATGTTTAGTTAACCGGTACGAAGTTGGCAAGTACAAAATATTACAATTATTCAAGTACTGGTACGTGTTGACCTTCATTTTTTCTGTGGTTTTTATGCAAGGTATTTAATTAAATAATGTATGACCGTTAACGAACTTAATGAATACTTTAAGGTAATCCCCTTGCACAATTAATCATTGTATGGTTAGGATTGACTGAAGACCCCTGAACGCCCAAGTCCTCCCCAATGTCTCACCGTAAAAATATTTGAGATATTGTCATATTCATATACCGGGGGACAGAGCCCTCCACCCTAATTTATGATCATACCTGCACAATGGTTTCCGTTATTTTCATGCATGACCTTTAAGCACTAGAAGCACTTCAATCATAATTGTGAACATTGAAATATAGCTTTCCATATAGCTTTCCATATTTCTTGTAGCTAACACCGAACCCTTGATAGTCGATTTAAATATCCCCAACATGAATTTTCAAATGGCACTGTATATATTTGTATACATTAACATTCAGTGCACACGGACCCTCTGTATTACAAAGCATGGGCCTCGACTATTAGGCCCTTGACAATTAAAGGTCCTTCGTATATTAATACAATCTGTTAATGATTTCCAGAATAGAATAAAGGGAAATAGTTATCCTACTGAAAAGTAAAGATCTTGCACATATGGAAAACCGGATTATTGAAATGTGTAGATAGTTTCGGCTCGATACATGACAGTTTCGGCTCATCTTGAACCCTATTCAGAATATAGGCTAATGACTTGGAGAATGCGTTGCTTAACAAAACAAAAAATCTATTATGGGTGGATAATTCAGTACCGTGAAATCAAGGGACCAAGACGAGCCGAAACGTTCATGCCTGTACAATATACTGTACCTGTATACTGTTCTCGATTTGCGGGTCTAGTTTCCAGTCCAGTATTCATAGCCTTGTGAATATTCCACCCATCTCTTACAGTATTACAATTGTGATAAAGGTAGTATAGATATTCAGTTCAGTCTATAGAAAAACAGAAATTATATTAATACCGTCTATAGCTGTTCTCTGAAAAGTCAAATCGAGTGCCACTCCTGTTTCTGTTTGCAGTGTCAAAACAATACTGTTTGAGGAAGGAAGGACATTCGAGAGAAAAACTGGCTAGGAAGAGAAAAGATATATCACACTTTACTTATATATATATATATATATATATATATATATATATATATATATATATATATATATTTATGCGTATGATACCGGTATTAGTTATGGCTATGGGCATATACAAATGTAGAGACAGTCCAGTGCACCAAAATGGTTCAAGTTAGTCGATCAATTAGTATAGGATCTGTAATTGTCGACTTGCGAGTTTTGTTCTATAAGGAAGTTGGGAGCGGTAGACATCGATATTTAGCAGAATTACCAGCTAAAATACGGTTGTAGTACATTCATAAATACGTAAAACCCAATTCAACATACGGTACCTTTTATCCATCAGAAACTCACAGTATTATTGTATTTCTGTTTAATATCGATGTTTACAGGTCCAACTTCCTTATAGAACGAAACTCGCAAGTCGGCAATTGTTTCAAGTGCTGATTTTTTTAATATATATTTATTTTCTTTTATGCAGATCGGAAGACGGGACAGGATCAATAAAAACTGAAGGTAAGACCACATGATATTAACATATTTATTGTTGTGTATATTTTTAAGGTTTATGATACTTGTATTTCTTTATTTTAAGATACTGTAAAGAACTATTAACATTAACTTATCAACGCATACTTAAGTACGGTCTGAAAATTGTGCCAAACATTTCATAATAATTGGAATATAAGGTACCCGGTACATATGTTTCTTCGTCTAAATCTATTTAAGCCTATGGTTGAACCTTTGAAACTTAGAACAGATCGTAAAAAGCTATGGGAACTATAGAGAGAATGAAATATATTGCCAACATTTTAGAACGAGGGAGGCAAAAGGCATAACTGCCTGCAACGAGTGCCTCTCCCAGATTTCAAAGAGTGACAGGGCCGAAATCAAGGGACGTTCGAGCTATAATGCCTGGACACACGGAGTTTTGAAGCAATTTAAGTTATAGGAAGAGGGAAAGGCTGATTCTGGGAGAGAGTTCCAGAACTCAGCAGTTGAATAGAAGAAAGTCTGAGAATAGCGTTTCACTCTTGGGTTGGAGAGTTGCACAGAGTAGTGGTGGTATTGTGTTGCAAGGCGTGTACTACGTACCGGTACCCTACGTAGAGGAGGTGGTATACACGGTATACATGGTGGGAAAGCTCCGAGGAACACTGATTATTGTAGTAGCGATAGAATAGAGAGAGAGATGCAACATTGCGGCGAAGAGAGAGAGAGATTGGAGAGAGTTGGTGAGTGGACGGGAGTTAATGATACGAAAGGCTTTCCTTTCTACTTTATCTAGGAGTGCGGTGTGAGAGGATCGTCCCCACACATGTGAACAATACTCAATACAAGGACGCACTGTGCCCCTGTACAGAGCAAGAAGCTGCGCAGGGGTAAAGAACCCCTTGAGGCGGTTGAGCACACCCAGCTTCTGGGAGGCTGCCTTACCGGTACTCGGCTGTTACAATGTTTTAATTACCAAATATGTTGTTAATTGGAGACGACATTAGACAGCGGTTTCATATGTATCCATTAATTATTGAGACATGGTCTTCAAATTGCGTAAACGTTTCGACTGATTAAGCAAACAAAAGTATTGGAAAATAATCATAAAACACCACATTGACCTAAAGTAATAATGCACGAGGCAAGCGATGTAAAACGTTAGTGAATTAATAGATTAATTACCGGTATAAGAGACGTTTAATCCTTTCAGTATTGTGACACCTTTTGGCTACCATTAGACAATTTTATTCAGTTTAAGATGGACCCGTGGGTGTCAGAGTGTTCATTAGTATATTGGTCACCCCTCTTAACCCCCGAGAACTTCCTAAGCTGAATAAAATCGTCTGTTTACCAGAATGAGAAAAATGAGTGTGTCTTGGTTAAAGATGTCTGAGTGATCATTATGAATGTAGGTAATAAGGAAAGGATGGCGACGAATAAGAATATATAGTATAGGTGCCAGGCTATAATGAGGGGAGTTTGTGATAAAAACTAAAAGGTGGATAAGGAGGAAGAAGAAAAGAAACTACGAGGAGAAGAAGAACAGGAATTGAGAAGAGAAGGATCCGTAAGAGAAGGAGAAGAACGGCAAGATAATTAAAAAATACAGGCTAAGATGAGGAGGGGCAAGAGGAAGAGGATAAGAAATATGGGGCGGATTGAAATGGGTTTATAAATGACAGGAAGAGTAGAAGAAGGAAGACTATAAATACCAAGAGGAACAAGAGGCGAATAAGAGGAACAAGAAAGGTACCGTACACTAAACATTATAACAACATGTAGAAACTCAAGACCAAACACCCTTACAGAAGCTTACGATTAGGAAGAATAAAATAGTTACAGAACTCGTAATTGTGTTCCCATAAAGATAAAGTTGAACAATTATGCGGGGAAACAACATACTAATGACTTTAAAGTTTGTTGTAAGATAAAGATAGGTAAAAGTAAGTTAAATTAGCTTTCAGTATACAGCACCATGAACATATTCCCTACAGTTTATTTAACTTTAATAGAGATTTGTGAAAGTCAATCGGATAATTAAGGTGAATTCTTCACCTTTAATTGCTGGAGTCCATTTCTGAGTAATATCTAGTTTATCTGGCGGCACCATATACTGAAAGGTTTGAGAGAGAGAGAGAGAGAGAGAGAGTGAGTGAGAGTGTTCGGACATCTCGATGGAGAGGATTGTAGCATTGTCCCTCCCTATACTAGCCAAGCTGCCCTAAAGCAGAATGACAGATGCTCTTAACCCCCTAACTATTGTCCAATTGCTCACATCTCGTGATCTATTGAAACTATTCTGATTTCAATATTTGTTAAGCATTAAAATGTACTATAGTCTACTTTCAGATCACCAGTAGGGGTTTTAAGGACCGCACTACTGGTGATCTTCTTTCTTGTCTTACTAATTCTTGGTCATCCTCCTTTCGGGACTACGGTGAGACCTTTTTTTATTGCACAAATCTCTAATCTCCAAACTACCCTTCTACGTTTTCTATCCCTCCATCTGTGCCTTTGTTCTAATTTTCTGTTAGGTCGTTCCATAGCTGCGCCACAACCATCGCCCACTTCCTCAACCTATCAACTCCGGTGTTCCTCAGGGTTCTGTCGTGTCTCCAGTTCTCTTTCTATTATTCATTAATTATCTCAACTGTACAGTACCTCCAGTTCCATCCATTCATATGCTGATGACTGTACCTTACACTATTAAATATGAAGGCGACTCGTTCATTACCACCCCCTCGGAGATCAAGTCGTCTGGAAATAGATAGGTACCGGTACAAATTATGAGGCACTGGAGACCCTACCTGATGTTGACGGGTTCGACCTTTCCAGCTGTACCTGAAACTGACATCACACTATAGTCGCTGCAGTGATGGTGTGTGTGTGTGGTGCTGAGGTTGGCGGTAATGAGGGTGGTGGTGATGATGGAGTTGGTGGTGATAATGAGGTGGGTGGTGATGATGAGGTTGGTGGTGATGATGAGGGTTGTGGTGATGATGAGGTTGGTGGTGGTGATGATGAGGGTGGTGGTGATGAGGGAGTTGGTGGTGATAATGAGGTGGGTGGTGATGATGAGGTTGGTGGTGATGATGAGGGTTGTGGTGATGATGAGGTTGGTGGTGGTGATAATGAGGTTGGTGGTGATAATGAGGTTGGTGGTGATAATGAGGTTGGTGGTGATGATGAGGTTGGTGGTGATGATGAGGTTGGTGGTGATGATGGTGGTGGTGATGATGAGGTTGGTGGTGATAATGAGGTGGGTGGTGATGAGGGTGGTGGTGATAATGAGGTTGGTGGTGATAATGAGGTTGGTGATGATGAGGGTGGTGGTGATGATGAGGGTGGTGGTGATAATGAGGTTGGTGGTGATGATGAGGTTGGTGGTGATAAAGGTGGTGGTGATGATGAGGGTGGTGGTGATAATGAGGTTGGTGGTGATGATGAGGTTGGTGGTGATAAAGGTGGTGGTGATGATGAGGGTGGTGGTGATAGTTGTGGTGATGAGGGTGGTGGTGATAATGAGGTTGGTGGTGATAATGAGGTTGGTGGTGATAAAGGTGGTGGTGATGATGAGGGTGGTGGTGATGATGAGGGTGGTGGTGATAATGAAGTTGGTGGTGATGATGAGGTTGGTGGTGATAAAGGTGGTGGTGATGATGAGGGTGGTGGTGATAATGAGGTTGTTGGTGATGATGAAGTTAATGGGGATGAAGAGGGTCTGGTGATTTTGATGATAAGAAGGGTGATGGTGGAGATAATGGTGATGGTGATTATATTATGACTCCTAATACTGTATATATATATAGGACTACATCTGGGAGCCTACCTGATGTTGATTGGTTCGACCTTTCCTGCTGTACCTGCAGCTGACACCACGGTATATAGTCGTGCAAAAATTGTGTGTGTGTGTGTGTGTGTGTGTGTGTGTGTGTGTGTCCCAGTCTAAACCACTGTTTGGACACTTGATCCTCGGTGTTTAGGAGCACAAGCAGCCTAGAAGGGTCACTAGATCTGTTGTTGCTTGATTTCCTTTGTACTCCTTTGTGTGTGTGTGTGTGTGTGTGTGTGATGATGAGGATGGTGATGGTGATTATAGTGGTATTGAGGGAAGTAGTAATGGTAATGTTGATGGTGGTTGTGGAGATGGTGAGTATAGTGGTGGTGCTGGTGATGATGATGGTGATGATGATGGTGATGATGATGGTGATGATACAATTATGAAATAGTATATGATGAATCAAGGTATCAATCCTTCAAGTCGACTTTAAGATATCCTCAATACCTTTCTTCATCTACCTGTAGCGATATGTTGAATATTGTCAAAAGACACAAAACCACCCATTTAACTCATTGCCACAGAAAGATGAACAAATCTACATGGGATTTGTTGGTGTCTATTTTAAGTACACTACTAGAATTTTGTCCTGGATGTTCTTTTGTCTTCTTGTTTCATTATAGCTCAATTTTGTTCGCTTGACACATTATATTGAAAACACCCAACAGTTCCATTATATATGCTTATCTTCCTGTGGCGATACGTTGAAATTGTGGTTTTGTCTTTTTTTTCGTAGTAATAATAATAATAATAATAATAATATTTATTCAGTCAGCAATTTACAGAGTTGGTACCACATAGTTTGTTACAAATATGACATGTACCAGCCTTGCATAATTCCAACTAAGGATAGCCCAATAAGGCCGTTAGGCGTATTTCCATTGGGGTCCTTGTGGGATTAGGTTAGCTGGGAAAAAGGGAGGATAAAGAAATAGTATTCAACTCAAATCCACGAAAACATGAAGAGAGATACAACATATGTTGTGTTGTCTAGTTAAAGTATTTATGCCATGCTTTGTCATGCACTACTTAGTGTCTTCCCTCTCTGCTTCCTGTACAGGAAAAACTGGGTAAAACATTACGAAAATGCAAAGATGGTGCTTTACGTGGCTATAGCTACGGTACCGGTATTTAAAATTAGAGCATGTGTTTCTAGAATTTGTTTTACTCAGCATGACAATGTTTCAAATGTGGAAGCATTTACAAATTTCTCGCGAGACACCCTATTTAGAATATATATATATATATATATATATATATATATATATATATATATATATATATATATATATATATATATATACGGTATATATATATATATTATTCGTACCAAATATAATATTTATTAATGTAAGTGTACCCTAATTGTGAATACCATGGGTGCCAAGGGAGTTGGGAATGACCATACTGACATTCATGAGTGCGCCACCCACCTCAGTATTGCTGCTGACACATTAATGGTTTGGAGGCACAGTAGTATCTGGGGAAACACAGCTGGAGCCTGGGGGAGTGTTGTGGTTGAGGTTGTAATGCTTGAGAGACTCTGTAGTATCTGGGGAAACACAGCTGGGAGAGTGGTGTGGTTGTAATGTGAATGTGGGAGATAGTTTTGGTTGTAATGTGAATGTGGGAGATAGTTGTGGTTGTGGTTGTAATGTGAATGTGGGAGATAGTTGTGGTTGTGGCTGTAATGTGAATGTGGGAGATAGTTGTGGTTGTGGTTGTAATGTGAATGTGGGAGATAGTTGTGGTTGTGGCTGTAATGTGAATGTGGGAGATAGTTGTGGTTGTGGCTGTAATGTGAATGTGGGAGATAGTTGTGGTTGTGGCTGTAATGTGAATGTGGGAGATAGTTGTGGTTGTGGTTGTAATGTGAATGTGGGAGATAGTTGTGGTTGTGGCTGTAATGTGAATGTGGGAGATAGTTGTGGCTGTGGCTGTAATGTGAATGTGGGTGATAGTTTTGGTTGCAATGTGAATGTGGGAGATAGTTGTGGTTGTGGCTGTAATGTGAATGTGGGAGATAGTTGTGGTTGTGGCTGTAATGTGAATGTGCGAGATGTGTGGTTGTGGCTGTAATGTGAATGTGGGAGATAGTTGTGGTTGTGGCTGTAATGTGAATGTGGGAGATAGTTGTGGTTGTGGCTGTAATGTGAATGTGCGAGATGTGTGGTTGTGGCTGTAATGTGAATGTGGGTGATAGTTTTGGTTGTAATGTGAATGTGGGAGATAGTTGTGGTTGTGGCTGTAATGTGAATGTGGGAGATAGTTGTGAATGTGGGAGATAGTTGTGGTTGTGGCTGTAATGTGAATTTGGGAGATGTGTGGTTGTAAGATATAAATGATCGTTATGATGTGGTTAGTGTATAAGTCGCTTACGTGATATTTGTTGCTATAGCCTTTAATGTTTGTGGGCAGAATAGTACTTGGGAGGCACAGTTTGAAGGTAGTTGTGATTGTGAGTTGTACTTCGTGTAATAGTATTTGTTTTGGTTATTTTAGTTGTTATATCGGTTAAGGGGAGGCAGACCGTTTGTTTGGTCTATTAATTCATTTATTTATATATATATATTTTTTAGTTTCCTTCCTAGACCTCCATCAAGCTTAAAAAAACACCCCCTAGACCCCTCTTCAAGACAAATTTGTAATTTTTTCGGTAGAAAAATGTCCCGGCCGAAGGCCGGTTCCTCTTAAAATTGCAGGCTCGCTATCGCTCGCCAGGCAAAAATTGACACCTAAATGGCACGAAAGGTCTTAAAATTGACAACGAAATGGGGCAAAAGGTGTTAAAATCGCCAAACTAAAGGGCCGAACGTCTTATAATATCAAAACTAGTGGGGCTAAACATTAGGGAGAAGGGGGTCCATAAAAACGGTCTGCCTCCCCTTAATATTTAGAGGCAGTATTGTAGCGGTGGAGGTGCAGTTGCGTGAAGGTTAGTTTTCCTTTAAAATGGTTCAGGTTGTCAAATCCATCGAGAGAAAAAGGTAGGAACAAAATGGTCACGGATTCCAAGCAAATGACCCTACTACTAGTGTTGTGGTTTTAGGTGCTGTAATATTAGTGGTTGTGAGAGAATAGTGGTTGTGGTTGTATAATAGTGGTTGTGGTTGTATAATAGTGGTTGTGGTTGTATAATAGTGGTTGTGGTTGTATAATAGTGGTTGTGGTTGTATAATAGTGGTTGTGGTTGTATAATAGTGGTTGTATAATAGTGGTTGTGGTTGTATAATAGTGGTTGTGGTTGTATAATAGTGGTTGTGGTTGTATAATAGTGGTTGTATAATAGTGGTTGTATAATAGTGGTTGTGGTTGTATAATAGTGGTTGTGGTTGTATAATAGTGGTTGTGGTTGTATAATAGTGGTTGTATAATAGTGGTTGTGGTTGTATAATAGTGGTTGTGGTTGTATAATAGTGGTTGTGGTTGTATAATAGTGGTTGTGGTTGTATAATAGTGGTTGTGGTTGTATAATAGTGGTTGTGGTTGTATAATAGTGGTTGTGGTTGTATATAGTGGTTGTATAATAGTGGTTGTGGTTGTATAATAGTGGTTGTGGTTGTATAATAGTGGTTGTGGTTGTATAATAGTGGTTGTGGTTGTATAATAGTGGTTGTGGTTGTATAATAGTGGTTGTGGTTGTATAATAGTGGTTGTGGTTGTATAATAGTGGTTGTGGTTGTATAATAGTGGTTGTGGTTGTATAATAGTGGTTGTGGTTGTATAATAGTGGTTGTGGTTGTATAATAGTGGTTGTATAATAGTGGTTGTATAATAGTGGTTGTGGTTGTATAATAGTGGTTGTGGTTGTATAATAGTGGTTGTGGTTGTATAATAGTGGTTGTATAATAGTGGTTGTATAATAGTGGTTGTGGTTGTATAATAGTGGTTGTGGTTGTATAATAGTGGTTGTGGTTGTATAATAGTGGTTGTGGTTGTATAATAGTGGTTGTATAATAGTGGTTGTGGTTGTATAATAGTGGTTGTGGTTGTATAATAGTGGTTGTATAATAGTGGTTGTGGTTGTATAATAGTGGTTGTGGTTGTATAATAGTGGTTGTGGTTGTATAATAGTGGTTGTGGTTGTATAATAGTGGTTGTGGTTGTATAATAGTGGTTGTGGTTGTATAATAGTGGTTGTATAATAGTGGTTGTATAATAGTGGTTGTGGTTGTATAATAGTGGTTGTGGTTGTATAATAGTGGTTGTGGTTGTATAATAGTGGTTGTGGTTGTATAATAGTGGTTGTATAATAGTGGTTGTATAATAGTGGTTGTGGTTGTATAATAGTGGTTGTGGTTGTATAATAGTGGTTGTGGTTGTATAATAGTGGTTGTATAATAGTGGTTGTATAATAGTGGTTGTGGTTGTATAATAGTGGTTGTGGTTGTATAATAGTGGTTGTGGTTGTATAATAGTGGTTGTGGTTGTATAATAGTGGTTGTATAATAGTGGTTGTGGTTGTATAATAGTGGTTGTGGTTGTATAATAGTGGTTGTGGTTGTATAATAGTGGTTGTGGTTGTATAATAGTGGTTGTGGTTGTATAATAGTGGTTGTGGTTGTATAATAGTGTTTGTGGTTGTATAATAGTGGTTGTGGTTGTATAATAGTGGTTGTGGTTGTATAATAGTGGTTGTATAATAGTGGGTTGTATAATAGTGGTGTGGTTGTATAATAGTGGTTGTGGTTGTATAATAGTGGTTGTGGTTGTATAATAGTGGTTGTGGTTGTATAATAGTGGTTGTGGTTGTATAATAGTGGTTGTATAATAGTGGTTGTATAATAGTGGTTGTGGTTGTATAATAGTGGTTGTGGTTGTATAATAGTGGTTGTGGTTGTATAATAGTGGTTGTATAATAGTGGTTGTATAATAGTGGTTGTGGTTGTATAATAGTGGTTGTGGTTGTATAATAGTGGTTGTATAATAGTGGTTGTGGTTGTATAATAGTGGTTGTGGTTGTATATAGTGGTTGTATAATAGTGGTTGTGGTTGTATAATAGTGGTTGTGGTTGTATAATAGTGGTTGTGGTTGTATAATAGTGGTTGTGGTTGTATAATAGTGGTTGTATAATAGTGGTTGTATAATAGTGGTTGTGGTTGTATAATAGTGGTTGTGGTTGTATAATAGTGGTTGTGGTTGTATAATAGTGGTTGTATAATAGTGGTTGTATAATAGTGGTTGTGGTTGTATAATAGTGGTTGTGGTTGTATAATAGTGGTTGTATAATAGTGGTTGGTTGTATAATAGTGGTTGTGGTTGTATAATAGTGGTTGTGGTTGTATAATAGTGGTTGTATAATAGTGGTTGTGGTTGTATAATAGTGGTTGTGGTTGTATAATAGTGGTTGTGGTTGTATAATAGTGGTTGTGGTTGTATAATAGTGGTTGTGGTTGTATAATAGTGGTTGTGGTTGTATAATAGTGGTTGTGGTTGTATAATAGTGGTTGTATAATAGTGGTTGTATAATAGTGGTTGTGGTTGTATAATAGTGGTTGTGGTTGTATAATAGTGGTTGTGGTTGTATAATAGTGGTTGTGGTTGTATAATAGTGGTTGTGGTTGTATAATAGTGGTTGTGGTTGTATAATAGTGGTTGTGGTTGTATAATAGTGGTTGTATAATAGTGGTTGTGGTTGTATAATAGTGGTTGTGGTTGTATAATAGTGGTTGTGGTTGTATAATAGTGTGGTTGTATAATAGTGGTTGTATAATAGTGGTTGTGGTTGTATAATAGTGGTTGTGGTTGTATAATAGTGGTTGTGGTTGTATAATAGTGGTTGTATAATAGTGGTTGTATAATAGTGGTTGTGGTTGTATAATAGTGGTTGTGGTTGTATAATAGTGGTTGTGGTTGTATAATAGTGGTTGTGGTTGTATAATAGTGGTTGTATAATAGTGGTTGTGGTTGTATAATAGTGGTTGTGGTTGTATAATAGTGGTTGTATAATAGTGGTTGTATAATAGTGGTTGTGGTTGTATAATAGTGGTTGTGGTTGTATAATAGTGGTTGTGGTTGTATAATAGTGGTTGTGGTTGTATAATAGTGGTTGTGGTTGTATAATAGTGGTTGTGGTTGTATAATAGTGGTTGTATAATAGTGGTTGTATAATAGTGGTTGTGGTTGTATAATAGTGGTTGTGGTTGTATAATAGTGGTTGTGGTTGTATAATAGTGGTTGTGGTTGTATAATAGTGGTTGTATAATAGTGGTTGTATAATAGTGGTTGTGGTTGTATAATAGTGGTTGTGGTTGTATAATAGTGGTTGTGGTTGTATAATAGTGGTTGTGGTTGTATAATAGTGGTTGTGGTTGTATAATAGTGGTTGTATAATAGTGGTTGTGGTTGTATAATAGTGGTTGTGGTTGTATAATAGTGGTTGTGGTTGTATAATAGTGGTTGTGGTTGTATAATAGTGGTTGTGGTTGTATAATAGTGGTTGTGGTTGTATAATAGTGGTTGTGGTTGTATAATAGTGGTTGTATAATAGTGGTTGTATAATAGTGGTTGTGGTTGTATAATAGTGGTTGTGGTTGTATAATAGTGGTTGTGGTTGTATAATAGTGGTTGTGGTTGTATAATAGTGGTTGTATAATAGTGGTTGTATAATAGTGGTTGTATAATAGTGGTTGTGGTTGTATAATAGTGGTTGTGGTTGTATAATAGTGGTTGTGGTTGTATAATAGTGGTTGTATAATAGTGGTTGTATAATAGTGGTTGTGGTTGTATAATAGTGGTTGTGGTTGTATAATAGTGGTTGTATAATAGTGGTTGTGGTTGTATCTGGTTGTGGTTGTATAATAGTGGTTGTATAATAGTGGTTGTGGTTGTATAATAGTGGTTGTGTTGTAGTGGTTGTGGTTGTATAATAGTGGTTGTGGTTGTATAAGTGGTTGTGGTTGTATAATAGTGTGTGTTGTATAATAGTGGTTGTGGTTGTATAGTGGTTGTCTAGTGGTTGTATAGTGGTTGTCTAGTGGTTGTCTAGTGGTTGTATAGTGGTTGTCTAGTGGTTGTCTAGTGGTTGTATAGTGGGTTGTATAGTGGTTGTATAGTGGTTGTATAATAGTGGTTGTATAGTAGTGGTTATGGTTGTATAATAGTGGTTGTGGTTGTATAATAGTGGTTGTGGTTGTATAATAGTGGTTGTGGTTGTATAATAGTGGTTGTGGTTGTATAATAGTGGTTGTGGTTGTATATAGTGGTTGTGGTTGTATAATAGTGGTTTATATATAGTGGTTGTGGTTGTATATAGTGGTTGTATAATAGTGGTTGTGGTTGTATAATAGTGGTTGTGGTTGTATAATAGTGGTTGTATAATAGTGGTTGTGGTTGTATAATAGTGTTTGTGGTTGTATAATAGTGGTTGTGGTTGTATAATAGTGGTTGTGGTTGTATAATAGTGGTTGTATAATAGTGGTTGTGGTTGTATAATAGTGGTATAGTGGTTGTGGTTGTATAATAGTGGTTGTGGTTGTATAATAGTGGTTGTGGTTGTATAATAGTGGTTGTGGTTGTATAATAGTGGTTGTGGTTGTATAATAGTGGTTGTGGTTGTATAATAGTGGTGACTCTCCTACTCTTTCACTATTTTATTCTGGCTAGGTGAAGTACCGGTATGAATAAAGCCGGTATCACACGAGTGCCTTTTCCCCCACAACATTTATCCTCAACACTGGTCTGGCAGCTTATGAGGTTAACATCTACTATATTTCGGTCACCTAAGTTCATCTATCATCAGTCTAGTTTCCGATACCAGTGCAAAACTACCTTTATAGGATATAGTTGGACGGGTTATTGTTATTTGTAGCGTTTAATTGGAGGGGCATCATTTGGTAAGGGAGATGGTCGTATTTATATGCTCATTTGTGCATTTATATATTATTTTATTAATTTCCTCCCTAGACCTCCATCAAGCTTAAAAACACACCCGCCCAAGACCCTCCTTCAAGATAAATGTGTACATTTTTCGATAGAAATTTTTTCCGACCGAAGGCCGGTTTCTCGTAATTTAAAGGCTCGCTATCGCTCGTTAGGAAAATTCAACACCTAAATGACACGAGAAGTCTTAATATTGACAAAGAAATGGGGCGGAAGGTCTTAAAATCGCCAAACTAATGGAACGAACGTCTTAAAATCTCAAAAGCAATGGGGCTAAACATGAGGGAGAAGGGGGTCCAGGAAAACGACCCATCTCCCCTTAAGAGCAGTGTCCTACCCGCTGAGATTGGTCGTGTGAAGGTAATCTGATTGGCTGTAGAGGGGTGGAAGGTGATTGCCTTTATTTGTCTGGGTCTGGTTGGCTGTGTTTGTCTGTCTGTCCGTATTTGTCTGTTCTTGTCTGTGTATTTGTTCTTGTCTTTCTGTATTTGTTCTTGTCTGTCCATATTTGTCTGTCTGTTCTTGTCTGTCCGTATTTGTTCTTGTCTGTCCGTATTTGTCTGTCTGTTCTTGTCTGTCCGTATTTGTTCTTGTCTGTCCGTATTTGTCTGTCCATATTTGTTCTTGTCGTCCATATTTGTCTGTCTGTTCTTGTCTGTCCGTATTTGTTCTTGTCTGTCCGTATTTGTCTGTCTGTTCTTGTCTGTCCGTATTTGTTCTTGTCTGTCCGTATTTGTTCTTGTCTGTCCGTATTTGTCTGTCTGTATTTGTTCTTGTCTCCGTATTTGTTCTTGTCTGTCCGTATTTGTCTGTCTGTTCTTGTCTGTCTGTATTTGTTCTTGTCTGTCCGTATTTGTCTGTCTGTTCTTGTCTGTCCGTATTTGTCTGTCTGTATTTGTTCTTGTCTGTCCGTATTTGTTTGTTTGTTCTTGTCTGTCTGTATGTGTTGGTTCTTTTCTGTTGTGTGTCCGTATTTGATTGTTCTTGTCTGTCTGTATGCCTTTTGTGTTTGTCTGTCCGTATTTGGTTGCCTGTTGTATGTCTGTATTTTTTTGTTCTTGTTTGTCCGTATTTGTCTGTTCTTTTCTGTCCGTATTTATTTGTTCTTATTCGTCTGTATTTGTTGCTAATATATTTGTTCTTATTCGTCTGTATTTGTTGCTAATATATTTATTTGTTCTTATTCGTCTGTATTTGTTGCTATTATATTTATTTGTTCTTATTCGTCTGTATTTGTTGCTAATATATTTATTTGTTCTTATTCGTCTGTATTTGTTGCTAATATATTTATTTGTTCTTATTCGTCTGTATTTGTTGCTAATATATTTGTTCTTATTCGTCTGTATTTGTTGCTAATATATTTTGTAAATAGATAATAATTAAAGTAAAAAGCTCGTATTGCCACCACAACACAAGGACCACCACTGTCCTAAAGTCTTCACCCTACACGTACCGAACTAAATTTTCAACTGCCTGGCTACATAAACATATACAATAACACACAACCACTTACGCCAACAACACAATCTACACTCGATGAGAGCTCTGTGGGAAACCCCGATCGCGGCCATGGCCTTCCTCAGAGACTCGGGGCTGTTCGGCCACGCAGCTTAGGGAACAACAACAACAACAACAACAACAACATATACAATACCAATCTCCCAGCCCTCTTGATGAAACGTTTGGCCCACAAAAAGCCCATCATACAGTGTAGGCCTTGACAATAAATATATACATAAATAAATATATATATATATAGATAGATAGATATAGCCTATACCTATCTATCTCTACAGTATGTCTATCTATTATCTATTTCCTCTTTTCTGTGCGTAAGTAAATGCATATATTTAAATAGCTGAATTCCCTCCAGTTTCACGTTTACGTAACGTTAATGACACAAGGGCTTTTCTCTAGCTTATTATTATTCTGATTGTGGACTAGGGAATTTGTGCTGAGAGAGAGAGAATGAGAGTGAGAGTGGGAGTGAGAGTGAATTATGAGAGACACATTCATATATATATATATATATAACAAACTTATAGATAGACATGGTATATATTGACATATAAAAGATCAATTGTATACAGTATAGGCTATATATAATTGGTAGCAAAAATTACTTTTGGCTTAGGTTTGAATCCCCCTAATTACTATTCTGTTTGTGGGGTAGCTAGTGACTTGGTGCAGAGAGTTGCGTGAAGTCAGTGAGGCGGGAAATATGTTGATAGCTGGAGCACTTTGTTGGGGCTTATGCAGAGTTCAATAAACAGAGATAGATATGTAGGTAGATGGATAAATAGAAAGATAGATAGAGGTAGATAGACAAGTTCGTGTGAAGCAGGTCTAAGGTTTTGCATTATAGTGTTTTTGGCCTGCTTGACATGAACGTTTTCTGCCGTGCGTGAAATGCGCTGACTATATTGAAATCAATGGATGTGAGTGGGACAGTTTACACAAACGTGGCGAGGGAATTCTCAAATTACGTGGCCACTCTCCTCCCGTCTATAGTGCTAAACCACTGAGATACACATGCGTTGGAATTGTATTTGTGGCGATTGGGTTCTTCAGACGAGTGTGACTGGAGTAGGCTACCGGTACACATTCATTCCTGTTAAAGCCAGAGCGGATGACGAGCCTCCCAAGCTTGAAAACTATGCTCATTTGAATACCGTACTTAACATGTTGCCCGTGAGTGTCGCTAACACGTGGACAAAGTTTTTTTTTTCATGTATTTTGTGTTGTTCCTAAGTGATATTTACCATGACAATACTCGTATACATACATTTACCATGACAATACTCGTATACATACATTTTTGTATACAGTACCGTGCATTAATCCTGGCATGTTGTTGTCCGCACAGTCATGGACCGGAATTATGTGTTGATTCTTTTCTGTCCTTTAATTTAGCTATAGAAATTTGTATTCAGTTTAGGAAGGTATTGTGTTAGGTTAGGTTAGTTTACTTAGGTTAGGTTTGTAAGGTTTAGTTTAGTTAGGTTAGGTTAGAAAGGTTTGGATTGCTTAAGTTAAATTGGAAAGATATAGTTTAGGTTAGGTTAGAAAGGTTTAGTTTAGTTAGGTTAGGTTGGAAAGGTTTAGTTGAGTTAGGTTAGGGTAGTAAGGTTTAGTTTGGTTAGGTTGGAAAGGTTTAGTTTAGTTAGGCTAGGTTGGAAAGGTTTAGTTTAGGTTAGGTTAGGTTAGTAAGGTTTAGTTTGGCTAGGTTGGAAAGGTTTAGTTTGTTTAGGTTAGGTTGGTAAGGTCGTATTGTTGGTGAATCAGTTGTTTTTGTTTTCCTTCAATCATTCAGCCAGTGAGTCAGCCAGTGAGTAAGTCAATAGTCCAGGCCGCCTCCTGTGTTGACCGATCCATTACCAGCTAGCGGTCCACAGTCCTGGCACACCTTGTACAGTCACGTGTATACAGTCTTTTACAGTCACTCGTTAGGTCTGTTTGGTGCGGTCAGGCTAGGGCAGGTAGGTTTGGTTGGAAAGGTTGCACTGTCAGTAAATCCACCCCAGACCCACCCATTCAAGTTCAACTTGATTTTTTTTTTTTTTTCGGTAGAAATATATCTCAGCCGAAAGCCGTTTTTTTCTTAGATTGCAGACTTGCTTTCTGGTAAAATCGACACCTGAATGGGGCGAATCCTCTTAAAATCGCCAAAGTAATGTGGCCAAATCGTTTTATAACTAGTCTTTTTTATTGTAGCGACCATCCTATAGTAGCAATGGGTTGGTGATTTATGGGGTGAGAGAGATGGACTGACGTCGTTTGTTGCCATCACAGGGATTTATGGATTTAATAACCCCCTGACACCGACTAAGTTACTGTGTCAATTCCACACTATTAAAATATACTGTATACAGTTAGAATATAATTATATCTCGCTTTGTTTTTATTTTATTATGACTAACGTTAGAAGGCATTGTTCAGTTTAGGATGGATCTCTTTGATTCAATGGAGTAAACCCTTTCTAAAATAACCCTATCAGTTGTTCCTAGTTAGAATGAAATCGCCTAATGATTATAAGAATGACTAAGAAGTGTACGAGAGCGAGGTGGATGGACAGAGAGGGTGAGGTAAACCGAAAGAGAGGTAGAAGGATGGAGTGAGGAAGTATATGGATGAAGGAGGTGCTGGTTGGGAGGAGGAGCGTCGACTGACTGGGGACAGAGGTGCATGGGGGCGGTTCGTTCGTGGCCACCCCTTCGGGGATCACGGCGTCAGGCAATAGATAGATAGATAGAATTATAACAATTAATGATGAGTAACTCTATCGTATTTTAATGATGAGTAACTATCGTATATTAATGATGAGTAACTATCGTATATTAATGATGAGTAACTATCGTATATTAATGATGAGTAACTATCGTATATTAATGATAAGTAACTATCGTATATTAATGATGAGTAACTATCGTATATTAATGATGAGTAACTCGTATATTAATGATGAGTAACTCTATCGTATATTAATGATAAGTAACTATCGTATATTAATGATGAGTAACTATCGTATATTAATGATGAGTAACTATCGTATATTAATGATGAGTAACTATCGTATATTGGGGAGATTGTAGACACCCATCGAGCATGGCTATACCCAGGAGAGGCCTCATAGGCATTTGATAAGGAGTTGCTGGAACCCATGTTTCATTTATCTGGCCTCCTTCACTGTTTCTGTTTTTGTCTCACCTACACAGAGAGTGATCCAGCTAGCTCTCACAAACACCTCCTCCTATTAATTTCACTACACTAGACAAGCACACCACACTTCTTTCCAATTAAAATAAATAAATAAATATAATACAAATACAAATAATAATGATAAATGACCACCAACCGCTCTTAATTTGACTCTGTAACTCTTTCAACTTTGCTACAGGCAACTTTGTCTTTTGTCTTCCTCATACAGATCAAAAAATTAAAGAATACTGAAGAGCTTATATAATGACTATGATTGGTCATATATATCGGGTGGGTGGGACTCGTTAGCCTTGGTCGGCAACTCATCTAGGGGAGACAACCCTATACAAATCCGGGTGGATGGGACTCGTCAGCCTTGGTTGGCAACCTGTCTAGGGGAGTAAGCCTGATACAAATCCGAACTGCTTACCTAAGGGTAAGGCAGGTTAGTGGATGGATTAGCCGAACACCACTGTAGAAAAATGGTGCTAACAAGATACACAGAGGGCCTCGGAATCGGATGGATCCTAAATTGAGTGGTCAATCCTGTAAGTCCTTCACTAAACTGGCTCGAGTTGTCCCTCTCACAGGGAATAGGTCCGCTTAGGGGCCTTATAGATAGATTGGTAAATTTTCACCAATTGATACTATGTATGTGTGTGAGTTTTTTAAGATCATATTGTTCAAAAACCCAAATAGTAAAGTTTCCAAACATAATCAATACAACAAATCCTACAAATTATTGGGATAGTTAGCGGATTCCAGAGACCAATACAATTCCCAGTTAAAGTGCCCGTGCGATTTTGACTTTAACGGGTTTAAAGAGATTGATGACGTCGTTTGTCGCGCTGTCACCGCCATGTTAAGGGGAGATCTCCACTCGAGGGATTTTTTTCTTGACCCCTTTCTCCCTCATGTTTAGCCCCATTGCTTTTGATATTATAAAACGTTTGCCCCATTAGTTTAGCGATTTTAAGAACTTTCACCCCATATTAAGACCTTTCGTGCCATTCAGGTGTCGATTTTATCCTGGCGAGCGATAGCGAGCCTGTAATTTAAGAAGAACCGGCCTTCGGCCGGGACATTTTTCTACCGAAAAATGTACAAATTTATCTTGAAAGGGACTCAAGGGGGTGTAATTTTAAGCTTGATGGAGGTCTAGGGAACAAACTAAATACCTCCCCTTAACGCTGTGAGTACCCATGGCTCTATCTCACAGCTTATTCTGCTTAGGAATAGACGATTTTATGCCACTTAGGAATGATCTCTGGGAATCAAAGGGGTAGAAGCTAACTTTAACCCTCTAAATCACACAACTACTTTAACCCTCTAAATCACACAACTACTTTAACCCTCTAAATCACACAACTACTTTAACCCTCTAAATCACACAACTACTTTAACCCTTTAAATCACACAACTACTTTAACCCTCTAAATCACACAACTACTTTAACCCTCTAAATCACACAACTACTTTAACCCTCTAAATCACACAACTACTTTAACCCTTTAAATCACACAACTACTTTAACCCTCTAAATCACACAACTACTTTAACCCTCTAAATCACACAACTACTTTAACCCTCTAAATCACACAACTACTTTAACCCTCTAAATCACACAACTACTTTAACCCTCTAAATCACACAACTACTTTAACCCTCTAAATCACACAACTACTTTAACCCTCTAAATCACACAACTACTTTAACCCTCTAAATCACACAACTACTTTAACCCTTTAAATCACACAACTACTTTAACCCTCTAAATCACACAACTACTTTAACCCTCTAAATCACACAACTACTTTAACCCTCTAAATCACACAACTACTTTAACCCTCTAAATCACACAACTACTTTAACCCTCTAAATCACACAACTACTTTAACCCTTTAAATCACACAACTACTTTAACCCTCTAAATCACACAACTACTTTAACCCTCTAAATCACACAACTACTTTAACCCTCTAAATCACACAACTACTTTAACCCTCTAAATCACACAACTACTTTAACCCTCTAAATCACACAACTACTTTAACCCTCTAAATCACACAACTACTTTAACCCTTTAAATCACACAACTACTTTAACCCTCTAAATCACACAACTACTTTAACCCTCTAAATCACACAACTACTTTAACCCTCTAAATCACACAACTACTTTAACCCTCTAAATCACACAACTACTTTAACCCTCTAAATCACACAACTACTTTAACCCTCTAAATCACACAACTACTTTAACCCTCTAAATCACACAACTACTTTAACCCTCTAAATCACACAACTTCATTAATCAAAATAAAATCGTCTAATAGTAGCACAAAAATGCAATAATAACAAATAAATACGTCCTTCTATACTGAAAAGGTTAATGGGTTTAGAGCGATTAAGGGGAGATTTCCACCTGGAGGATTGTTTTTCTGAACCTCTTTCTCCCTCATGTTCAGCCCCATTGCTTGTGAGATTTAAAGACGCTTGCCCCATTAGTTTGGCGATTTTAAGAACCCTCGTCCCATTTCTGTCAATTTTAAGACCATTCGTGCCATTTAGGTGTCGATTTTTTCCTGGCGAGCGATAGCGAGCCTGTAATTTAAGGGGAACCGGCCTTCGGCCGGGACATTTTTCTACCGAAAAATTTACAAATTTATCTTGAAAGGGGGTCAAGGGGGAGTAATTTTAAGCTTGATGGAAGTCTAGGGAATCAACTAAAAACCTCCCCTTAATGGGAGGTATTTAGTTTGTTCCCTACGTTTTCATCAAGCTTAAAATTACACCCCCTAGACCCCCTTTCAAGATAAATTTGTACATTTTTCGGTAGAAAAATGTCCCGGCCGGAGGCCAGTTGCTCTTAAATTACAGGCTCGCTATCGCTCGCCAGGAAAAAATCGACACCTTAATGGCACGAAAGGTCTTAAAATTGACATAAATGGGGCTAAATGTCTTAAAATGTCCAAACTACTAGGGCAAACGTCTTAAAATCTCAAAAGCAATGGGGCTAAACATAAGGGAGAAAGGGGTAAAGACAAAAATCCCTCCAGTGGAAATCTCCCCTTAATGAAGTCGCTTGTTGACTTTCTCTCTAAATTTGAAAGAATGACAGTTGCTATTTATTGAAAGAATGACAGT
Source organism: Paralithodes platypus (assembly GCA_032716605.1). Lineage (NCBI taxonomy): Eukaryota > Metazoa > Arthropoda > Malacostraca > Decapoda > Lithodidae > Paralithodes > Paralithodes platypus. Next base: position 42,720,080 of record CM064552.1, on the reverse strand, counting down.
TGCTATTTATTGAAAGAATGACAGTTGCTATTTATTGAAAGAATGACAGTTGCTATTTATTGAAAGAATGACAGTTGCTATTTATTGAAAGAATGACAGTTGCTATTTATTGAAAGAATGACAGTTGCTATTTATTGAAAGAATGACAGTTGCTATTTATTGAAAGAATGACAGTTGCTATTTATTGAAAGAATGACAGTTGCTATTTATTGAAAGAATGACAGTTGCTATTTATTGAAAGAATGACAGTTGCTATTTATTGAAAGAATGACAGTTGCTATTTATTGAAAGAATGACAGTTGCTATTTATTGAAAGAATGACAGTTGCTATTTATTGAAAGAATGACAGTTGCTATTTATTGAAAGAATGACAGTTGCTATTTATTGAAAGAATGACAGTTGCTATTTATTGAAAGAATGACAGTTGCTATTTATTGAAAGAATGACAGTTGCTATTTATTGAAAGAATGACAGTTGCTATTTATTGAAAGAATGACAGTTGCTATTTATTGAAAGAATGACAGTTGCTATTATTGAAAGAATGACAGTTGCTATTTATTGAAAGAATGACAGTTGCTATTTATTGAAAGAATGACAGTTGCTATTTATTGAAAGAATGACAGTTGCTATTTATTTATTATAATGACAGTTGCTATTTATTTATTATAATGACAGTTGCTATTTATTTATTATAATGACAGTTGCTATTTATTTATTACAGTGCTATTTATTTATTATAATGACAGTTGCTATTTATTTATTATAATGACAGTTGCTATTTATTTATTATAATGACAGTTGCTATTTATTTATTATAATGACAGTTGCTATTTATTTATTATAATGACAGTTGCTATTTATTTATTATAATGACAGTTGCTATTTATTTATTATAATGACAGTTGCTATTTATTTATTATAATGACAGTTGCTATTTATTTATTAGAATGACAGTTGCTATTTATTTATTATAATGTGGTGTGTTGGCAATAAGTGTGGTGTGCTTGTTATTATAATGTGGTGTGTGTTGGCAATAAGTGTGGTGTGTGTTGGCAATAAGTGTGGTGTGCTTGTTTAGTGTAGTGAAAAAAAGGAGTAAGAGGACTAGCTCGATTGCTGCATGTGTAGGTGAGACACAAACAGAAACAATGAGGGAAGCCAGCCACATTAAACAGTGAGTTCCAGTCACCCTACAATTCCCCTATAGGATTGGAAGGATCTGTAAGAGTTATAATTTCCCTAAGATAGAAAACTACCCCCCCCCCCCCTTCCCCCACAAAAACAAAAACAAAAAACACAAAAATGGAAAGACGCCTGCAATTTTATTCTCTTGATTCCTAGAGATCTTTCCTATTTAAATATAATCATCAAATGTGAGGTAGAATACATTATCACAACATTCCACAAATGTTTGTTCCTGGCGACTAGTTAGCTTGAGAGGAGGGAGACAGTGAGGGTGATTCATCTTGGTTGTCAGTCAGGTACTGTCTTCGCTCAAGAGGAGGCGGGCCTCTGACTTTTGTTTTAACATTTGTTTGTGATTTTGTTGTGTATTTACGTTATTGTATAAAATTGTTACTTATACTGTATATTATATATTTACGTCTTTCCGTCTGCCTGATTGTATTAATGTTATCTAAAGAATTTACAAGCTAATGTATGGAATATTTGACTTAGGCTACTTGGTCCATCTTGGTATTCTGAGAGGCGGTAGACAGTGAGAGAACGATTCAACTTGCTCTATTCTTGGATGTATTTCTATGAAGACTTGGTTTATATTTTGTTGTTTAAAACATTACACTTGTATCCTTCTCTTGGTGTGTACCTTAAGTATATTTGAGGTAATTCTAAGGTTAACGTAATTGGCTTAATACTTGTGTCATCTAGATCGTGTGAGAGAAGAGATTCATCTTGTTCTGTCAGTCAGGTATCGTCTTCACTGTTTTCTTGACTTTACTGTAATTATGTACGGTATATATATATATATATATATATATATATATATATATATATATATATATATATATATATATATATATATATATATATATATATATATATATATATTGCCTATCGATTGAAGCTTCGAGATGTTGAGGGCTTCATATGTGTCGCGCTATATATTATATGGTCACGGTGGAACTTCAAGGTGTTTGTTGCTTCCTTCCTGGCACACTAGATGACGACACATTATATATACACGTCACTTGATTTGGAGAGAGCAGCTGCATGGTCGTTCACAGCATCTTCGAATATGGTCGGGCATCTTCTATGCTATGAATTTGTGACGATATAGAGGGTTTTTCTTGACGTTTCGGTGTAGCCAGGAGATTTGTAGAACATCAGGAACGATCAGATCACCTCAGAAAAATCCCTGACGTTTGGCATGGACTAGATCTGAGGTCCATTAGGTCTGCATACTACCACGATACCTATATATATACAGTATATATATCTGGTCCCTGTATGTTTTTAATCAGCGTCCTTCCATCTGCCCGAGTGTCTGTAAGGTACGGTACCAGTACGGTACCATAAAATGTACTAAAGTCTAATGTATGGTAAATTTGGCTTACCGCTGTAGTCTAGTTACTGTGAGACGAGGGAGATAAGGAGAGCGAGGGTAGTTCATCTTGGTCATTTCTTGGAAGTATTCTGTGTTCAATTGCTTTTGATTTGATTTGTTGATGCTGTTTTAGGTTTTGCATGTACATCCTTCCATCTGTGTTATTGTAAGATATCGTAAGCTTGCACGAAGTACTGTATGTGATATTTGGGGTTACTGCTGCCCTCTAGTATGTGTAAGAGTAAGGAGACCGTGAGAGGGTGATTCATCTTGGTGTGTCAGTCAGGTACCGTCTTTGCTGAGGGGCAGATCGTCTCTTTGCTTTAGTCGGATGTACTATGTGCTTATTTGTTTTATTGACCGGGTATGTTTTGTTAGGGTTTTCAATTGCATCATTCTGTCTGTCTGATTGTTTATACGTTACCATAAGCATTTACTAAGTATTTATTGGATATTTTGGCTTACTATTTTAACTATACAAAATACTGTGAGAGGAGGGAGACGGGGAAGGTAATTAATCTTGGTCTGTCCGTCAAGTACTGTCTTCCCTCAGAGAGGGAGGCTGGCTCTTGTTATTTCTCGGATGGGTTCTGTAATTATATTATTTATATTATTCATTATTTGGTACATATTTTTATGATTTCCTTTTGCATGTTTGTGTATGTACATACAATATACTGGTACACATTTACTGACAAATATATGAAAAATGTGGCTTCCTATTGCTTGTGCATTGTCCCTACTTGATAGTATATATCACAATGGGTGCCTGCTTAGGGACTGTATGTCTGCATTGTCCCTACTTGATAGTATATATCACAATGGGTGCCTGCTTAGGGACTGTAGTCTGCATTGTCCCTACTTGATAGTATTTTAATATACACAGATGCGGTAGGGGACTGTAGTCTGCATTGTCCGCCTACTTGATAGAATATATCACAATTGTGGTGCTTTCTGCTTAGGGACTGTAGTCTGCACTCTGTCGCGCCTACTTGATAGTATATATGCACAACGGGGGTCGGGGCGGCTGCTTAGGGACTTGTCTCCTCCCCCTGTGTCTTGCCATTGTCCCGATTCGTGATAGTATATATCACAATGGGTGCCTGCTTAGGGACTGTATGTCTGCATTTTCTTTTCTAATTCTTTTGACTGGTGGCTAGATATGGGCCTTTGTGGACAATCCAAAAATCTTTCTAGGGCCCATCAATGCCATTTTAAATCCTTACGGTTTTTACCAGTTGATCTTGGATAGCGTTGGTAATCCATTATAAGATTTTGAATCGGGTCAGGCGAGAGAGGAGGGTATTTCATTGTTTATTGTGAACATTGGGCATATTCACATATTATTTATGTAGCCTACAGATGGAACAGCATGAGCATGGAAAAAATGCTCTTTTAGAGCTAGTTGTATTGAACCACCATAGCAGGTTAATGTTTACTATTACGGTACTTACACTAAGTGGTCGTACGTGTCCACTTCACGCAACATTAGGCTAATATAAAAGGGTAACTCAAAAGGTCTCCTTCAAACTATACATACATTTATGTGAGCATTAAATCTTGTTACTCGTTTTCAACACTTTTCCCAAGTTAACGTTTTGCAGTATATAGCCTACTGTCGTTGATTACTTGAAGAATTTCCTAAGCTAAACACAATCTACCAGTGTTAACCAGACTCTTATTGGAAAGGTGTCATCGTATTGAAGGGGTTAATTTGGTCTGCATGTTCAAACAGGTCTCACACAACGGAGCCAAACGTTGTGTATACTGGTGTTTGTGTATATGAGTGTGTGTGTATGGGTGTATGTACTGGTATGCTAGTGTGTGTGTATAGGTGTATGTACTGTATAATAGCGTGTGTACTGGTATACTAGTGTGTGTTTATGAGTGTGTGTGTATGGGTGTATATATATAAGTGTGTGTACTGGTATACTAGTGTGTGTTTATGAGTGTGTGTGTATGGGTGTATGTACTGGTATGCTAGTGTGTGTGTATGGGTGTATGTACTGTATAATAGCGTGTGTACTGGTATACTAGTGTGTGTTTATGAGTGTGTGTGTATGGGTGTATATATAAGTGCGTGTACTGGTATACTAGTGTGTGTTTATGAGTGTGTGTGTATGGGTGTATATATATAAGTGTGTGTACTGGTATACTAGTGTGTGTTTATGAGTGTGTGTGTATGGGTGTATATATATAAGTGCGTGTACTGGTATACTAGTGTGTGTTTATAAGTGTGTGTGTATGGGTGTATATATATAAGTGCGTGTACTGGTATACTAGTGTGTGTTTATGAATGTGTGTGTATGTATGAGTGTGAGCATCATAACCGGCCAGTGTATGTTTAAGGGGGGATGGGCCGGTTTTCTGGTCCCTTTTCTCCCTCGTGTTTAGCCCCATTAGTTTTCAGATGTTAAGATGTTTGCCCCATTAGTTAGTCGATTTTAAGACCTTCCGCCCCATTTCTTCGTCCATATTTAGACCTTTCGTGCTATTTAGGTGTCGATATTTTCCCTGGCGAACGATAGTGAGCCTGAAATGTTGGAAGAATTGGCCTTCGGCCGGGACATTTTTCTACCGAAAAATGTACAAATTAATCTAGAAGGAGGATCTAATGGATGTTTGTTTAAATTTGATGGAGGTCTAGGGAGGAAACTAGAAAAATAATGAATACATGCAAAAATCTGCCAAAAAGTGAACCATCTCCCCTTAATCACAGGTCTCTCACTACAGACCCAGACGTTCTGTATATGCATATGTTCAATAGTGTGTATAATAGTGTGTGTACCGGTATACGAGTGTGTATACTGGCATATGAGTGTGTATATATACAGTAGGTGTGTATATGTGAGTATTTGTATATGAGTGTTTGTGTATGCGTGTTTATAGGCCTATATGAGTGTGTGAACGTGTGTATACTGGCATATGAGTGTGTGAACGTGTGTATATAAGTGTGTATACTGGCATATGAGTGTGTGAACGTGTGTATATAGGTGTGTGTACCGTTATATGAGTGTGTGAACGTGTGTATATAGGTGTGTGTACCGTTATATGAGTGTGT